>BSQZ01000026.1:6787500-7197500 GCA_033239005.1 Lamellibrachia satsuma
TAAAGCATCATCTGCACACTCATTCGAAAAAGAAACCTAACAAATGTGATTTATGCGGTGCTCAGTTTACTCTGAATCGTTATTTAAAGAGTCATCTGCTCACTCATTCTAGAGAGAAACCCTTCCAATGTGATTTATGTGGTATACAGTTTGCACGGAGTGGTAATTTAAAGAATCATCTGCGCACTCATTCTGGAGAGAAACCCTACAAATGTGAAACCTGTGGGTCGAAATTCAAAACACCTTATTACATAGAACAACATATGCGCATCCACACTGGGGAGAGACCCTAGAAATGTGATAGTTGTGGGGAACAGTTTGTGGCGTCAAAAGTTAAAGAAGCATATTTGTATTCACTCGTGTGAATCACGGTAAGTGTGAAATTTTGGAACACAACCTGTTACCAGTATTTTTATGAGTGAACATGGTGCTAAGTACAGTGTCCTGGGTATATTTTATTATGTGGAACCCCCAACATGATGTGTCACTAAGAATAGTTTCCATGGTATATTTATTATCATGTGGAACCAGGCCTGGGGTCTATTACATTGCAATGTAATAGATTACTATTATTTAATTTATTTTCTGTTAGTATTACTATTGCGTGCTGAAGGCAATGTAATATATTACTATTATATTTCAAGCAGGTTTGAAAAAAACATGATTTTTAAAAAAATCTGATTTTTTTATTTGTTTGATTTCTTTGAAATCTGGAATATAGATGTTTATATTTATAAACTCTTCTAAACATGTTCTGTTCAAATAATTTTGGGTACTTGTCTTAACAGAGGGTACATGATTTTTGCTTATAAAGACATTAGGCAATGTCCACAAGGCCTCACCCCCTATCGTTGCATATTCTGTCTTGGAAAGCAGTGGTAATTATTGTTTGCTGAGAGGGTAGATTAGCACCTGTTCAGGGCTCTGTATACTCTATGGGTCTCCAACCAGACTGCAAACTGGTACAGTATTAAACAATTGTCACGAAGACTGTCTCACTTGAGTCAACTTACTGAATTGGTAACAACTAGTACAAGCTCTAAGTGGACTTTACCTCGGCGCTTCTGAGTTGAATAGATAGTTCCTCTTGAAGACAAGTTTGTGTGGCTTCACTACATTCAGAAAGGGAATAGCTCAAACATAGTTAACATACACAATGTCATAAAATATTTGACTATCAGGCTATCTGGTGACAATACAACTACACAAGTGTGTGCATATTGTGCTTTTGTATTAAAAAACATACAGAACTTTGTTGTTCTCGATGCTTGTAAACAATTATTTGTGTTAAATTCATATAACTCAGCGATTAAAAAAATCAGAAATAAAAAAATCTATGATTTGAGTGATTTAAATCAAACAACCCTGATTTCAAGCTATTACTATTACATTTTCCATTGGAACTATTTTCTTTTGATTAAACATTTACATACGTAATCACTTACATAGATTTAAATTAAATTACAATAAATTTTCCAATTAAATTAACCTCACACAATTACATAACACAGTCTAATTATCCCATAGACGTAGTAGACCCATTCTGCTTGGCTGCTGTTTGGTAGGCAGTTAATTATTGGCTCAAGGATAAGATGTTTTTCACAATTTTGGTCAATACTGTGCAAGCTAGCTACCAACAGAGAAAAACTCGGAAATGTTGGTATAAGCTGCGATCTTGTTTAAACGTTAACCAGCATGGCAAGCTGGCAGCTAGGTTGATTAAAGTCTGTTTAGTGCTGGAAGCCTGGAACCTGCTTCAGTGAATGAATGAATAGTGGACCTGGCTTCTAATGACCAATTAGCCATGCAGCAGTCACACTGTCACAGTGTCTGCTGCTAATAGTGTTAAAGTTAATTGATTGTCATGATTCTGATACTAAGCCATTTCATCACCACTGTTGGAAAATAAATAAATAAAACTGCATGTGAATGACTGAACATGTTGCTTGTCCAAGTCCTATTATGTCAAAATAAAAAATTGGTCATATCATTTTCAATGCAATTGAATTTTGGTGTGATTGAAATGTTCAATTGTAATAGCAAAGTAATAGCTCAATTACTATTATTTGCTTTCTGTTACTATTACATTGCATTCTATTCCATCTATTACTATTACTTGAACAATTGTAATTGTTAGTATTACTTGTACATATTACTATTACCCTAGGCCTTTGTGGAACCCCACAACATGATATGATGTGCTGCTGAGAACCGTTTGTGTGGCACAGTTTTATTGTGCGTATATCAGCGTCCTTCTGTCTTGCAAGACAATGTTATGCATCACGTGGTATGACTCGAGATCCACTTTGGTATGGCAGTTTCTGCCAGACTTGATGGTGTGGAACTTCATAATGATTTGTGCTTGTATCAGTTTCCATGGTATTGTATATGTGTTTATTGTTAGGTAACATGACATGCACATCGACTGTGTTTGTCGATCAGTAGAAAATTGTAAAACAGACTTGGTTTCTTCCACCTCATTTATCACTCGTCTTTCTCTGTTTGTCTCTCCTCGTGTCTGTCTGTCTCCCATTTCTCCATCTCCTCTCTCCATTTCTCCATCTGCCCTCTCCATTTCTCCATCTCCCCTCTCCATTTCTCCATCTCCCCTCTCCATTTCTCCATCTCCCCTCTCGATTACTCCATCTCCCCTCTCCATTTCTCAATCTCCCCTCTCCATTTCTCCATCTCCCCTCTCCATTACTCCCACCCTTCTCTGTCCCCTTCATATGGTTCCATATCAATAAATTATTTTTGTGACGTCTTCAAAAGTTTTTTACTGGACATTTCTTTTGATTGATGCCGAGTATAATATATATAGACGTTCAGTGTCATAAAATAAACAGTTCATTGTCAAGATTTCTAGTAAGTGGTGGTTGCGTTCACGAACTGTGGAATGACTTGTTGGTGGGTGGTGGGTTGGTCATCACCACGCTTAACAAAGTAATTAATTGCTTATATTAATGCACACTGACACTTGTGGTCATCAAAACCGGGTAGCGTGATAGTAGTGGCTTTGTAGTCATGTCAGTTAAAACGTCATCCTCACCTGATTTAGCCCATCACAAATCCGGTTTATTGATGTCCAAATATGTCGTGTGTGAAGTGTTTATGTAACATCTGCAGTTGATTTAATAAAAAAGTGCAATTTTTTTGGTGAAATCATCGAAATAATGAATTTTAGTTATTAGATCTGGTAAGGATCAAAATAGTGGATATCCAAAATGGTAAACACTGTGCGAGTCAATGTCAATCATGGGTGTAACTTCCATCCCCTCGCCGATCGCATGATAAAGCTATGAAATTTCGGTAAACGGACATAACCCCACTGGACAAAACCCCACTCAGACATAACCCCACTGGACATAACCCCACTCGGACCAAACCCCACTCGGACAAAACCCCACTCGGACATAACCCCACTCAACCCCACTCAGACAAAACCCCTTTTGGCCTACTGCATATAGATTCAAAGACAACAATATTTGTTATTCTCTGTTTTATTAATGTCAGTGTATCACCATACAACATTGAAAAATATGCAACTATGAAAACTACATTAAACTACTACCTCACATATTGTTATCATGAAAACTACATTAAACTACTTCCATCTCACACAGTGTCCAATGCCCCTCAGTGTATCGGGAATTGACTTGGTGCCATCATGACGGGCAGTACACAGATTGTGAAGCTTCGTCTGGAGCTGAACTGTGTGGCGCCGCGTTCCCTTGACTGGTGGTTCACCATGCTGGTCATGTAGCATTATTATCCCCCTTGAACCATTTAGCTCTGATGTAGCAGTTAGAAGAAACCAATTCTACTGACTTCCCTTAACCGCTGTCAGGGATGATCCCATTACGTACATCACCAAGTACAACAGAGAAACATCCCCCTTAATTTATGGCTATATTAAACATCTAATAGGACCAAATTTACATTTGAAAACAATTCCTTTTGAAGTGCAAGCAGAAATATAGTTACTACATTTCAAAATATTATTTATTTTTACCTAATTTTTAAAATTTTCATTAATTCTAAAAAAATAAAAGTGGGGTTTTGTCTTAGTGGGGTTTCGTCCAGTGGGGTTATGTCCAGTGGGGTTTTGTCCTGGATTCGCGATTTTCACCAAGGGTGAAATTCGTGAGTTTTTAGCGTTTCCATTTTCACTTCCATTTAACGTTTGATCAAACATTAAGTAATTTTATAGTGTGTCTGATGATTTCACAAAAAACTACATACAAAAGTGGCACAAACTAATTCTGGTGCGTTGTAAAGAGGCAATTTTGGCTATAGTCTAAGACCGGGTGAGTGCATATGGAGTATGTTGGCTATGCAGGCGCAGGATAGGCAGCTGAATTCGCCTATTGTTCCAGTCCGAGCTTGAGGCTCATTGAGTTTATTCCATTCAAGTATTGTCTTTACAAAATAGGAATTCTTGAAGTGGGCTGCAGGCACAACAAAGCACCTGGAGTTATTGGTTTGATGTGTCTTTCAACGATATTAACGGTCACACAATCTGTAAAACCTTTCGGCTGCACTCGTCTTTTATTTGGTCTTTGGGAAAGAAAAAAATTATCAGGAGGTATGGTCAACACAGAGCCCTTAGGTTACCTCAAATACTCCGAACGAGGTAGCATGTTGCAGTGGATACTGAGTAGGTTTGATTGTTCGCAAAGTGAATTTGAAATGAGACTAAAAATTTAATTGAGGAGGGACCTTTAATCTTATTATGGTTCCCGTTATATTGTTCTTATGTGATTGGTATTTGGTATTCTGCAGGAGGAAACAGAGATGACTATACACAGTTTCAACATAGCCATGGAGCTAGCAGGGAAAGCAGTGCCAGGCTACAGAAGAGCAAAGAAAAAGCAGTGGATTTTCACATCAACTTGGGACAAAATAGACCAAAGGAAAGGAATAAACAAAAAGCTGCTCACCACAAAGTCCCCAAAATTCAAAGAAAGACTTTCAAGAGAATACTCACAAAAAGACAAAGAAGTAAAAAGGAGTACCAGAGCAGACAAACGCACTTACATTGAAAATCTTGCAGAAGACGCAGAAGCAGCAGCAAGAAGAAGGGATATGAAGTCACTCTACCAAATAACCAAGAAGCTGAAAGGAGATACAGGTCCAAACCAGAATCTCCCACTGAAAGACGTAGATGGAAAGATCTTCACAGTCGAGAAAGAGAAGATAGAGAGATGTAAGGAGCATCTCCAACAGGTTCTCAATCGTGCAGATCCACCCAGACTTGCAGACATCCCGGAGGCAGCAGATGACCTTGACATCGACCTCGACCAAATCACAGAAGCAGAAAAGCCATTAAAGCCTAGAATAATGGAAAAGCACCAGGAAGTGACAGCGTCTGCGCAGAAATGCTAAAAGCAGATGAACAAGAGACACCCAGAATCCTACGCCAGATCTTCCAGAGAATATGGGATTAAGAAGACACACCAGATGATTGGAAGACAGGCACAATTATCAAGCTACCAAAGAAGGGCGACTTGGGGAACTGTAACAACTGGCGGGGCATAACCTTGTTTTCAATGACATGCAAGATTTTCACCCGCATAATCCTGAAGAGAATATCAGCAGCTACTGGTACAATCTTCTGCCAGGAACAAGCCGGGTTCAGAAGAGGCAAGTCATTCATCGACCACATTTTCATGCTACGGCAGATTTTGGAACAAAGCACGTAATGGAACAGTACGATCTACATTGCCTTCATTGACTTTCAAAAGGCTTTTGACAGCCTTCACAGAGAATCCTTGTGGAGAATACTACATCACTACGGGATCCCACAGAAGATGGTAAATGTGATAAAGATACTTTACAAAGACGTCCAGTGTCAAGTCACTTGTAACAATCAGACAGCATTAGCGTAAAATCCGGAGTAAAACAGGGATGCATTCTCTCACCATTTCTTTTCACCCTTGCCATTGACTGGCTGATGACAGAAATCACCAAAAATGGAAACAGGCATCAGATGGACACTTACCTCGATCTTGGAAGACCTGTACTATGCAGATGACATTGGACTGCTGTCTAGCAGGCACAAGGACATGCAAGAAAAGATGGACAAACTCACAACAACAGCACCACAGATTGGGTTAAAGCTGAACACAGCAAAAACCAAGCTGATGAGGATCAACAACAAGACAGATAACCCCATCACCATAAACAACAGTGATGTTTTGGAAGACGTTCAGGACTTTGCATACCTGGGAAGCAAAATCACAACAGATGGAGACTGCAAAAGATGCCACGGCTAGGATCAGAAAGGCAAGTCAGACCTTCGCTATGCTGAAGCCCATCTGGAAATCCAAGCAACTGAGATTGGAAACAAAACTGAGACTGTACAATAGTAATGTTCTCAGTGTACTTCTCTACGGCTCTGAGTGCTGGAAACTGTCAGCCAAGCTAGCACACAAGCTTGAGACCTTCCAAAACAGGTGTCTACGGAAGATCCTTGGAGTATTTTGGTCCGACGCCATCACTAATGAAGAGCTGCATCGCAAAACAGACGCAACATCCTTGGTCACACAGATAAAGAAGAGAAGATGGAGATGGCTTGGACACATGTGCCAAATGTCACCTGGCTCACTGCCCAAGACAGCCTTACGCTGGACAGCAGATGGTAAAAGGAGACGTGGTCGCCCAAAAGAAACATGGAGACGAACAGTGGAGAAGGAGATGAAAGACATGGAACACCATCACCAAATGGGCTGCAGACCGACTGCAGTGGCGCTCTCTTGTTGATGCCTTATGTGCCACAGGGCACGAAGAGGACTAAGTAAGTAAGTAAGTATATGCGATTGTGTAAAGCACATATTATATAAATGAATATTACGAGCGAACCAGTTTTTGCATATCTGGCGAATTCGTTACAGCCATGGCCAGTCACATGAGTCCTGATTGTTTTCCGTGTATTTAGTTCAGTGTTGTATAAATGGAGTATCGTGATTATGCACGTTTAAAAATGACAGCCATTTGATGTACCACACCATATAAATGGCACCACTAAACACCGTTTTTATGACTGACAACTTGTGAGACCACCCCGTAAGTAAAATCGTGTTCACTGAATGTATTTCGGAAAGTACATAACGTGGAACACTTCATTGACATGACTAATTTTGATTTATTTCTCTACATATATGGGTAAAATATATACATCAAGGTTTATTATAAAATAGTACAATATGGAAGAGATTTGGCATAACACGATCGAAGCACAAAAGTATGCACAGTACACAATACAATTGACTTTTTTCATACATGACACGGCAATTCGGCAATCAGATATCAAAATGATACAGCGACTAATAATACATAGACAAAGTTGCAATATAAAATGTTTCAAAACATTTAATTTAGAAATCTTAAACAACTACAAACATTTTACAGAAAATGTGTGATGAAATACACATCTACAAAATATAGTACTATGAATGTTTTCCAAATATCTTGAATCTTTTCTGACCATTGTAGTCAAAAGGCATGAAAAATGTAAACCCAGTCATATGTATATAAAAGACAAACAAGTTGGAGGAGATTAATGGCTCAATAAGTGACTTATGACAACTACCAGGCTGTGTATAATTACATCCCATAATGTTCAACTTGTTAGTCACACAGTGGTTCTCCTTTCCTACACTCATGCACTCTGTAAGCATTGGTGAGGTTTACAAGAAGGGTTAACACTCACAAAATGCCCAATTTTGGGGTTATGCTGAATATTAATATCTCCTTTTTAGTGTTAAGCAGTACCTGCAATTCACATCAATAAATATATGTCACCTGATATTACAGAGTTTACTACAAATTCTACCTGAAGTAGGTGTATGGCTGTGTTGCTTTCTTGGCACCAGTGTTACTAAAGGTACTAAGTCCCAGTGGTTTTACCATAAATCATATAATACAAACTATATCTGTTCTAACATCTCAATCGCCCAGGTGTGTCTTAATGAACCTATATTTTATAAATATAATTAATATGTTTCTCTCTGGGTGTTTGTATTATATCAATCTTACCATTCAATACATTTGAGAACAGCTATCAACAATTTCCAATATCTGTGGGCATATAATTAACACCCAATAAATATGATATTCCTCCACATGCAAGGAAAGCATGATATTCGTCCCAAAAATTACAAATTAAACTGATAATGATCAAAGATGTTAAATATATGTAATAGAGTATGCTATGTTGCATGGTTTTACAACAGAAAGTATCAGGCTTTGTATTTTTAAAGAAAGTCATGTTTCTCATCCTATTAAACTGACGTCTGCAGTTTTGTATCGCATTTAAACTGATTCACTACATGTTGTGAAAGGTGATGCACCATGTCCATAACACCATCACTGCATTAATTACATAATTTATGATAAGTAAACCCTGCCACAGTACATGTACAATACATCTTTGTGCATTAACATAGCCAAAATATCTTCTATTTATTGTAGCAACCATGTTATCTATATATTTGTTCACCTTCTTTCCTGCAATGTTTTGGTTGCTACCTTGTTATCTTTGCTGGTCTTGTATTATTCCAATACATCTAGCAGTTCAAAAACACAAACAAACAAACTAGTTATCCAGCGTGTTCTATTCAAGCAGCCGTCCACCCCAAGGTCATTCACACAACAGTTCTGCCAGTGAAGCATTGCCCAACTGTGCCTTCAACAAAATAAGCTACAAATATCAATACAAAGGTCACATTTTCATTGCCAGAAGACTGTCTGGAGCCATGGTCCACACGATTTCATAGCTATTTTCATAGGAGTCCAAAGACCTATGCAACTGACCACTGTTGGCATCTTAGTAACCACTTTTAAAATGGAATCTGGATACAATCAAGAGCAGGGAGATTCTTTTTGTCCAAGTTCCAAACAAAATGCTTTCCCAGCAGCAGCCTGGCAATTTGTGTTTAATATAAATGTGCAGATTGCACAGTGATTTTCATTGTAACTGATGCGCAGCTAGTTGGGGGTTTGCATAATTAAAATGCCAAAACCCACCGAATCTTTCGATCTCAAAATACATTAATAATGCTACACTTTATGTTTTAATCTTTACAGGGGACAAGTGATTCTCGTTACGAAGCGATAGTTGATGAGATAATGCACTTCCAGTCCCCAAGTTGTGCACATCATAACACGTTAAATGTACCTTGTCATTATAAAGTAAACCATTGGTATTAGTATTATCACATTTCAATGCTAGTGTCTGTTTTAATTCCAAATGTGTTTATGTGAGAAATCAAATAGCTGCAGCGCATTCTTGGGAGCCAGAAGTGAGCATTTTAGGGAAAATTTGCATAAGACCAACATGGCGGCCGACGAGACTTGTGTCCCCTATTGCTGTAGTATATTTACTGTCAGAAGTTTGACAGACCGTTATGTCACATTCAAAGGTGACAACATTTACAGACCGTTATGTCATATTCAAAGGTGACAAATCTGACAGACTGTTATGTCACATTCAAAGGTTAAGAATCTAAAGCTTTACCGGTTCATCTTTAATTGCAGTAAACCTAGCAATTTTAATTAATTGCCAAATCCTGTATTTTTTAAATATCAAGAGGTGAAAGGTCATGATAGTAACATGTCTTGCATGGATATTATTATTAACCAATCGAGATGTTATAAATTAATGCTATAATAAATTAAGTGTCGCAATGTCCTGTAAAACAGTTGTTCAGTTAACCAATGAAAATCGTTGTACCTGCCACTTATGTTTCATTTCAACGGAGATTTCAGAATAACAGTGCAACACGGCAACCTGCATGTTGGAATGATTTTTTTCATGCTTCATGAAACAACTGGCTCCAGGTGTTGTCACCGGCTTGTGCACTGTAGTGAAGGGTTATGAAACCAGCCCTGATGCCAAGACAGCTATGACGGACACCGCTTACTTGGGAACATGTGTATGTGTTAGCCACACCTAGCAAATGCTGCACGGAGAAACAGGCATTGTGAGACTCATCACCCAACATTCTATTATTCATTAGATATATTTCGTTACAATTCTCCAAATTCTGTTTTCCACTACTTGGTCCATCACAAGTAAACACAACTTTCTCTGGGGACCACATATTGCATGCCAAAGTGTACTACGTTACACACACCTACATTGGGGTGTACAGGAGTACATCATTTTGCACCACATATTGCATGCCAAAGTGTACTACGTTACACACACCTACATTGGGGTGTACAGGAGTACATCATTTTGCACCTCAGCCAAACTTAATCCACATCATTTGCATCGCTGTATTCAATCCAACTTGAATCCCAGCATTCACTAGTACATCATGACTTGCATCCCAGCATTCACTGGTGTGTATCCCACCTTGAATTCTATCACTGCACAGTGCACGTTACTCGCGTCCCACCATTGAACAGAATACCACATCCCAACATTCACTGGCACACCATGTGACTCGTATCCCAGCAGTCATGAGCATATCATGTGATTGCACCCCAGCATTCACTGTGATCATGTGATGTGATCATTCATGTGATCACATCCTTGGCACATGACGTGACTTGTATTGCAGCATTCACTGGCATGTTGTGTGACTCGCATCCCAGCATTCATTGGCACACCATGTGACTTCCATCCCATCACTGGTACACCATGTGACTCACATCCCCACATTCACTTGCACATCATGTGACTCACATCCCAGCATTCAATGGCACACCATGTGATATCTTAGCATGTCTGAGAGCAAAGCAGTCTACTATGACTACCAATGCATAAATATCATTTGAGCACACACCGCTTGCTGTTATCATCTCACAAGTGCTTTCAACAATGACCCTGATCTCTTCCGCACTCGACTGAGCGCCAGACCTACAAAAGACGGGTGCAATCACAACTTAGTACTCATAGTAATCCATCCATGTGCTATTCTTGTAAGCATAAGCAGTTATTAAGCATAGCTATATGAGTGGTAAGCGTGGCAGAATGTGCCATTGTTATACCAGATACTACAGAAAACCATGGGTAAATTTTTACATACTGGCCTCATAGAGCCCTAGATCTGTTTAAAACATTAACTGGTTATATACTAGCAATAAATTACAATGTTGTAATCAGTCACATAACTAATAGCCGATGTACGTAGTATGCATAAATTTACTCATGCGCATCTCTGTAGATGCTGGTACAACAACGTTCCATCTGTATCAGTAAAAGCACAAAGTAGACAAGGCAGTGGAAAATACCACTTGTCTAACCTCGCCTGTAGCCCAGTCACTGTGATGCCTCAATAGAACCGTCATGTGTTCAGGAGACCAGGATGTTACATTAGACTTCTCTGTTGTTCAACAGGACCAAGGTGTAAATTACAAGAGAGGATAGCAGATGGTTGTAGGTTGAAAGTGGAATCAAATGTTTCTTGCAGAAAGACAAAGCATCTGTGGTACCAGCTGATGTGTGCGCTTTGGGAGCAATGACGTTGATGGAGAGAGGCTGGAAGAAAAACTAGTCTACTGGAATAACAGAATATAAATTACATCAACGAAGATGACAGAACTGTGTGGAAGACTAGGTCAAAATAACACGAGTCTGGAAGGCGATCCACGGTGGTAGAAGGCAGTGGAGACCAAAACTGATGGGGAAAGTTAATGTAATTTTGTTATTGTTTTCTACATTTGCCTAAAGTTGTAAATAGAAAATGGGATACATAATGTGTAAATTTCACCTTTTTGACCTGAAATTACACTTTTCTTGATGAAACTATCCAGTTCCCATTGCTAGTCAAGTTATTATGATTTATCACTTTGTGCACTTAATATTTTAAGGAATAGTTCTCCATCCTATTTCATTTACTTCATGTGCACTTCCACAATGCCGGGCAACAGAATGAAGACAAATGCTAGGCTAGAAGTGCAGAAAATGACTAACATATTAAATATGTACCACCAACAAGAAAATTCATGTCAACAGGAAGTGTAATATATAGTGTGAACAAGACTTTGTGGACACCGTGTAACTTACACAATTCAGCAATTTGTTGCATACATTGTGCAAGAAACGGTCAAAAAGTCATCTTCTTAATCTCGTAGTTGGTTTAGACCAAGTCCTAATTTTTTTTTTTCATTTTCAGCACTTGAAGTTGTTAGTGCACTTGTCTTCACTCAGTTGTCCAGGACTGTGGAAGTACACAAAATGATAAAGCAGAGTTACACCTTAGAAACATGAACATTGCAAACTACCAACTCCCATGCCAAATTACGCAACATTCTCCCACTTAATAATACTACAAAGCTCATTTTTTAACTAACAAGCTCTGCTCACTCCGAACGCAATATTTTCAATGTTAAATCATATGTACCTACCTTACGAAATTGCACTTGCACATGACCACATTGACCAGAAGGGTCACCTAGGGGTTATTTTTGCTTGACTGCCCATTTCAGTGATGATGTGCCACCCACAAATACACAATCAAATGTTGAGACGTTTTCAGATTACTAGCAATATTGACAGAATACAGACACAGAATATCATCATAGTGATGCCATACGAAGAAGAACAAAATTTTACTGCTCTACATTCTTGATATAACAGTAGTTTTAATCAAAGTTCTGTTCAAGCAATGTGACCCCGTGGTGACCTTACCATTACATAGCTAATAAAAGTAAGTGAATGAATCGACACTTACCGTGCAATGTTGAGCAATCCCTTGAGAGAAATGACTGAGGAGATGATGCATACATAGGTGAAAAGAAACCAAGCAAGTCTTCCAACAATGTGACTGATGTCATGTCATTTGGTACCCAGGTATGTTAGCATGTAAACTGATGGGTTTTGGAATCAGTAGCTACCTTAATGTGCGTGCATGTTGGCCTCTGCATGCATATCTGTTTGTGCTGTAGACACAAGAGCATAGACAGATGCATCGACAAAAGCACACATACAGACACACACAGTCATACAGACACACTTGCACGCACGCACGCACGCATGCACACACACAGACACACACACACACACACACACACACACTTACTGACACACACTGACACACACACACATACAGACACACTCACGCACACATACAGACACACTCATGCACACTTACAGACCCACACACACACGCACACATACAGACACATTCACACACACATACAGACACACTCATGCACACATACAGACCCACACACACGCACACATACAGACACTCACGCACACATACAGCCATACTCATGCATACATACTGACACATTCATGCACACACATACATACACACTTACGCACACACAGACTCACACTGACACACATACAGATACACTCACACACACATACAGACACACTCATTCACACATACATTTCACTTTTCCAAACATCTTTACGAATGTTTGGCATTTCGCATTGACCTAATTCAAGGAAGAAATATGGATGAACAATTTTCGTGGATATGGTTTTGTATGTTACTACCAGACTTTGTTATATTCATAAAATTATTGTAAAAATAACAGTTACCTTTCCGAGTCCAAGGCTATTGCTGCATATAGCCATGACTATAGTCATGTGGCGGTGAAAGCCATTGACATTTTGACACCAAGGAAGGTAAAGAGGAAGCACCAACAACACAACACAAAAGACTGAAAAATTTGCAATATTTTTACATTTTCATGGATGTTTGCTATATGACTGTAATCAACCTGGGTACCAACTGACTAGTTGTCATCAGAAAACTTACAGAGCATAGTGACGCATCTACCAAGAGACAGGACACTTCTGAACCATATCACTATTTCAATCTTTCTCTGTCTTTTGCCTCAGCAATTTTGTATTTGCCACTCATGTTTGTTGCAGTTGGTAGGTCCAAAACCAAATACAGTGCCAGATGTATCGGAAGGGAAACCTTCTATACCTATTAGTGAACATTTTGAAATCCCTTGCCAAAGATACATCAAAAAGACAACACTGCTGTATTTAAATGTTGTCATAAATATTTAAGTACAATTGACAAACTAGAAGGTGCTTCTCATGAAGACAAGAATTTGGGTTGACACAGTATATAAAAGAAATGGCTTTTGTTATCATGCTTGTAACATGGCTGACAGAGAAGTATGAGTGCTCTACTCTACAAATTCACTGATGCATCATGCGAGGTTAAGTCCAGCCTACATATCGTATTATATTGTAGCAAGTTGAGGCATTATAATCCCAAACATGCAGCATGAAAATGGAATCTAATATGTTAATGCAGTGCATAAATGCAGTGTACCAATGCAGTGTATTAATGCAGTTGCAGTAAATATGCATCCACATAATTCAACAGATTAAAAAGTGAATCGTTCCACTAAAACAAAAAATAGGATTATTGATAACATTATTCGAATTTATGGATCATGTTAATCCAGTGTATCAAATTAATGCATAGTAATCCAGTTTTTCATTGTACAAAATTGTAATATTATATAGGACTGTTATTGAAACGTTTTTAAAGTAATTTTTTTCAAAACTGTAATTATGTATAACACACTACTTTACTCATATCTTTTGCTTTACAGCATAACAATGTGCCATACTAATCTAACATTACAAATTCATGTGCAGATAATTATATGAACAGAAAATTCTTAAAGTCATGAAAGAAATCTTGGAAATGAAGTTTTAAAATTCATGTAAATAAATATTCTAATAAAATGCATACCGATATTCTAATTACCATGAAATGGTGAAGTACAAGTGAATTAAATAAACAAATACTAAATCATGCAAACCAAAAATATGACTAGAGAACAAACTGAAACCAGCATCATGAAATTAACCCACAGATAATATCTTTTAAATTTGACTAAGCATGGCAAGTACAAATTTAACCCACAGATAACTTCTTTTAAATTTGACTAAGCATGGCAAGTACAAATTTAAAGTGTGAATTAAATTAACAAATGAACAAACCAAAAAAAGTTTACAAAATCAACCAACATATACAATTTTACAAATTGACTAAGGACGTATTTTGGCATGCAATCTTGGATGAACTGAACACACGTACTACACACACAAACCTGCGGCAGTCGTCACGATTCACGAACTACTTAAAACTGGTCCGGAACATACAGCTACTATCTTGTGGTGACAGAGGCTTCCCGATGATGCTCTTGATGACAAGCACCCAGTCACGCATCTCTTCATCGGCCTCGGCGCTGAAGTTGAAGTCACGGTCAGGTGTCTTCAGGGTAAACGGGTAGCCTGTTTCTTTAACCCCCGGGGTTACGCCGTCTCGTACTGCATAACCCTTGTCCTTTGTGCCAATGAATATCTCACCCTTAGGGAATGCGTCCTGTGCAAACATGATATCAAACCTGTTAGGTTTCTGACGATCCTGTGAAAACATGTACTTGTAGAGCAACGCTATTTGTTTTATAACATGGTGTGTACAACTTTTGGGGCTTTAAGACCTTTATAAGACCCGATTTAAGACCAGTACGAAGATTTTTTTCAGATTGTTTTAAACATTGCCTCCAAAACTGCAAATTAAACAACACAAACTTCTAATCAACTAGATTTCACAGCCAATTAAACATGAATTACTTGATATCTTGTGTAAAACATGTGAACTTATCACATAAAAAATATACAAATAAATATGACATGCCTCAATTTCTACCTAGTCCTGATAATCAATTTAGCAATGTTGGTATGTTCTTTTTAACAACCATGGCGTTTTTAAGCAAACATTCAGCCACTGAATAATGTCACCACTAAACACTCAAACTTGTGAAAACAATAAGTCAACTCCCTTTTTCAACACAGGACTGGTCCCCAAAATATTACATTTATGACACAAGTCTTATCTGGGCAGTTGAATCTGCCCTACACCCTACGCCCTATACAGGCAAGGTCGGTACTCACAAGGGGGTCTTCGTAGTACATCAGCTTCCTCTTGTCCAGACTGACCCATCGTCGCCTGAACGCGTCACCTGGCTTTGGTCCTGTCTTGCTTAGCCATCCCTCCTTCGTGAAGTCACGTGTCAGGTGTGCGCGAAGCTGTAATCATGGTGACATGATTTCACAACACAAAAACACACCAGAGTCACCAAGGATAGAGACAGTGGCTACTCGCAGTCGTGCCTCGTTATTGCACACCCTCTTGTAACGTGGATTTGGATATAAGGCAGTCGGTCATGGACCCCGATTTTTTGCCACTAGGGTGGAATGCCAAATGGTCTTTCAGGGGTGTTCGTGTGCCTACGATCACCGCACTGATCTAATTCACAACTAGCACTTGTTTTATGTGATGTACTCGTGTTTGGAAAACCTACTTAGACATGCTTTGACAATTCTCAATAAACATAAGTCAGACAACGAACGAGTGCGTGGTGTTGTGTTGTTTATTATGCGCTGCCGCTGACATCAATCCACTCGCAGACGCTGTCTTTGCCGTGGAGGTTTATAAATTGCAATCGAGATTCACAAATACACCTCGTGTAATGCAGTGCAATTTAGTATGCTATATAACAATGACATGCTTCCACTGCATCGGAAATCTAATCATTTTCGCGATGCAAAACCAATGTGCCAAATGTCTAACCAAAGGTGCTACCAGTGCACGAAAATACAAATTCATCATCCACAAATGAAAAAGTGAATTAATGTTAAGTGGTCCATCGTAAATTTAACCTTCAGTCGAGAGCGGTTGAAAGATGAAGTGAAGCAATTATTAATTTTACCTATTGTCATTTTCTATGCTTAATCAGCTTAGACGGGCGGGCGGGCTACACATAGATGAGAAAATTGTTGGACTCTCGATAAGCCAATGGCTTCCATGTCCACTTGCCATCTGGACCTTTGGGATGGCAATTTTGTTAAAAAAAGCTTTCATACTGCGTGTGTCAAGTCGTATATGTTTTCGGATTCGTAAGCCTATTGGTCCAGTATATTGTCATCATAGCAAATCTATTCCATAATACGTATACATACATGTATTTTATTCAGTTCAACATTCAACAGGATATTTAAAAATAATACACATTGATGCTAGTTGACTCAGTTAACAAGCTCTATAAACTGCGTATTGACGCATAGACAGTGCTGCCAGCACACAGTGTCAGTGCCAGCAGCTTCGACAGCGTTCTTGCCTCTTGTCTTGGTGCAGCGGGTGGCGATCGCTGTTGTTTAGTAGCTCCCTGGTGGCAGATATGGGAACATCTAACGTGCCTCACTTATAACGCGCTCCGATATCGCAGACCCCGAAAACCGCATTATAACGGTCAAATGACGATGACAGCTATCTCATATTGACACCGATGAAGGCAACCCAGGAATGTTCATTCCTGAGGCGGCTGGTAAAAATGTCCTCTTGTGGCCAGCAGTTTTTGATGATGGAATTGCCACAGCAGCTGTGTGGTTTCATCAAAACTAAGCAATACATATGCACAAATGAGCTACCTTTTTGTAGCGGATATTAGATTGATTTTTTGTGAAATGATTATAAAATAAGGTGATTGATTGAAATTTGCAGAGGCAGTTTTAAGACAACCAGGCCTGTAATAGCATATACAATTTAACATGACGTGGCAAAGAGCCTTTCCACATTTCACTTACCTCTCCATCTTTGGCACCAGGAAAAGCAATCCTAAGTCGATTGAGTTTTGCAGATCGTATCGCATTGAACCAGCTAACAATCTCCTGTTGGAATAAATGCATGTGACATTTTAAAATATGTCTGACTGTACTACTTTGAAATAAAACACATGCAGCCATATTGTCTACATGGCTTGTAACAGTCATTTTGGATTTCAAAAGTTTGTACTGACACATTAGAACTTAATAAACACATGCCAGTCATTTGTGTCTGCACAATAGGCATATAATAGGGAAAATTATCATACAGATCAGACAGTTTATAAATTCCACTAAACTGACACACCCACCTGACCGTCATTGCCATGAACAAACAGATTGCGTGTGTGACCGTCTTGTTCAAACGTAATCTGCATCGCATTTGGGTTGCCAACCTTATCCGGTACAAGGGTCACATTTAATTCATCTATACGCATCACAGCTTTTGGGTCTTTTGCCTGTAAAACATAATCCATGCAACATTACAGTTTCACACTACATTGGTAATGAATACGCCAAATGGTTATAATCAGGACATAGCCAGGATTAACTATTTATAGCCTATGAACACTATCTGGAGCCCATTTCATAAATCTTTATATTTCAAGAATAAAGCCAACACACACACACACACACACACACACACACACACACACACACACACACACGCACACTTCGCACACACACATGCACAGATGTACGTATGCACGCACACACACACACGCACGCACGCACGCAAACACACACAAATTCCATGCAAAACACTGAAACTTAAAAAATGCTGTGTGACATGTTATATAAGCTTGGTTAATTTGACACCTCTCACTGATGTTCAAAGTTCCAATTACTAACTTAATCAAACCAGACAGACACACCAGACAGACACAGCAGACAGACACACCAGACAGACACACCAGACAGATACAGCAGAAAGTATCTTGTGCTTTAAATAAACCATGTCTCCAGCTTGTGAGCAACAATAATCTGTGGCAAAGGTAAAGAAGAGAGCTGCAACTTGACTGGTGTCCATGGTTGACTGTAATTGCACGTGATACTGTTAACTAACAGTCCAAACCAATGTTATGGTTTTACTTTGAAAACATGATTTTGGGGCTGTTTTTAACAAGAGATTTAACAAGAATGCCATCCCAAACAACAAGTTCCAGATGGCAAGTGGACAAAGAAGCCATTGGCTTATTGAGAGTCCAACAATTTTCTCATCTAATTTTTTGTCTAACATTACTTTTGTGCAGCCACACTTATTCTCTTATTAATTTATAATTAAATGTGATGTGCTTTGGCTTTGTGCGTGTGTGCGCGCATGTGTGTGCATGTGCGTACATGCACACACATGTTTCGACAGCTGTTGTTCAGTCAACACACAACTATGTCCCAACTGAATCACAAAAATGCGATCAGTCGGACATGATGGGATATTCTTCCTGAAATGATCACTCTTGGAGCAGGTGCCACATGGCAACAGAGCTGCCAGTTGGTAAGGCCGCTGACACTAGGAACAGCTAAATAATTAATGAGAGACAATGACAGGAAAAAACAACCACGTGTGAACAGTTAACAGATGCCATAGGCCTCAAGCCAATCTGATCACATCTGTCAGTGATGTGATCAACTGACACACATCAAAGTGCCTCTGCCAGATTAAAACGCAGGTCCTTCCCCCAGAGATTTGTCTTCACACACCAGTTCTGAACTTACACAGAAGAGGTTTCTTCTGTAATATTTAGCCTGGAAACACTGCAGCAAAAGCATCCCCTGAGAGCTAATTTCATATTGGTCTGAATTAGTAATATTCAAGGATAAGATGATGAACCTCTGACATTTCCATTTAAACACAGTCCCATAGGCTACTACAGAAGCTGCTTCCAGCTAACTGATGTTTCAGCCTGTATTTAGTTATTAAATTGCCGTCTGTCGATACCACTAAAACATGTTTTGCTTGACATTCATTGATTCATGCTGTGCAAACGTTGCATATAAATTTGGGTCACACAGGTTGCCATAGAAACATCAGGCAGAAATTCATTCACCAGTCCTTGATTCACCATGCCACATGCTTCGTTAACCCAGCCAAAATCCAATGTTAGTTTCACTTTTACTTTAAAACATTATCACTCATGTCATATAACCATGCAGTAATCTTCCCACAATGAAAGGAAATAATACATACATCCTCCTTATTGTAGTACTTGAGTGTATTTGCTTTCTCGTCGAGGACAAACTTCCTCTGTTGGAACTTCTTGTCTTCCTTGCCCCTCTTCCATAGATAGTCCTCTTTGTGACCCTGAAGGTATGTCTGTTTGTCCACATCCACAAACTCCAGACGCTGGTACTTCGCCCGGATCCACTGCTCGCGCAATACACTGAAACGATTAAGGTGCATTAAAGGTACGTTCTTATATAGCAAAGTAACTAGTCCCTGCCACTGTTCAAAATGTTTTACACTTCACCCCCAGGCAGACCTGTTCATTCGTTCGAATGTAGGAAGTAAAGTCACCGGGAAAAAGTCGTAACTATAAATATATGTCTAGTTCTTTGAATTTATAATATAAGTTGAAATACTAAATACAAAACAAACTTTATATTGATATGATCACAAATCACAGAAGTGTTTGGCCACCTTCACTGTTGTGTTAGTGACATTTGAGAAGCCACTTTCAAAGCTGACTGTTGTTTGCAGCAAAATCATCTTGTAAGCCAGAGTGTGTGGAAGGCTCCAGTCTAAGCCAGAGTGTGTAGATGGCTTGAGTCTAAGCCAGAGTGTGTGGACGGCTCCAGTCTAAGCCAGAGTGTGTGGATGGCTCCAGTCTAAGCCAGAGTGTGTAGATGGCTTGAGTCTAAGCCAGAGTGTGTGGACGGCTCCAGTCTAAGCCAGAGTGTGTAGATGGCTTGAGTCTAAGCCAGAGTGTGTGGATGGCTCCAGTCTAAGCCAGAGTGTGTGGATGGCTCCAGTCTAAGCCAGAGTGTGTAGATGGCTTGAGTCTAAGTCAAAGTGTGTGGATGGCTCCAGTCTAAGCCAGAGTGTGTGGATGGCTCCAGTCTAAGCCAGAGTGTGTGGATGGTTCCAGTCGAAGCCAGAGTGTGTAGATGGCTTGAGTCTAAGTCAAAGTGTGTGGATGGCTCCAGTCTAAGCCAGAGTGTGTGGATGGCTCCAGTCTAACTTAAGCCTGAGTGTGTAGATGGCTTGAGTCTAAGCCAGAGTGTGTGGATGGGTCCAGTCTAAGCCAGGGTGTGTGGACGGGTCCAGTCTAAGCCAGAGTGTGTGGACGGGTCCGGCCTAAGCCGGAGTGTGTGGACGGGTCTGGTCTAAGCCAGAGTATGTGGACGGCTCCAGTCTAAGCCAGAGTGTGTGGATGGCTCCAGTCTAAACCAGAGTGTGTGGGCAGCTCCACTGCGATGTTTATTTAATGAAACAGGTTACATTAACTTTATAGTGTAAAAGCTGTTAACTATATTTAAATAAATTCAGACCAAGAGATAATGCTAAGTACTATACTGTATAATGTATATATAATAATAATAATGTTTTATTTCAGGCAAGAGCCCATAATATTATAAATACATAAAGGTTAAAAAAAACATACATATACACACATGATGAACAACAGAGGTACATGTAGTGAGAAAAATATATATATAAATATACATACATGACTTGTAGTAAAATATATATATATATAAGATAATTCAGAATAAAAAATATATTTGTATAAAAGTACAAACATCATGAATTAAAAGCATACAATTGATCAATCCAATGTTTAATCAATGGACTTCGATAATAAATAAAAGTGTGAAGATAATTCACAAAAAGTATATTGTTGGATTTTTCCAACCGACATAAAGGCTAAAAATTTATGAGCGAATACGTTCATTAAAGGATTTAACATAATTAGTAGCGAACATATGGCTTGCACTACACCGGGGTGACAGGTTGTGTATAATTCTAAAACTGTTGTTATAAGCGACAGTAATACCTTTCAGACTCTGTTTTTTAAAATGACACCAAAGACTTGATGTGTACATTGAACCACAGTATGAATTAAATAAAGTTGTTTTAATGGAATTGTTGCATAAGTAAAATTTTCTGGCTAGAGCATTTGCCTGAGCATAGATACATCTTTTCTGCCTGGCAATATTGTCATCATCAGTAAGATTATTGTTTATAATATGGCCAAGGTATTTACATTTCTCAGTGTAAGGTAGTGTATGGTTATTGATAACAACAGGATGAATATTTTTCTTGTCCCTAGGTTTGTTATCAATAACCATACAGACAGATTTTTTGGTGTTGTACGTTATATCAAACATATTGCCATACTTGGCACATCAATCGGTGAGTTTTCTCAACCCCGCAACACTAGGTGAAAAAACACAAAGGTCATCGGCATACATCATATGATTCATTATGGTTCCTGCATAAAGACAGCCAATTTGTAATTTATTCAAATTTACACTTAAGTCATCCATGTAAACGTTAAAAATATGTGGAGAAAGGATTCCACCTTGCTTAAAACACCGTTTGAAAAGGTAACAAATTCTGAGAAGCTACAACACCACCTGACAGTGAATTTCTGGGTTCTGTACCAGTAATAAAGAATGCGAACAATAAAAGAAGGACATCCCCAGTCAATTAGTTTGGTGAATAGCTTACTATGATTGACTTTGTCAAAGGCCTTAGAGGCATCCAGCATGGTAACATACATAGATGAGCCATTCGCTATGTAGTGTCGAAAGAGTTCTTTTAATAAAAATATGAGCATTTCAGTTGAGTGATGCTTTTTAAATCCAAATTGGTTTACACATGTAGATAAAAAAGTAGAAACCCTGGATAATATCAAGGATTGGAATAATTTACTAGCAATTGTGGCTAGAGCAATGGGTCGGTAGTTATGTTATCAGACAGGTCACCCGCCTTATTTTTAATTATGGGGGCTATGATTGTAATCATCATAGCATCCGGTAAAAAACCGTGAATTAACATGCTACTATATAAAAGTGACATGAGAACATGAAGTTTTTCATTCGCATATTTAAAATGTTTGTTACTTACACTATCATAACCCGGGGCTTTGCCTATAGGCATTGCATGTATTATATCTTGAATTTCCTTAACAGTAACGATCATTTGAACATTAAGCTGTACATTGCTACAGTATTCATTGATCTTCTTGATGTTGGCTGGAGAGCCAGGTATAGAATTAAGTAGGGACTGGTAATGATGAAGCTACATATTCTTTACATTTTCGACACCGAAAGCACCACCAACATTGCTAGGATTTGGCAACCTGGCGTTATTCATATGTTTTATGTCCTTCCAGAAGTTTTTGAAGTCATTATTACATCACCTTTAAGAATTTCAAAATTTTTTTCACATAGTCTTTTGTTGCGTTTAAAATGAGCGCATCTAATTTTCATTATATCATACAAGGGACCATGGCGAGGACTCCCAGCAGAACGCCAGAAGAGAAAGGATTCTCTAGCAGCTTGATGGGAGTCTCTGACTAGGTCGTTCCAGCCGAGAACAGTATACTTAGAAGACGTGTTGTTAGCCTTAGTAGGGATTACTTCAGCAGCGTCTTTGAGTGATTACATTACATTACAATTAGGGTTAGTACATCTTAAAACCTCATGAGGTACATCAATAGCAGATAAAAGCAAACCAGTTTGTGTATGATAGTTATGGAGATCCTAGGGGGAGGCAGCATTCCACACAGGATGAGGTGCTTGAATTTGCTCCTGTATGGTGGCTTCAGAGGAAGGTAATAACTTGACATATATAGAAAAGCATAGAGGTAAGTGGTCGGAAGAGACACAGCCATATTTAATTTCCATATCAGATATTGATGAGTGACTAGAGTGGGTGGTGAACACGTGGTCGAGCCAGCTCCTTGAGCCATGCGCATCACTAACATATGTAAAAGCACCAGAGGGGAGAAACAATGTGTCACTTGCGATAAGGTGACAGTCGTTTATAAAAGCATTGAGAAATGGAGTAAAAAGACTGAGGTTCTTAATATCCGCATTAAAATCACCAATGATGAATATATTGGTTGATTCAAATGAATCACTTATGGCCTGGATTTTGCCTAAAATTTCTAGATATTCATTAGCATTGTCATCAGTCTGATATGGTAGATAGACATTAAGAAGTAGAATAGTGGCGTTAGAGCTGGTAATTTTTAGACCCAGGAGTCTCTTCTCATCACCATAAATAAACGGTTCAATAAAGGGGTCGAGTGAATGCCTCCATAAAAAGCAGAGTCCACCATGAGGACGTCCACTCAAACCATCACCATAATCAATGGAAGTAATTCCTCTGGCGCTAAAGTCAGAATGAACAGAATTAAGGAAAGAAAGGCTCTGTTTAGAGAGCCAGTGTTCCTGCACAGCAAGTATATCTAAAGACTTTAAGATGTCAACCACGTCAAAAGCACTGTTCCGTATACTTCTGGAGTTAAAGGAAGCAATACGGAGGGGAAAGTCTATAAGTGGGTTGAATCTGTTGGTGTGTGTTTCCTAGATGGGAAATACCGTCCAATCTTTGTTCCAGCAGGCCAGAGATCAGCGTCATAAAGCAAGTTAGGTTTAGGAATGTCAACACACAGCTTGAAAGAAGAATATGAGTGTCGGGTTGGTAATAGCTCACATGAGCATTTCAAACTCAAAGTTGATGACACGTATGTATATAATTCTTCACAAGTTGTGTCAGCATGAAATCCTGTGAGAAAGTTCTCCGCACACTTAAGACTACACTTGGATGAGTTTCCTGCGGCCATGGTGTGTGACTTACGATTAGATGTCAGTGGTTTAACAGTGTTGCGACACTTTTTTGGAGATTACTGTTGCCCACAGTGGCGAAGTAGTGCTACCAGTGATAGATGTAGAAGCTGTAGTAGTTGACAGAGTGACTGTCAACACATCGGATCATGAAGAAGTAGTTGCAGAGGTCGACACAGCAGATCGTGAAGAAGTAGTATTTCGGAGACATCTCACGTATGGCAGGTGTTGGAGAAGATGTAGAAGCAGAAGTCGTTGCGGCTGGCGTCATGTTCAGTGAAGAAAGTACCGGTAGCAGTGATGACACAAGAGTGGTGATTTGCGTAGAAAGTTCAGACACTGAATCGACAAGAGTTTTATGAGATAGTTCAGTGTCATATAATTTGCTTTTGCACGTGGTTATTTCACGTGACAATGTAGACATGTCGACATGATTAAAATCAATGGTCGGTAGTTTGCCAAGATCACGGGCGACATAGATCGGTATTGCGTCAGGGTCAACTTCGTCCAAGATTTTCGAAACGTCGTCAACGTTGTGTTTGGCTTTATCGGCCCCTTGTCGTTTAATCCGACGATGTTTCAAAGTGGTAGAAACATGTGAATGTAAAGTGTCTTTGGCACTTAAGATGTCTCCATCGTTAAAGTTGTCCAATATAATGTGGTTAAGAATAGATCGTGGTAAAATGTCCATTCGATTAATGTAAAAACATAAAAGCTTGTTAATGACGACAACATCGCCGGTCGCCATAGCAACGAGCGATAATATAGTTTGTCGAGAAGTCGCAGTGTAAAAGTCAATAAAAAACCGATTGATGCCAACAGAGATTGATAGGCACGGAATGACTGTTTGAAGCGCAAAGTTTCTCTAGCTTTGTAGATATCTATGTACGGGTTCAGCACTGTGATCCGCTAAATTAGCGCAAATTCGGATGGAAAGCACAGGCAGTATCTCTTTTGGTTACACCATTTCAATCGAGGTGTTTATATGTAGCATAGATAATGCTACATACTATACTGTATAATGTATATATAGTATAGATAATGCTACATACTATACTGTGTAGTACTGTACTGTGGAGGGTAGGAGAAGAGGAAGACCGACACTGAGGACTGTGTGAAAAGAGATTTGGCAGGAGTGGGAGGGGAGTGGAGAAAAAGAGTGAGGGATAAGGGGAGTAGAGAATAAGAGTGAGGGATGAGGGGAGTGGAGAAAAAGAATGAGTGATGAGGGCAGTGGAGAATAAGAGTGAGGGATGAGGGGAGTGGAGAAAAAGAGTGAGGGATGAGGGGAGTGGAGAATAAGAGTGAGGGATGAGGGGAGTGGAGAAAAAAATGAGGGATGAGGGGAGTGGAGACTAAGAGTGAGGGATGAGGGGAGTGGAGAAAGAGTGAGGGATGAGGGGAGTGGAGAAAAAGAGTGAGGGATGAGGGGAGTGGAGAAAAAGAGTGAGGGATGAGGGGAGTGGAGACTAAGAGTGAGGGATGAGGGAGTGGAGAAAAAGAGTGAGGGATGAGGGGAGTGGAGATTAAGAGTGGGGGATGAGGGGAGTGGAGAATAAGAGTGATGGATGAGGGGAGTGGAGATTAAGAGTGAGGGATAAGGTGAGTGGAGAATAAGAGTGAGGGATGAAGGGAGTGGAGATTAAGAGTGAGGGATGAGGGGAGTGGAGAAAAAGAGAGGGATGAGGGAAGTAGAGAATAAGAGTCAGGGATGAGGGGAGTGGAGAAAAAGAGTGAGGGATGAGGGCAGTGGAGAATAAGAGTGAGGGATGAGGGGAGTGGAGAAAAAGAGTGAGGGATGAGGGGAGTGGAGAATAAGAGTGAGGGATGAGGGGAGTGGAGAAAAAGAGTGAGGGATGAGGGGAGTGGAGATTAAGAGTGGGGGATGAGGGGAGTTGAGAATAAGAGTGAGGGATGAGGGGAGTGGAGATTAAGAGTGAGGGATGAGGGGAGTGGAGAATAAGAGTGAGGGATGAAGGGAGTGGAGATTAAGAGTGAGGGATGAGGGGAGTGGAGATTAAGAGTGAGGGACGAGGGGAGTGGAGAATAAGAGTGAGGGACGAGGGGAGTGGAGATTAAGAGTGAAGGATGAGGGGAGTGGAGAATAAGAGTGAGGGACGAGGGGAGTGGAGATTAAGAGTGATGGATGAGGGGAGTTGAGATTAAGAGTGAGGGATGAGGGGAGTGGAGAATAAGAGTGAGGGATGAGGGGTGTGGAGATTAAGAGTGGGGGATGAGGGAGTGGAGAATAAGAGTGAGGGATGAGGGGAGTGGAGATTAAGAGTGGGGGTGAGGGGAGTGGAGAATAAGAGTGAGGGATGAGGGGAGTGGAGATTAAGAGTGGGGGTGAGGGGAGTGGAGAATAAGAGTGAGGGATGAGGGGAGTGGAGATTAAGAGTGAGGGATGAGGGGAGTGGAGATTAAGAGTGAGGGATGAGGGAGTGGAGAATAACAGTGAGGGATGAGGGGAGTGGAGATTAAGAGTGGGGGATGAAGGGAGTGGAGAATAAGAGTGAGGGATGAGGGGAGTGTAGATTAAGAGTGGGGGATGCGGGGAGTGGAGAATAAGAGTGAGTGAAGAGGGGAGTGGAGATTAAGAGTGGCAGATGAGGAGAGTGGAGAATAGGAGTGGGGGATGAGGGGAGTGGAGAATAAGAGTGAGGGATGAAGGGAGTGGAGATTAAGAGTGAGGGATGAGGGGAGTGGAGAATAAGAGTGAGGGATGAGGGGAGTTGAGAAAAAGAGAGGGATGAGGGAAGTAGAGAATAAGAGTGAGGGATGAGGGGAGTGGAGATTAAGAGTGAGGGATGAGGTGAGTGAAGAATAACAGTGAGGGACGAGGGGAGTGGAGATTAAGAGTGAGGGGAGTGGAGAATAAGAGTGAGGGATGAGGGGAGTGGAGATTAAGAGTGATGGATGAGGGGAGTTGAGATTAAGAGTGAGGGATGATGGGAGTGGAGAATAAGAGTGAGGGATGAGGGGAGTGGAGATTAAGAGTGGGGGATGAGGGGAGTGGAGAATAAGAGTGAGGGATGAGGGGAGTGGAGATTAAGAGTGAGGGATGAGGGGAGTGGAGAATAAGAGTGAGGGATGAGGGGAGTGGAGATTAAGAGTGGGGGATGAGGGGAGTGGAGAATAAGAGTGAGGGATGAGGGGAGTGGAGATTAAGAGTGGGGGTGAGGGGAGTGGAGAATAAGAGTGAGGAATGAGGGGAGTGGCGATTAAGAGCGAGGGATGAGGGGAGTGGAGATTAAGAGTGAGGGATGAGGGGAGTGGAGATTAAGAGTGAGGGATGAGGGGAGTGGAGATTAAGAGTGAGGGATGAGGGGAGTGGAGAATAAGAGTGAGGGATGAGGGGAGTGGAGAAAAAGAGTGAGGGATGAGGGGAGTGGAGATTAAGAGATTAAGAGTGAGGGATGAGGGGAGTGGAGAATAAGAGTGAGGTACAAGGGGAGTGGAGATTAAGAGTGAGGGATGAGGGGAGTGGAGAATAAGAGTGAGGGATGAGGGGAGTGGAGATTAAGAGTGGGGGATGAAGGGAGTGGAGAATAAGAGTGAGGGATGATGGGAGTGATGAATAAGAGAGAGGGACAAGGGGAGTGGAGATTAAGAGTGAGGGATGACGGGAGTGGAGAATAAGAGTGAGGGATGAGAGGAGTGGAGATTAAGAGTGGGGGATGAAGGGAGTGGAGAATAAGAGTGAGGGATGAGGGGAGTGGAGATTAAGAGTGGGGGATGCGGGGAGTGGAGAATAAGAGTGAGTGATGAGGGGAGTGGAGATTAAGAGTGGCAGATGAGGGGAGTGGAGAATAAGAGTGAGGGATGAGGGGAGTTGAGATTAAGAGTGGGGGATGAGGGGAGTGGAGTCTCACCCCAGACTACAGGGATAAAGAGGAGAGCAACAACTATACAGTAGTACGTGCCTTCAATGGACCCTGCGATGGCGGGACACTTTCTCAATGTACGGACTGTTTTACCATGTTAATGTCCCTCTGATGAGGGGACACCTGGTGAACGTGGACAGCGGACAGGATATTTTGGTTTTCTGTCTCTGCTAAAGCGGACAGTAATCATTATTTTCGTAACTTTTTTCTCAAAATATTTTATTTCTAAAATTGCGACGGACAAACAGTGCAGTGTGTAGTGGGAAAAAACGTTATATCGCAAATTCGGATATAAGGCTGTTGGTCGTGGACCCCGATTTTCTGCCACCGGGGGAAATGCCAAATGGGCCTGCTTAAACCTACTTAGAATTGCTCTGACAATTCTCAAGAAACAGGTGAATAATGTCAACGACAATGAATGACTGTCAACAAGTTGTTTGATTGGCACTGCCGCCGACATCAATCGCTGATGTTGGCTTTGCGTAGTCGGTTTGAAATTGCAATCGAGATTCACAAATACGCCTCGCATAAGAATCAGATAAACAGTCTAAAATGCAATTTAGTATGCAGTACTAATATGACACTGGGATGAAATGGCATGCCAATCTAAATGACGCGAAACCAACATGCCAAATGCCAAAGGCGCTACCAGTGCGTGAAAATACGAATTCGTCATCTGCATATGAAATGATGAATCGATGCTAAGTCGTGTATCATAAATTTATGCTTCGGTCAAGATTAGTTGAAAATCAAGGTGAAACGATTATTAATTCTGCCTATTGTCGTTTTCTATGTTTAATCAGCTTACATACTGCGTGTGTCAACTCATATACGTTTTCGGCTGCTCAAATCCAGGTTATTATTTTTGATTCGTTGGCCTATTAGTTCAGTACATCGTCATTCCATAACGGTATACAAACATGTATTTTATTCAGTTTATGATTAAACAGGGTGTGACATTTTGAAATGATACACGTTGATGCTAGTTGACTCGTTTAATAAACTCTATAAACTGCATATTGCCGTATAAGACAGTGCTGCAAGCACACCGCGGCTTCGACAGCGTTCTTGGACTTGGAGAGGCGTGCGGCGATCGTTGTTGGTTAGTAGCACCCTGGTGGCAAACATGGGAACACCTAACGCGCCTTATTTCAGCCCTGCACTCCAGCATGCCTGTCCCTCCGATGAGGGGACACCTGCCACGTAGGGACACTTGCTTGAATACAGAAGTGTCCGTTGAAGGCAGGTACTACTGTACTGTAATAAATTACTATCAAAATCAATATTATCACTGGTGTGTTCCAATGCCATCTCAACTCCTCTGGAAAACATTCAGCCATGCTGCATTTACTGCGTGAAGACTATTCGGTCACATATCCAGTTATAGAGCTCAGTGAACTGTGGCAACGTAGAGTGAATGAATTGTTCAAAGCTTCGAAATGGCAGCAAGATGATATGAACTTGGGTTCATTCGATCAAGTCCAACCCACAAGGTTATATGTCTGGGTTGATGTAATTACAATGATTAATAATAATTATATTTCTCATTACAGTAGCTGGTGATATCTTTAAACTCCCTCCTCAAAGCTCCAATCCAATCACGAATCATGGTCATTGATGTTCAAATCTGTAGTGTGTGAATAATTTAAGTAATGTACATGGTTGGTTTAATAAAAAAGAGCACACGTATGTTAATACCACTGAAAGAATTAACTTTGATCATTAGATGGTATAACCTGGAAAAGTGTAGCCCTACAGAGGGTTTTGCAATTTTTCTCAAAATTTCTACTGGGCTCAGTTGAAAATAATTTAATAGTTCATTCAATAACACATTTGCACAAATGAGCTAGCATGTCGTAGTTGATATTAGATAGGTAAAATTTCTTGCAAGAGTCTCAATATTAGTATTGTGATAGCTGTTTTAATATCGCGATACTATCATTGATAATATCATAGAAGCTTAAGTTAATAGGCATACATACTAAGTTCACTTCACGTGAGCGAAGCTAGCAGCATCTCGCATAATAAGTCGGGCACACATTCTGACAGGGACACCAATGGATGTGATCAATCAAATATGTTGTGTTTCCACTGAATTTCTGCACAAGGTGACAATGCCGGCATCCTAGATACAACACTGCACTGATCTAATCAATGACTGTTGATGTAAATAAGTAAAATTATCTAATAAAGTTGAAAACCAACAGTATTACCGTGACATTAATAAACCTGATTTGTTTCGCCAACTATCATTACTATCGATAGTTCATTGTACTATCGACAATGACTATCAATAATTAAATTTACTATCGATAGCAGTGCATCGTTACATCGATTATCACGATGCATCGATAGTTTGATGTATAGTTACACCCCTGGTACTTACGCTGGATCTTTGGGGGTTGGTAGTTTGTAGCAGGCCGGCACTTGCTGCTCGTAATACCGCTTTGATTTCAGATTGCCCTGCGCTTCCATCATCTGAATGCACAAGAACGACTCGTCAACTACGGTTGTTGACCTGTTTATGTACAAGGAATGCTGCCTGGGTTCTCTCACTTACACTCTCACTGCTCAATCAGTGTCCGTTATGATTTATTATACATTAGACCAATGTGTTAAATAATGGCAAAATATGTCTTTTTGAAACCTAAGGAGTTTTGATGCATTGGATTCAGAGGTGAGATTTAGCGGTTCAATTTTTTACTACAGTGGCCCACATGGCGACTCGAAATATTTCCGGAGCTGCAATATTTTAGAGTAAATTAGACAGCAAAATAAACGGAATGTTAATAAACACCTCAGAAGTGTTGTCCTGGCTATATCAATAGGGAGCATTCATTGTATTTTTAATCAACCACATCGATGCTCAACATGTAACTGAACGGTCATTCTATACTGAAATAATAACCGGTTATATTAATAGTCTTGGCTCGTGTAGCGCCACGTTTAGATAATATATCCACATGGTGCGCTGAGCGCTTCTGGTGAATTAATCGATGTTATGAAAACTGTTAACCTTGAAAATAAATGTTTGAAAACTGTTTGTTTTTTATTTTTGTTGTTTATGTCGTTTATACATTCTATCTTCAAAGTAGTTACTTTCTATCATCAAGTATTGATTAACAAGTGGGCTACCTAAGAAGCTGTTGGGCTACTTCACTTTGTAAGGTTGGTAGCCTGACTGGCTACCATCCATGACTTGCAAAATCTCACCCCTGGGATTCCTACATTTGTGTTGAAAAAACTTACAACAAACTTCTTTTGCTAAAGAAAACAATGAAACAGCCATAGAAAAGTTGCAGATTTGGAATTCGATTGTGAAAATCAATAACATTTTAAGAACCATAACGATATCTATATTATTCTATACATGCTCCAGGATCTAGGAAACGAGGAAAAATTCCTAGAAATTGAACGAGGATTGACACCCACATAAATTGGGCATCAACCATGCAGTCTTTTAAGCATGCCAAGCATGAGACAGATGCCTTACCCTAAGTTGGTCTTCGTCCCATTTGTCAAAGTTGACTGACTTGACACGACTTATGTGCGTGCCAAGACTTCGATGGATGTTGCCGCAACTTTCGCATACAAAGATGCCTAAGTTCCAAACAGCCCAACCAGGATCTGCACAAAAAATGTAATGATCTTGGTAAATTTATTTGTTATACATTTAGGGAAAACGGTCAAGTAAATTCAGCTGATTTCTGAAACACAACCACATCATCACAACGAAATTGATAACAGGATCGATTCCTGACAAGATTCAGAATTCCTAGTATTTAAATAATGAATGCACTTCCAGGTTGTCCTAAGACACTGAAGTATAATATTTTCATGTTGCATCATGGTAAATATTTCCTTCTACACTTTCACCTTCATCCCTTGAATGGGATGGTCGTAGGGGTGCCATTCATACACAGTCCTCGCCAGCGTTGTGTCCTCTGCTGTGTGTAGCAGCGTCGGTAGGTCTCGATGTGTTCATTCTTGTGTGCTGTTTAGCCAGTTTTTTCTCTGGTGACCCTGTCGTCTCTTGCCCTTCAAGGTGCCTTGCAGGATGGTTTTTGTAAGTGTTGTGTGATGTGGCCAAACCAGGAGGTTTGTGTGTGTGTCACCTTATATATATAAAGGAGTCACCTTATAATATATATATATATATATATATAATTGAAGTCACCTTATATATATATATATATATATATATATATATATATATATATATACATACTGTCTGACTTCAGAATGATTATTTTAATACAGCAGCATAATGGAATACTGAAGCAACCATGGACACAACTGTAGCCTAGGTCAACATGTTGTGATATGTGAGATGCAGCCTAAGTCAACATGTAAGATGCAATCACACACTTCTGCAAGGAATATCTGCTACATAAATGTTCAACAATGAAATATTTATCAAGTGAATTATTCATGTCATCATCAGTCACGCCATTTTAGTTAGCTGTCCTCAGGGCGGGGTCCAATTATGTAATTGTAATTGATTACAGCAAAATTGTGTAATTGTAATTAATTATGGTTTCGAAATGTTGCTGTAATTGTAATTGTTATATTTTGTATAATTGAAAAAATTTCAATTACAATCAATTACAGTACGCTTTATACCACAAACTACCTGAACGAATTGTCACTAAAAATATAATTTAAGTCTCACATGAGTTGAAAATCAAGACTAATAATAACACCTGCTTATATATTTATATTAAGTTACAGTTAAGTTAAGTTAAGTATACACTGTCTGGTGGGTACTGGTTCATGGTGCTAGTGGTGGGTAGCCTTAGCAATTAGCCTTTTCAGTAAGTTGGCAACAGCCAGGAAGCAATAAACAATGCACAGACATTGTCAGACAAAGGCTAAGCTGGTATTCAAACAACATGGAAAGACCTGTAGCCTGATATTGCTTCAGAAAATATCAGCTCTGTGAAACATTGCAGAGTTAGTAAGCCAATTACACCCTTTGTGTTGTGGAGGAATGGAGACAGGTCAGGTGGCAAGGACCATTTATATGGCCTCTCTCCCCATTCCCAACACAAGGCAAAGGGCAGACCAATTAAGAATATTAGCTTAGAGCAGGAGCTACAACCTCAAAGTAAACACATCATACCCTATTATTAGTATTTTCCGAAAAAAATGTAATAATTGCACACAGAAAAATTTCTATAAAACTAGAAAGGATGCTTAGAGAAGGTAGGTAAAGTCACCCCCCAGGCATTACGCCTTAGGAAGCCACGAAGGCTTATATGGCCAGTGCTTAAACCTGGTTTCTGTAGTGCGAAGCAACTTAGAGTGCAGTTATACTGACTCTCCTGGACAGGACACTAGTCCATCGCAGGTACCTTCCAAACAGTGTTTGTACTCATTTGCAGCTGAGTAGACTGAGGCAAAGTAGGGCAAACGAAATTGCCTAAGCTTCGAAAACGAACCATGCCCAGTGTGGGTCTTGAACTCACAACCCTCAAATTTAGAGTCCAACACCTTAACCACTAGGCCATGGCTGCCCCCTGCTTAGAGAAGAACTACAAATAAATATTGTATTATGGCCTATGGGATTTTGTCCAATTTTCATATTTTGTGATTTTGTCTGTAAAGAATATGTCCTGTAGGATTATGTCTGGATACTGCATTGTATTTTGATATAACGAAAATATGTTTTAAACTGCTATCTTTTTATTTAGTATAATTCAAAATCACAATTCAACAAAATGTAAAAACATTACTGTTATATTTGTTTATCAATCGTGTACAAAATATTGAAATTCAGTGATTTTGTGAATATATTTGGTTCCGCATAATGTAATTGTAATTGCAATTGAAACAGTGTAATTGTAATTGTAATTGATCTGGACATTTATGACTGTAATTGTAATTGAATTAAAAAATTTAATGTAATTGTAATTGATATAATTTTGTGTAATTGGACCCAGCCCTGGCTGTCCTGTTAAAACCACATGCCCACATTTCAATTTGTACCCAATCAAAGTATTACTAACTTTGACCCCAGTCTTGTAAACTGAGCAAACAGGTATAATGTGTATTGCATAAGAAAAGTTATAGGAATGTGGATACAAATGAGTAACTTAAGTAGACACAAAACATCTAAACTGATGAATTATTATGTTTTCTTTTCTTCCATTATTTAACAAGATTTAACAAGATTTGCCATCCAAGCCAAAGGCCCAGATGGCAAGTGGACAAGGAAGCCATTGGCTTATCGAGAGTCCAACAATGTTCACCTACTACCTATTATGGCTTAATGTAGGTCTTAGGTGCAGAATGGGGGACCAGACTTAATAATGGGGTAACTTCCCTTTGAATACTGCACTAGAGAGGATGCTTCTACTACATCAACAGGGAGTTGTTCTTGGGAAGTAATAATTAAAGCATACAAACCAGAGAAAACAAAATTAACTAGAGAAACAAGAAGGTTTTTGGAACAGCTGTGACTAACAATTTTGGGACACTGCCATTCCATGAAAACCTGCAATTAGAATGTTTGGCAGCTTGCCATTGACAGGAATAGTTCCTAAATGTAGCTTAATTTGGTGAAGGAACCACATCACAACAATAAAGTGATCCTACTAACATTAGCCATAAGAAGAATATAGCAACACAACCCCCAATGCCGGAATGTCAAACAATTAATGTTACCATGGATAAAAATCAACCATGGCAATGGAATGTTACTATGGATTAAAATCAACCGTGGCAATGGAATGTTATGCAAGCATAAAACTAATGTCAGTACAAATCTGAAACATGACTTCAACGCTAGCTAAACCATGCCTTCTCATTCACCAAGTGATACCTTGTACCGTGGATAGTGATAATGATAGTAAACTGCTGATGGTTAAACTTACATGACACAATGTTTAAAAATGTGTCGAACACTATATAAAAGTATATTTCTGTTTTATTTATTTCAGGTGTAAGCAAAATATTCACTTTCAGCAATATGATCTGTCAGCCCATGTCCATGGCTATAAACAACAGTGAGGTTGTTATCAAGTCTCTGAGATGACATGAAGTTGCATGTGTCCTGACCTGCCAAAATGTAGACATTTTCCACATAAAAATCAAAATGATACTCATCTTTATTTGAACATTACACGCTAGCTCCTATCTGATGCCTGATTAAATGACAATTAATTTTAGTAACTTAACCCAACCTGTGTCATTTTTATGAGGGAGAAACATTACACTTGATGAGATTTTGTTAAATCTACCCACTGTTGGTATAGAACATTAACTTTTAGTCCAATTTTCACAACACAGACCCTATTTGCAGCTCTTTTATACATATAGGCCATTCCTCTCCCACAGTACAAGTATAACTGGCAGTTAATTAAGGTAATAACAAATCTTATCAAGCAATGCATCACAAACTAATGAACCATTAAGCTGGCTAATGGGTCTTGATGTAACTGATAACATATATAAAGTATCTGCAAATGACTGTTATTTTAAAGCTGCTCTGTGTACACAGTGAAGTTACATCAATGTTAAAAACACCAGGGGCTGAATAATAAGGAAGTTTGTGTATTTATGAACATCCCTGGATTTATCCCAAGGGGTGCCTCAGGAAATGGGGTAGGGGAGGGTAGTGTTACACAATGTTGATTCCCTGGATTTACTTAACACTTTATTTACTCCAGTGTGCCCATGTTAAAGATTTGCAGCCAGTGGGTTGGGTCTTGCCTTGGGGGGACTTGTCTAAACAAATCAGTGCCACCATATAAGTAATTACATTTTAATTACTTCACACCAGAAACAGGTGGAACTAATTAGTCAATTCACAAAGCTCATTTTTTCCACAGTGGTTCTGTCCACAGTGGTTCTGTCCACAGTGGTTCTGTACACAGTGGTTGTGTACATGGTGGTTCTGTCCACAGTTGTTCTGCCTAGTTGTAGCCAACCTCTGGTGAAGATGAGCTTCCTGGAGCCATCTCCATCCTGCATGGTCACTCTCAGTTCTGCCAGTGATAGTTCAGTATTGTATTTGGTCCATCCAACTTGAACTGGCACTTCCAATCACAAAATTGTAGGACAAATGATAAATCATGTCTACTTACAAAAAATATTTGTCCCACTAGAGAACTACAAGCTTAACAAGTTTTGACAATCACAACATTGGATCAAACTAACTAGATAAAAGATGTCAAAATGACTAGAAACCACGCCAGTATCACCCAAACAAGTTAACCATTTGAACGAAGTGTACTTTCATCAAAGTGCACCAAATGACACAGTCATGAATGTTGATATATTAAGTTGTCAATGTAGAGCTCAAAATATCTTTGAACAAGACATATTTTATCTCAAAGCTGTCCAAAATCATGGCCTTATGCACCAACTAGGTGTGGATAGGATAAGTAAATAAAGCTGTCCAAAAACCAAGAGCTTTGTCCAGACATTCACACCTGTGGTTCACACACTCACTAGTTGTAAACAAACAGCTGGGTGAACACAGTTCCACTCCTCAGGCATGGCTTCTTACAACTCAGTGTTGATTCACCCTAGAGTTGATTCAGGTTAGTCCCTAGTGCTGTTTGAGAGTTCAGCTCACACCACACACAAGTCAATGAGGCATTTACCCTACTCCAACAAACTCCATTTTTGTTCACAAACTATCCTTGTATTGGTTGTGTAATCCAAGTTAAACATTACAGCTCCACATCTGTTTGTCCGGCACACACAGCATTTCACTGAATGGCTGTGATTGTGAATGGCAGCAATACTGTATTGACTTAGAATTGTTGCTTTATCACAAACTTTCTCCCAATAGCATACGTACAGTGCATCATACATACAGTGTATTATACGTACAGTGTACCATGACTGGGGGCAAAAATAACTGTCAACATCACAAAAGCTCTGATTAGAGCACTTCAATTTTTTCTTAAATGTACAATTACATTGCTTCAAAATAATAAATTTTCAATGTTTATTTGCACAATAGCATCAGTGGACTTCTCGTAAGTACTGTCTACCATCAGACTTTCCTTCATTCATCCGAGTAACTGAACAAAATTGCAGTTAATAGAGTAACAGACCAAAGTGCATTGAATGGCAGCAATTGAAGGTCAGATGCCTTTACAACTAAGACAGTTTGCAAAAATGTTGTGTCTAATCCCTACCCCAAAGACCCATGTCATTTACAATTCCCTAAATGAGATTTTATGCACATGGAAACCACTTTGATAATTTGTGTGTACTACCAGCACCACCGTTCTTCATTGGTGACCGAAACTAATCAAGTAAGTGACCACGTATGGATCTCCCCTTCCAGTATGTACACACAAACACTAAGTACACACAAACACTAAGTACACATAAACACTGATGGGTGGAGATAATTTGCACACTGTGGATCATAAGTTGTAAATGACATTCTGAGAGTTGTTCCAAGCATGCTTAGCTAGTGCAGTGTGCCACAGCATTAATTAGCTGTAGTTATTATATGCTATATATTTATCAACAATCTTCTGTGTCAGAAAACAATTACCACCCAGCATTCAAACATACTACAGAAGTTTATGGAAAACAATGCAATCAATGAAAATGCGGAAACTCTAAAAATCCAGATCTATGTATTTTCAAGTAGCTATATACTCTGAGGAATAAGAACAAAATATTATACGTAATTATATTTCCAACTTCATTGGCATCAATATATTTACAATGCATGACCACAGATAAATTGGCAAAAAATATATATTTAAAGCTGCATCTGCAATTGTTCGCTCATCTTGTTTTAGAATCATTTCATGAAAAACCAAACTTATATATATCTACTATCCAGTTTATATATCCACTACCCTTTTCATGGGCTTCATTGATGATTAGGAACTGCTTAAATGTCTTACAACGTGTGAGAACAATTCACAATTCAGTACTGATAATACTGGTGATTTTCTGTTAAAAATCATTTCAGTCAAGTGCCAGTATCAAAAAGGTGTTTAAGTGAGTACTAGGTGTGGGAACCGGTATTACGAGTATGATGCATGAATGTTGTGCAGTTTTTATAAATGCTTCACAGTTGAGAGCTATTTATAGCATAATTACCAAATCCTGTAGGCTAACAAGTCTAATTGGTGATTCAGTGCATAGTTGGGTATTGCCTAATTTACACCACGGCACGAAGGTGGCAATGTACCTGATTACCTAAATACACCGTTGAGTCAGAAACCTGGTATTTGAAGGTTCACATATCAACGATATGTACAGTCATCCGAGTTGCGATGAGTCAACCTCACAACATGTATTGACTATTGTTTTATCCTCGACTCATATTCCACTGTCGACGACTCATTGCAAAACGGTGTAGCACGTGAGTTTAATGTCATGATGTCGCCTTCGTACAAACTGTACACTAACATATATTATTCCTGTTGTTCCAGTTATAACAGTTTATTTAACGTATCTGTTGTACGCGAATGTCTCTGTACACACTGGAATCACAATTGAAATATACCCAAATGTCATCGTGACAACTGACAAGACTAGTTGACTACTCGACGTCTTCAGAATCAGCCGTCGTGTTAGACGCGCGGCGGCGGGACTGGTACAGACCTCAGTTCCGTCAACAGTAAATGACATAAGATATTTCATCAACTTACCTTGGCGGTTGCAATCTGCGCATCGGTCATTTCCAGGACATTTGCGAACTTCAGTAAGGAACGTCTTACTACGATCCGCCATGTTTGCGCGTGGAGCACTTCCTAGCATCGATTATCAAGGATCCGTGGCGTGGCGCCACCGTTTGTCGCCCACACATCGAAACTTTAATATAATATTATATTATATATATATATATATATATATATATATATATATATATATATATATATATATATATATATATATATATATATATATATATATATATATATATATATATATGTATATATATGTATATATATATATGTACATATATATGTACATATATATGTACATATATATATATATGTATATATATATATATATATATATATATATATATATATATATGTATATATATATGTATATGTATATGTATATGTATATGTATACGTATACGTATACGTATACGTATACGTATACGTATGCGTATACGTATGCGTATACGTATACGCATACGCGTATACGTATACGTATACGTATACGATATGCATACGTATACGTATATGTATACGTATATATATATATATATATATATATATATATATATATATATATATATATATATATATATATATATAATTAAATATACTTGCATACATATATGATATATACATATTGTACATGAGTTTGACTGTTGTGTACTATGTCTAGGTATTGAAGTCATCCATAAAAATAGACTGTAGTCAGTTTACATTGTAAAATGTAAACACTGCTGGACAGGGTCTCAGTGTATAAATACAGTTTATTATTATATTATTCCCAATCTTATACTGAGGGGTGTGGCTGGGGTCCCAACCCCCTCTACAGTGCTAAAAAAGATGGTTCATGTAACAGGAAATCAAAAAGCATGTGCAGAATGACTGCCATACTTTTTGACTAGCGTGGTGGTCTAAAGGTAAGGCTCACGTATCAGTAGCCAAGGCCTAATAATAACTATGTATTTTGCAGAGCTGCTATACGGATAAAAATAACTCTTTCCGTAATCAATCCTCCCATAATTCACAGAATAACTTTTGCTGTAATTCACAGAGCTGGCCTGTGAATAAGATTTCAATTTGCCATTATTTGTAGAGCTGCTCTGAAGTGTTGCCATAATTAGCAAAGCTGCTCTGCAAATAGCCTCATCCTTTCAAGATAGCCGCCTACCTTAACTCATTAGCAGTCAGTATTATATCTTAATTAAAGACCATATGGTGGACTTCCTTGTTAGGCAAAAATTATTAAATCCATCTCAACATGGATTCCTAAAAGCGAGGTCATGCTTAACAAATATGTTTTGTTTTTTGGAAGAAATCACTAAATGGATAGACGAGGGATCACCAATAGATATTATCTACTTAGATTTTCAGAAAGCTTTTAACAAAGTGCCACATCAAAAATTACTACTTAAATTAAAAGCCCATGGTATCGGGGATGGCATGATTGACTGGATAAAACAATGGCTGACTCACAGACAGCATGTTGTAGTAGATGAAGAGGTTTCAAACTGGAAATCAGTTATGAGTTGGGTACCACAAGGATCAGTATTAGGATTTTTATCATTCTTGATATATATATATATATATATATATATATATATATATATATATATATATATATATATATATATATATATATATATATATATATATATATATATCAATAACTTGGACGATAATATAACAAGAAACATACTGAAATTAGTTTGCAGATGACAGAAATTTTTTTAGAAAGGTTAACAATGATGGTAATCAACAACATTTACAAAACAATCTAGACAAATTAGTTAAATGGTCTGAAAAATGGCAGATGTTATTCAATTTTGGTAAATGTAAATGTCATACATACAGGACACAGGAACGTGGATGTAAACTATAAAATGTGAGATGCTGTTCTAGAATCTATAGGTACTACTGCAAAATAAAAAGACTTTGGAGTAACAATACGTGCTGATATGAAAGTTTCAGAGCAGTGTGGTATTGCAGCTTCAAATGGTAATCGAATTCTTGGGTTGATTAGGAATAATAAAAACTTATGATGGAAAAAGCTAATTATACCTATGTACACAGTAATAGTGAGGCCTCATCTAGAATACTGTATACAAGCTTGGAGACCATATCATAAGAAGGATATAGATACGCTTGAATGAATCCAGAGCAGAGCAACTAAAATAATTCCAGAACTGAGAGACCTTAGCTGTGAAGAACGCCTAAAATAATGTGGTTTAACAACCAGGAGACAAGGAGGTTATGGGGAGATAAGATTGAAGTCTTAAGATATTGAAAGGGTATGACAATATTTATGGAAATGTTTTTTCACTCAAGAAAGATAGCAGAACTAGAGGACATGAGGTAACATTAGTAAAGGATTAGTGTAGATTGGATATCACAAAGTTCTTGTTCTCACAGAGGATAATAAATTAATGGAACAAATTGTCTATGGATTGTATAACTGCTAGCAGCGTGAATATGTTTAAAAACAAGGTCGACACATATCTCAAGAGGGCGGGTTACACATAGATGAACAATTTTGGACTCTCAATAAGCCAATGGCTTCCTTGTCCACTTATCATCTGGCCCTTTGCCTTGTTAAATCTGTATTCAGCATTAATTAAAATAAACCATTCAGTATTAAGAGAAAGTGACCAGTAAAAATTTTTTGCAGACATTACCAAAAATAATATATTGATACGGAAATATATGGAGGGAGAGAAAAGGGTGGGAGAAATGGAGAGGGGAGAAATGGGAGACAGACAGACACAGGGAGAGAAACAAACAAAGAAAGACAAGTGATAAATGACATGGCAGAAACACCAAAAGTCTGTTTGTCACAATTGTCTACTCATCGACAAACACAATGTGTTACCTAGCGATAAATACATATAAGATACCATGGAAATTGTTCCAATTATTGTGAAGTCTGGCAGAGATTGCCATGCCAAAGTGGAGCTCGAGTCATACCACGTGATTCATAACATTGTTTTGCAAGACAGTAGGATCCTGACAATGACAATGACAATGACTTTTATTTCCCTACGACCCCTTGCGGAGTATGAGAGAAGTTTCTCTCTACAGTACATTTTAGTAGAACATCTGGTTACAATACATAGGACATATATTGTATAAAACATATTTACAGTATGTAAATCATCTAGTTACAGTGCATAATACATCTAGTGTCATTATTGGATAAAGTATGTTCTATATAATCAGTACATGCAATTTAGGTAATGTAAAATAAAATAAACTATGTATATATTGCACAGTTTGAACTAAAGTAAGTAATAATATGAACAGTAAATTAACTATGAGCTACAATTTTACTTCTACGCAATTCACTGTTTTAATAAGGCATTTTGTTAATTACACAACAACAAAAACTATGCCACAGAAACTGTTTTCAGCAGCACTTCAAGCCATGTTGTGGGGCTCCACATGATAACAAATATACCATAAAACTCTTCTTAGTGACATGTCATGTCATGTTGTGGGGTTCCACAAGATAACAATACCATAGAAACTGTTGACATGTCATATTGTGGAGTTCACATAATAAAATATACTAAGAAAACTGTACTGAGCACCATGTTCAGTCATAAAAATACTGGTACAAACTGTGTTTCAAAATTTCACACATACTGCGATTCTCACAAGTGAATACACATGCTTCTTTAACTTTTGATGCCATATAAACTGTTCCCTACAACTCTCTCATTTGCAGGGTTTCTCTCCAGAATGAGTGAGCTGGTGATCCTTTAAATTCTTATTTCGTGCAAAATGTGCATCACATAAATCACATTTGTAGGATTTTTCTCCAGAATGAGTGCGCAGATGATCCTTTAGTGAACTACTCTGTGGAAACTGTGCACCACATAAATCACATCTGTAGGGTTTCTCTCCAGAATGAGTGGTCAGATGATGATCAGTCATTTGTGTGATTTCTCCCCAGTGTTAATGTGCATGTAAATCTTTGTATGTTGTCTTGATACTAGTCTGTTAAGAGCACTGCACAGTGTTCATATCTGGTTGTTTTCTCCCAATCTGACAATGCTAGAATGATGGTTGCACCCAATGTCCTTCACTGTGCTGACGTCGTGCAGTTGTAGAGCAGTGACTCGGTCGACGTTGTCTGTATGAGGGACATCAATTACTGACGCCATCAGAGAACAATTTGTAGTGTTTCTTTGTGATCAGTTCCAGGGCACACAAAATCATGTGCTACTGTTTCCAGCTGAAACAAAGCAATTGATCATTTTAACAACTCAATCTTCTGCCAAAACAAACATTCCTATTTTGTCAGGGTTGAAAGAAATCATGATTTTGTTTAAAAAACCAGATGTCTGTATCAGTGCTAATTATTGTTTGCTGAGAGGGTGGATTAGCACCTGTCCAGGGCTCTGTGTACTTTAAGGGGCTCTAATCAGACTGCAAACTGGTACAGTATTAAAAAAGTGTAGCCCAGACTGTCTCACTTGAGTCAACATACTGAATTGGTAATAACTTGTACAAGCTCTAAGTGGACTTTAAATCAGGGCTTCTGACTTGGAAAGATACTTCCTCTGGAAGACAAGTTTGTGTGGCTTGAACTGGCTTCACTGCAAAAAACTTTGTTGATCTTGATGCTTGTAAACAATTATTTGTGTAAAAAAATCAACAACTAAAAAAATCAGAAATAAAAAAGTTATTTAAATCATGATTTAAATCAACGATTTAAACCAAACAACTCTGTATTTTTTTAGCCAAACTTTCACCACTAACTGGACTTCTTTATGTGAAATCTAAGTCATACATTAGTAAATCAAATGAATGCATGATGGGGAAATGGTGAAAAATTATGTAATTATAAACATGGATGCATACACAAACATACACAAACATAATCCCAGTATTAATGCAATGTTTACCAAATAAAGGCTGGCAAAATAGTAGTTGGCTAGTTTTCGTTTTATCTGACCAGCAGTTAGTCCAGTAAAATAGATTAGTTGTTGGTCATTCTCTAGTTAAGTCCGAAGTCACCAGAGTTCACCAATCACCATGATAGTTGTTGTTTTTCTGCGGTAATATTAGGGGAAAATTTAGGCAGACGCTGGCCCACCACAACATTAGCCAATTATAACAGATACTTATTAATTATTATAGGCCCTAACTCGGTGAAGCTTGTTATAGCAATGTGGCATCATTGATGCATATGTCAAGTCTCAAGTCAATTATCTCCAAGTCAAGTCTCCAGTCATCTCTGTGGATTCCAAGTCAAGTCAAAATGGGCAACTAGATTCCTACCTGAGTCAGCCCTTGTGACTCGATCCATCTAGTCTGGTAAGGACATATGTAATGGGCTCACCTTTCACATTTACTTGGAGTATGTAGGTGTGTCTAACAATGAACATGACAGTCATTAAAATGTAAAGTTACTAAATTTATTAGACACTCCATAATACAGCTGCACGTAGCATATAATGCTGGGCACAATTCCAACAGCTACTTCCATAATTAGTTATGGGAGGAAACATTATCAGTGGAACCCAATTTTGGAAGCCAGCCTCTTGACACCTTCTTGCCTCCTTTACCCAGACTCCTTGAAATGACGCCACTGCCATCGTCAGTGGGTCTAAACCAATATTTTATTTAAGATTTTGATTGATATATACAAACACCCAGAGAGCAATATATTAATTTTATTTATAAAATTGAGGTTCGTTAAAACACATATGGGCAGTTGAGATGTTAGAATATTATAGTTTGTACTATATATGATTTTATGGTAAAAAACACTGGGACTTAGTAAATATAATAACACTGGTGCTGAGAAAGCAACACAGCGATACACCTACTTCAGGTAGTATTTGTAGTAAACTCTTTAATATCAGGTGACATATGTTTATTTATGTGAATTGCAGGTACTGCTTAACACTAAAAAGGAGATATTACACTCACAAAATGCCAAATTTCGGGGTTATGCTGATATGCCTACAGAGTGCATGAGTGTAGGAAAGGAGAACCACTGTGTGACTAACAATTGTGACATTATGGGATGTAATTATACACAGCCTTTTTTGTCTTTCATGGTCTGGGTCGGGCCTGAATTCTGGTTTGCGGGCCTGGACCGGGCCGGGCTTGAAAATTTGTTGCGGGCATTGTTGTGGACTCTTAACTGCTAATTGCGGGCCGGGCTTGGGCTCAAATTATAGGGCTGCGCAGGGCACTAACAGCTATACACCTACTACTGATAGCATTTGTAGTAAACTCTTTAATATCAGGTGACATATATTTGTTTATGTGAATTGCAGGTACTGCTTAACAATGAAAATGCAATATTGATCTTCAGCATAACCCTGAAATTGCGCATTTTGTGAGTGTTAACCCTTCTTGGAAACCTCATCAGTGCCTATGGAGTGCATGACTGTAGGAAAGGAGAACCACTGTGTGAGTGACTAACAAGTTGAACATTATGGTATGTAATTATACTCAGCCTGGTAGTTGCCATATGTCACTTATTGAGTCATCGATCTCCTCCAACTTGTTTTTCTTTTATATACATATGATCGAGTTTACATTGTTCATGCCATTTCACTACAATTAATGGTAAAAAAATATTCAAGATATTTGAAAAACATTCATAGTACTATATTTTGATAAGTAGATGTGCATTTCATCAGACATTTCACTACAGTAAATTTTTTTTAGTTATTTCAGATTTCTAAATTAAATATTTAGGAACATTTTGATATAACAACTTTGTCTATGTATTACTAGTCGCTGTGTTATTTTGATATCTGATCGCCGAATTGCCTTAATTTAATTGTCATGCATGACATTTTTTAATAGTATATACTGTCTATACTTATGTGCTTCCATCTGTGTAGTGCCAAATATTTTCCATATTGTACTATTTTATAATACACCTATATATATGTATATATTTGAGCCATATATGTAGAGAAATAAATATAAATTAGTCTTGTCAATGAAGTGTTCCGTGTTATGTACTTTCCAACATACACTCAATGAAAACTATCTTACTTAGGGGGTGGTCTCAAAAGTTGTCAACGTAAAAAAACGTGGCGTTTAGTGGTGCCACCCCCTGCCCAATACATCACATCACATAACATAAACATGGCTGTCATTTTTATACTGAAGCATAATGACGATACTGCATTTATACAACCATAAACTAAATACATGGAAAACAAGCAGGACTCGGGTGATTGGCCCTGGCTATGATGAATTCGCCAGATGTGCAAAACTGTAATATTGGTTCTTTCATAATATTAATTTATATAATAATTATGTGCTTTATACAATCATATATAAGAATAATATAATGGCGAGGGTAATAAGATTTGAAGGTCGCTTCTCATTAATATCTAGTATCCACTGCAACATGCTAGCTCGGTTGTGCAACATTTATATGTAGTTTTTGTGAAATCATCAGACAAACTATTAAATTACTTTGATCAAACATTAAGTTAAATGAAAAAGCTGAGAACTCTGAGAAAAAATTTCACCCTTGGTGAGATTTCGTAACTTTGACTTGTGATCGCACTGGTCATTTACTCAAAGTTGTTTGATTTAGTTCACCAGGCAATGACCAGACTTGTTGATAAGTCACAACCTGTTAAGTGAAGTCTCAAGTCAATGACCTCCAAGTCAAGTCAAAATAGGTGACTCGAGTCCGGCTCAAGCTAGCCCCTACAAGTTGTGAATTTCAAGTCCCAAATCACCAGGGTTCACCAATCACCATGATAGTTGTTAATTTTAGGCAGATTCTGCCCCAGCACAATAGTAGCCAATCATCCCGCCACAACATTAGCCAATTATCTAACATCCAAGTCAAGTCAAAATAGGCGACTGGAGGCAGCCCCTACAACTCTGTGAATTTCAAATCAAGTCATGGATATAAAAATAACACAGCGACTAACAATACATAGACAAAGTTGCTATATCAAAATGTTCCTAAATATTTAATTTAGAAATCTGAAATAACTAAAAAAATTTATTGTAGTGAAATGTCTGATGAAATGCACATCTACTTATCAAAATATAGTACTATGAATGTTTTTCAAATATCTAGAATATTTTTTTTACCATTAATTGTAGTGAAATGGCATGAACAATGTAAACCCAGTCATATGTATATAAAAGAAAAACAAGATGGAGGAGATCGATGGCTCAATAAGTAATAATAATAATAATAATAATTGACTTCTATGGCGCCTATATCCTCAGGAACCTGAGCTCAGAGGCGCAACAAAACAGAATCAGTAGGCGTAATCATAAACAAGGACGCGCAAAAGTCAGTATCAGAACAAGGGAACGAGGGACAACCGAACATTTATGGTGGGAATGCAATTTGGACATATATATATAATTATAATATAGGTTGACTTAAAACAACATGTCACAAAAATTATTGTATCAGAACTGTCATCAGTCTGTTACCAGTGCTAACATTTACATGACCATTAAACAACTTTAGAAGTACTTTAGCAAAATAACAACTTAAAATCAAATGAACAAGTGCTCTAAAACAGACTACATGCTTATACAGAGTAGATAACTTGCAGCTGATGTTGGGCTCTTTGAATTGACATAGTGTCCACAGCTGCTGGTAGTTCCTTAGGCCATCAATATTATTAGGCTAAGACCTTTGTGGTCACTGTTTGTTGAAAGAGTGAATTAGCACCTGTACAGGACTTAGTGTACAAACAAATTAATGATTTTTTGTTGAGTGATTTAAATCAAACAATCTGGAAACGCCACAACATTAGCCAATTATAACAGGCAGGCCTACTTAATAATTATTGTACTCGGTGTGGTTTGTCATAGCAACATGGCTCATTTCTGCGCATGTCGAGTCACCTGACTTGTTGGCAAGTCAGAAACTTGCAAGTCAAATCTCAAGTCAATTAAGCCAAGTCTTGAGTCACCTCTGTGGATTCCAAGTCAAGTCAAAATGGGAATCTCGAGTCCTACTCTCGAGTCAGCCCCTGTGACTCGGGCCAACAAATCTGGTGATGACCTATCTGGGTATGCAGTGGGCTTGCCTTTAACATTTACTTGGAGCACCCAGTATGTATGTGTCTAGTAATGAACGTTACAGTCACTAAAATGTAAAAGTTATTTATTAGACACTCCATATCTATAATATTCAGTTCCAATATTCAATATGTCATTATTCTCATAAAGCCAGTCACGTTACCTACACCAACGGATGACATGAGTGTAGATATCGATGTTGTGCGGACCAAAATGACCAGTACCACAGTACCTATATTAAACATACATAGCATATAATGTCGAACAGAGTTCCAACAGCTATTTCCAGAATTAGTTATCAGAAGAGACAATATCAGTGGAACCCAATTTTGGATGCCAGCCTCTTCTAGTCACATCTACTTGTCTCGTTTACCCATACTCTGTCAGATGACGCCATTGCCGTCATCAGTGGGTCTAAACCAATATTTTATTCATAGTTTATTTATATTTATAGTTTATGTGAATGGCAGGTGCTGTTTAACTCTTAAAAAAGGAGATACTTATCTTCATCATAACCCCGGCATACTTACTTACTGGCAAGTGTAACATTATGGGATGTAATTATACACAGCCTGGTAATTGTCATAAGTCACTTATTGAGCTATTGATTTCTTTTATAACAATAATATACCATGGAAGTTGTTCACAGCAACATGTAATATTGTGGGGTTCCACATGAATACAAATATACCAAGGAAACTGCACTTAGCGCCATGTTCAGTCATGAAAATATTGGTACAAGCTGTGTTCCAAAATTTCACGCCTACTGTGATTCACACGAGTAAATACACATATGCTTCTTTAACTTTTGACGCCACATAAACTGTTCCCCACAACTATCACATTTGTAGGGTCTCTCCCCAGTGTGTATGCACACGTTTCTGTACATAATTAGGCATTGTGAATTTTGCCCCACAGGTTTCACATTTGTAGGGTTTCTCTCCAGAATGATTGAGCTGATGATTCTTTAAGTGACTTCTGTACAAATGTGCACTGCATCAATCACATTTGTAGGGTTTCTCTCCAGAATGAGTGCGTAAATGACCCTTTAAATTACTATTCTGAGCAAATTGAGCACCACATAAATGACATTTGTAGGGTTTCTCTCCAGAATGAGTGCACAGATGATCCTTTAAATAACTATTCTGAGCAAACTGTGCAAAGCATAAATCACATTTGTAGGGTTTCTCTCCAGAATGAGTAAGCTGATGATCCTTTAAATAACTATTCCATGCAAACTGTGCACAGCATAAATCACATTGGTAGGGTTTCTTTCCAGAATGAGTGCGCATATGACTCTTTAATGTACTACTCTGTGCAAACCGAGCATTGCATAAATCACATTTGTAGGGTTTCTCTCAAGAATGAGTGCGTAAATGACCCTTTAAATGACTATTCTGAGCAAACTGAGCACCGCATAAATCACATTTGTAGGGTTTCTCTCCAGAATGAGTGAGCAGATGACGCTTTAAATGACCATTCTGTGCAAACTGAGCATCGCATAAATCACATTTGTAGGGTTTCTCTCCAGAATGAGTGAGCAGATGACGCTTTAAATGACCATTCTGTGTAAACTGAGCATCGCATAAATCACATTGGTAGGGTTTCTCTCCAGAATGAGTGAGCAGATGACGCTTTAAATGACCATTCTGTGTAAACTGAGCATCGCATAAATCACATTGGTAGGGTTTCTCTCCAGAATGAGTGAGCAGATGACGCTTTAAGTTACTATTCAGTGCAAACCGTGCACCACATAAATCACATTTGTAGGGTTTCTCTCCAGAATGAGTGAGCTGATGATCCTTTAAATAACTATTCAGTGCAAACTGTGCACCGCATAAATCACATTTGTAGGGTTTCTCTCCAGAATGACTGAGCAGATGACGCTTTAAGTTACTATTCAGTGCAAACTGTGCACCGCATAAATCACATTTGTAGGGTTTCTCATCAAAATGGGTGAGCAGATGATGCTTTAAGTTACTATTCAGTGCAAACTGTGCACCACATAAATCACATTTGTAGGTTTTCTCACCAGAATGGGTGAGCAGATGATGCTTTAAATGACTATTCAATGCAAACTGTGCACCGCATAAATCACATTTGTACGGTTTCTCTCCAGAATGGGTGAGCAGATGATGCTTTAAATGACTATTCAGTGCAAACTGTGCACCGCATAAATCACATTTGTACGGTTTCTCTCCCGAATGATTGCGCAGATGATTCTTTACTGTACTGATGCATACAAACTGAACACCGCATTTGTCACATTTGTGTGGTTTCTCCCCAGTGTGAATGCGCAGGTGACACTTTAAAGAACACATCCTGCCGACAAGCATTCTTTGATAACTGTGCCCCACAAGTGTCGGTTCACTGGGTTCTCCTGCAGTCTTGATATCAGTCTGTTACGAGCGCTGCAGTGTTCATATCTGGTTGTTTTCTCCCAATCTGACAATGCTAGAATGATGGTTGCACCCAATGTCCTTCACTGTGCTGACGTCGTGCAGTTGTAGAGCAGTGACTCGGTCGACGTTGTCTGTATGAGGGACATCAATTACTGACGCCATCAGAGAACAATTTGTAGTTTCTTTGTGATCAGTTCCAGGGTACACAAAATCATGTGCTGCTGTTTCCAGCTGAAACATAGCAATTGATCATTTTAACAACTCAATCTTCTGCCAAAACAAACATTCCTATTTTGTCAAACTTTCACCACAAACTAACTGGACTTCTTGACGTGAAAGCTAAGCAAAACAAATGTCTGCATGATGGAGGAAATAGTTATAGTTATCAAACATATTTAACAGCAGCATCAGTATTATGTAAATATAAACACGGATGCACACACTAACACAATCCCAGTATTAGCTCAATGTTAAAATGCAAAAGTTGTTTATTAGACACTCCGTATCTATAATAACCGGTGCCAGTATTCATTTTTTTCCGCATTCATTCACAACCAGTTGTGTTACCTACACCAACGGCTGACATGAGTGTAGATATCGATGTTGTCTTTTTCTGTCCCCAGTATATAATTATACTCAACAACTGACAAAGTAGTATAAATTATCAGACAGAGCCTTCACTGATCAAAAGTGCTACTCTACAATCATATTGTACAATTCGCGGGCGACGCACTTCTCAAAGATACCACTCAATATAATAATCCTGTATGGATTGCAATAAGACTTAAGATAACCTAAGTCAATTCATATAATTGCACCACAAAAATAGCAGAATGTTTCTAGAATCCTGGCCCACCTCAATTTTGCCATTATTATGTAAGAGAATTGCATGGTAACCAGACCAGGGTCGGAAGTACTTGGCACTCGTATGCATTTTAGAAGTACTCGTACTCATATAACTTACGAGTCATGTACTCATACTCAATGTACTCAGATTTTACGAGTACATTTTGAGTACTTGCTCAATATATGCTGTGAAAATGTATTTATTTGTAGTCAACAAAATTAAACTTACCTGAATGTTCAACTATTTTTTTCAGTACTTTGTTATTTGTTATCTCTGATTAATATGACTATGATACAACCGAGTCCCAGTACCTCCTGAGACGGTTACCCCCCTTACCATCCCTACACCCCCATGGTGGCATTCTTCCATGACCTTGACTATCATACCCAAACAAGGCAACAGGCAGCATCTTTTCCCAGTCAGAAACACCCAGTTAAGCAAACAAGGATATGCTACCAGTTCAGGCCATAGTCCCTGTTTGCATAATTAAACCACCAGGATGTCCACAAAGCACCATCCATCAGTTAACTTATCAGTGAGCCATGGAGTGCCTTTAATGCAGTCAGGAGACCATACCACTGAGCACTGGCTGACAGTGCTAACTGCTAAGAACTGCCAGCTGAGTCTTCCTCTGCAGAAGTAAGGCGACTCAAGTCAGACTGCCTGCAGCCCTACACCAGTATAAGTATAATCTGGTTCCAGCAGTCTGACTTGAGTCGCCTTACTTCTGCAGAGGAACAAATTGCTACATATCCCCTTCATTCCAAGTTGGACAAATCTTCTCACCTCTACCCCTTCAATTGATGTACATGTTTAGGGGGTGGGGTAATGTTTAGTCATTGGTAGACTAACTGCAAAGATATTTATTTAATGGGTATTATTATATCAAAGCATGTGGCTTATGAATTGTTAATTGCACTTTATAAGGGACTCCAAGCAAAGACTGATTTTATGAGTCATAACATGTCTGTATGATTTTAAAAGGGAGGGGTTCGTAAAAGGTAACCATATGTTTGCGAATGGAAATGTCATAAAAAGAAATGTACTCGTACTTTTACTCATACTCGTGAGAATGTACTCTTACTCAGCTTTTAGCAATGTAATCATACTCGTCCATCACCAATGTACTCGTACTCATGAAAATGTACTCGGCCCCAGGTCTGATGGTAACCATGCACAATGCACATTTATCTATGGAACAAAACACTATACTCTGATCACAACCAGTCATAACACAAGATTTATTTACTACACAAATAGAAAACTAGCAGGAATATTGCAATTTGATGTTTATATTATATAAATCATAATAATTATGTCAAACTCACATAACAAAAATGGTAAAATTAATTATTTTATGTAATTAAGCCACGGTAAAACCACATTTTAGTAAAATATTTACAATTTGTAATATTTGACCCACAAGGAGTAACACTATTTCAGTAAAACTTGGCAAAAATTTTCGTTTATTATTTAAATATCTGACAGTAACACCTACATCAGCAATAAAGTTACTAAAAAGCTTACCAGAAGCCAAATTTTACCCACAAGGAATAATGCAATTTCACTAAAAGTTGGCCAAAATGTTTAATTTATTATTCATCTCTAGATAAAACTAATCAAGTGCCAGGCAAAAAACTCAGCGTTTGATGTCTCAAAATCACAAGAGTTCCAGTCTAAATTTTCTTTGTCTCCAGTGGTAGTAGGCTAAAGGGAAACAAAATTCATGGTTTGGACCTATGCACCTATAAGAGCTGCTAAAACATAACCATTTGCAACTACAATTAAGAATATCACGACAGTGGTTTACTACTTGTTGAACACACATCATCTTAATTTCATGGGCCATGCCATACTGTTAGATAATCCTAAAGTTTAGCAAAGTTCGCTTCCCAAATGAAAATACATTTGCTGTTTGCATCCAAACTCAACTTATGCTTGTTGTTATGCATGTTGGCCTTTGTTTACTAAACTAGTCCTCTTTCTGACAATATAACACATTTGTTTGAGACTTTGTGTTGGTTCTGTGTATGCCGACCTCTTCTAATGTTATGATAGTCTAGGTTACCCAGAGAACTGTGCATGTGCTCATCAGTCTCGCTGGTTAATATGTCAGCGCTCAGTCAACTGGAGAAATAACCGGAATCTCCCACTTTCAGAACACATTCTGAGTAAACCAGTGGCATAATATTCTTGATTTTAGTTGCACATGGTTAGTTTTTACTATCTCTTTTAGGTGCGTAGCTCCAAAAGCATGACTTTTTTGTTTTGCTTTAAATTTGTACTGTTTTCAGCATTCTTTCACAAAAATGTATGATTTGTGTTTATTATTGGCATAAAGGACGAAGTTTCAATTGACAGTATAACTTTTGTGCTGATTTCAAGTTATGAACTACAGTGCGCAGACCAATGTGTAGTTAGCTTAATTTCAAGATCACTCTGGCTATTCGCAGAGCTGCTCTGTGAATTATTGCAAACGTTATCCTTATTTGTAGAGCAGGAGACAACCGATCACTGTGTACCATTTTCTAGCACATGTGCAGAATGCAGTTTGAGCATCGTGGTTTACATGCACGTTGGGGTTTTGGGACGATGCTTGGTTCGAGGTGTTACGTATTTTCTTGTGTTTTATATATATGTATATATGGTATGATTTACATTTTCCAATAATGGTGTGTCTTCTTTTTCAAGAATGGCACTAGCTTCGACACTTGAAATTCTTTCCAGACTGCATTAAATTTAGATTATTATTCAAAGGTTCGCCACATTCAATTATGTTAGTCTAGACTGCTTGACTGTTGCGTATTATGTATTCAAGTCATCCATAAAAAACACTGTACTCAGGATTTCACAATGTAAACTGTCAAATGTAAACACTCCTGTACATGATCTTACTCTGGATATGAGCGTATAAATAAAATTTATTATTATATATATATATATACATAAATTCCCTATACCATAGTGAGGGGTGTGACAGGGGTCCCATCCTCCCTCTATATCGTGCAAAAAATACGGTTCACGTAAGAGGAAATCAAAAAGCATGTGCAGAATAGGCTCATATATACGTAGCCACGGCCTAACATTAACTATTTATTTCCCAGAGCTGCTTTGCGGATAAGAGTAAGTCTTTCAGTAATCAGTCCTCCCATAATTCGCAGAATAACTTTTGTCGTAATTCGCAGAGCAGCTGCTCTGCGAATAAGATTACAATAATTATTTGTCACATAATTAACAGAGCTGCTTTGTGAATAAGAATAACTTTTGCCATAATTCGTAGAGCTGCTCTCCGAACAGCCGATGTCGACGATGTAACGGTGTCGATGTACTATCTATGACATTGACAATGTAGTGTAACAGAAGCCAACCATTTATCGCTCGGTAAAAATAACAACCACACATTGTCAAGAGTGTAAACGTGGGAATACACTACATACATAAAACATACGTAGTATATAATGCCTGATACAGTTCCAGTAGTTACTTTCAGAATGAGTTGTAGGAGGAGACATTATCGGAGGAACCCAATTTTGCACGCCATCCTCTTGACTCGTCTTTTTGCCTGGTCTTTTTGCCTCGTGACGGCAGTGGCGTCATCTGCCGTCAGATGACGCCACGGGTCCCGGATGGTTCGGCCCATGACGGGTTCGGCCCACGCCGACGGATGGTTCGGCCTAGTCGATTCGGCCCACGCAGACGGATGGTTCAGCCCATTTCACTGTCGCTATTGAAATCAGCGACGGTCGATTCGGCCCACTCTAGCTAAACGGCGGAAATCTAAGAATAGTCGTTTCGGCCCACGGCCTGAATTAGTAAGAAAGGCGGAGAGGCGGAAATTATGATTGTGCACAGAAACATACGTACACGCTAATATAATAATAATGATCTGGAACTATTTATAAAAATATAGCAATAAACGAATAACTAGTTGAGTTTGTATTGTAATATATAATGTATTGACTTCATTGTTTGTGTGAGCACATTTTATGTGATCAAGCCCTTTGTGTTTAATCTGTCTGATGTTTCATTATCAACACTTGTTAACTGAAATGTTTGAAAGCGTGATTTCATAGTTTGTGTGAGCACATTTTATGCTTTTAATCTATCTGGTGTTTCATCAGCAAAACATGCTAACGTAAATGTTTGATAGCATCACTTCATTGCACATATACACATATATATATATATATATATATATATATATATATATATATACATATATATATATATATACATATATATATATATATATATATATATATATATATATATATATATATATATATATATATATATATATATACATATATATATATATATATTGTGGCATGCATGTATGTATGTATATATATATATATATATATATATATATATATATATATATATATATATATATATATATATATATATATATATACATACATACATACATACATACATGCATACATGCCACAATGCGGAGAAGCCACGACAGGACGAACGCGTTATTTACAATCTGGGAGCGTCTCGTCAAGGCCGAACGTAACGAAAGGGAAACGCTGCGTTCCTTGAGCCGACTGACAAAAATAGCGAACGTAATAAACACTTGGTTCGAAAACAATAATAATACTGTAGCGTACAATATTTCGCTAAAACACGCAAACAGTTGAAACTGGGGAACGTAATAAATAAGTAATATTGGTTCTAAAACAATAATAATGTAGCGCATGGCGTTTCGTTAAAACACTGAAACAGTTGTAGCGTATAACATTTCGCAATTACAATACTCTATAAACAACAATTGACTCGAAAACAATAATACTGTAGCGTACAACAAGTCAACAGCATTTCGTTAAGACATGCAAACAGTTGAAAATAGCGAACAATTCGTTAGTCGTTTCGGCCCACGGCGCCCGCTGGCACCGGTTGCATACACGGATGGTTCGGCCCATGTGAGCGAAAACACTTCACGGTTCACCGGTCGCGACATTGGATGGTTCGGCCCATGGGCCGAACCCGTTATGGGCCGAAACATCCGACACCCGACGCCACTGCCGTCATCAGTGGATTTAGACCAATATTTTATTTCCTGAATTATATTTATAAAATTGTTGTTCATTAAGATATATCTGGGCGGTCAAGATATTTTATTTCCTGAATTATATTTATAAAATTGTGGTTCATTAAGACATAGCTGGGCGGTCAAGATGTTAGAACAGATATAATTTGTACCGTATAACATGATTTTATTATAAAAAAGCAATGGAACTTGGTACCTTTAATAACACTGGGGCCAAGAAAGCAACATAGCCCTACACCTACTTCGGCTAGTATTTATAGTAAACTCTTTAATATCAAGTGACACATATATTTATTTATGTGAATTGCAGGTACGTCATAACACTAAATAGGAGTTGTGCTGGCAATTCTTCCACCTCTCCCACTCCTCTCTGGCGCATACTTCAGGGTGGCGGCAACAGCTGTGTTTACGTCAGACTCGGTGTTGCCATTCACCGACCTCATAACACTAGCTGAAAGGGAATGCATATACGTAAGTTGTATTATATGATATGTTCTGATATCATGAAATGTGATATATATCCTGGTAGTTTATAGTTGGAAACATAAATCAATGAAGAAGCTTTTCTTGTAAAAAAAAACCGAATTAATTAAATTTAGTTAATTACCAATTAAGTAACCACGGCCCACGTACGGAATTGGGCGCTTCCTGAAGTTAGGACACTCAACTATAATAGCATAAATGCAAGTATTAATAACGAATTAAGCAATATGCAGCGCAGAATACTAAATGAAGATTTCACAGAATATATAATATATAGATATATAATAATAATATATCATTAATGTTGTGTTTCTATTATGGTAAATCAATTACTCGCAACAAATAAACATATAGACATATATAGTGACAGTTAGTACTGCTGAGTTCACCTAAGACTATTATGTCCAAGACAGTTCACGGCCTTCGAGTTTGGCGCTTAAAATTACGATGTGAAAAGATCTACTTTCGTATGCTTTGCGAACAAAAATTATTTGCATAATGCTCAAAATCAATGTATTGGATAATAAAAAATACAGCCAAAGATTCACAAAGGAAATTCTAAAGATGTATACGTACCATGTCAGTAGTTATAGTGTGCTAATGAAGGATCAAAAGAGCGGCCCAGTAAAGAGCAACCCAGTAACTTCCGGTCACGTGACTTCTGGGTAGCCCCCAGCGCCCCCTATCGGTGACCTACATCCACCACGAGCGCCCCCTAGCGACTGGAGATAACCCTAACGGTCATAACCTTGTGTGTGTGTTGACCTATGACCGGGTAGTGACCGTGACGAATCATACGTAGTAATTATAGGGTCATTAGTAATTAATAATAGGGTCGTTAATTATATCAACTATCAAAGGGGACTAATGGAGACGAGAAATCAACGCAACACGATAGGGTACGAGTGCACACGTATTTTATTGAGTATAATACAAGCAGCATGGCGATACATCAAGCGTGGTAGCGTGTAATATCACTACAACTACGATGAATATATATGAATCGACTTGCGTATGTTGACCATCGCGCCAGAGGTCGTGAGCTTAGGGGTGTTTCCACCGCGCCAGAGGCTCGAGGATGACGACGAGGCGACTTGCGGATGTTTACCATCACGCCAGAGGTCGCGAGCTTACGGGTGGTGCACCACCTCGCCAGAGGCTCGAACGATGATGATGATGTGGTGTACTGCTGCTATGAGCGATAATACAGTGTACCACAATATCGCAGCTGTTTTAAGCCAATCAAATACGCAGCAATCATTAACTACTGAATAGGTGCCGAATATATCATCAGTCTCTGTAAGATACACGATAGTAGGGTATACCCTTTTTCAATAGTCTCATCCAATCGAACACTTCAACATTGTTATTGACCAGATTAGTGTGGAACATGTTTACGAAACTCTTCATAGAAGAACCTTTACAACGAAACATTACATAAGCAACACAATATTGTCCGCAAACGTTAGACAGAGGACTCTGAAGCCTCTGGGTATTATGAGTCCATTCGGAACAGTGTTTGTTCAGGAAGGTGCGGAACGCTGCGTAACGAGGCGGCAGTCCGTACGAGCAGAAGTATTCGCCGCGTCCGTCGGCGTCCAGGTACAGCGCTATCCAATGTTCGCCTGGTTCGTCGCCGTTGTCGGTGTTGCACACGAAGGCTGCGGGCAGAGTGCCGTCTATCGTAGTGGGTAGTCCGTCTCTGGGTACGACGCCGCGAAATATAGTTCTGGTGCACGGGTCCACTGCCAGTAGTCTAGCGATCTGCAGGGTGTCCATTTTAGTAGTCGTAGATGACGTTGCGATTCTTGTCGATTTCCAGCACGGACTCGAGCTCGGCGTAGGCGACGACGTTCACGGTGTTCAGCAGCGCATTGCGGAAATGAACTTCTATGCGCAGGTTGCCCTTTTGTACTAGATGGAAGCAGGGACCATCGCACTGATCGGGGTCAGGTCGAAACCGAAGAAGGTGTAGCCGTGTCGGTAGTCGCTGCGAGTCAGTCCGTTCCCTTCGTCCTGCCACAACTTACCGGTCGACGAGAACAGACTCATGTAGCTCCTGACAAAGAGGTCGTCTTCGAAATTCGGCTGGAAAGGTTTGGAGGGTATCTGGCGTCCGTCCACGTACACCGCGAGGAAGCTGATGGCGTTGTTCGTGGCGTGAAAGGGCTGCTTGTCGTACGCTCCGTTGTAGGCATCGTTATCGATGCAGCACAGCACCAGACGTTTCGGCAGGGTGCCGAGGAACAGGTTCTCGTACGTGTGCGAGCGAGTGCCGGCAGGAATGGAGTACACCTTGCACTCGACGGACCGCATCGGATACTTGACCGTGCTCTTCTCCAAAGCCTTGACGTGTGCTATCTGCACGCTGGGATTCACGGTGACTTTCTTTGCAAACAAGCAGGCATTGACTATTTGTATCTTGTAATCGGGATTGGCTCCACCAGCCATGAGTGCAAAAGCAGGTTTACTACGCACCAGTCGGATCTTGACGTCGACGCCGTTGATGAGGAATTTATCCTGCAGAAAGAGATCCACGTGGAGACGGCCCATCATATCGACAACACGGCTCCTCAGGATGTGCCCTCGTCGAGCCACGAACCCTTCGTTAGCTGCGGGTCCGTCGGCTATCTCGACGGCGTCCATGCGAGTGGCCGTGTCCTTGTGCCACAGCTGACTCGTCAGTTGCGTGTCCTTGGCATCTGGACCGTAGCTGAGCAACGTCTCTATGTAGGCGCGATACGCATACGTGTTGGTCGAAGGGGTCACGAGCGTATTGTTCAGGGAGACATCGGCTTGACTGATCAGTGCATGCAGCCAGTTATTCACCGGTCCCACGGGATCGGCCAAGTCGAGATCGTCCCCGTTGGCTCGTGTCACCTTCGCCTGCACGTGCAGTATCGTGTTGGCGAGATCCAGGTAATCGTCTCCCGATCCGGGTATGAGGAATTCTATGGGTCCACCCGAGTCCAGCGAGGACAAGGGCTGATGTTCCACTACGTGACTGTCGATGATGCTGGTCTGAGTGGGGGGTACTGTAAAGAGATCCAGCTCGCTCTTGACCCCTTCACACGACTGTTTATGTACGAATGCCATCGTCGTCGAATATGTCGGCCTCGCGTTTCGCGGACGTCTGTCTCTTGCGTCGTCTCTTTGCTAAAGTGACTCCTTTCTTTGCCGGCGCGCGTTTTATACGTTTTCGAGGACGCACGCCAGGAACCACCATACGCATCAGATTCCTACCGGCGTCTGTGACGCTCCAATTCGCCGTGTACCCCTTTTCGAACTTACCTTTGTACTTGCTGATACGTACGCGATCCGACACGCGCAACTTGGGCACGCCCTTACCGTCGTGACCGTACAGTCGCTGCCACACCTTTTCCTGATTACGGTAACTCACCTGTGAAGGAGCCATGCCGATACTGCGGTGGTAGCTGTTGTTGTACGAATGCACCAGGTCCTGAAGGATGTTGATGTATCGCCACGTCTGGTGTTTCGTGAAGTATCGCCACATGCGTGACTTCAACGTCCTGTTGAATCTTTCCACGATGCACGCCTTCGTCTCCGCGTTGTGCGTGGAGAAGTGATGGATGTTGTGCTTCTTCAATAGCGTCTGGACGGATCTGTTCAGAAATTCCTTTCCTTGGTCTGTCTGCAACACCTTTGGCCAGCCTTTGCTGAACGTGCTGTCAAGTGCCGCTACCAACGACGCCGCGGACTTGTTCTTCATGGGAACACACCAGGCCACTTTCGAGAAGACGTCGATCACCGTGAGGAGAAAGGTCATACCGTCGTTGTGCTTTTTCAAATGCGACAGATCGACGAGATCGGCCTGCCACTGCTGATGCAGACCGCTCACGATGACGCGTCGTCTCTCGAAACGACGTCTAGCCGGCTTGTGTAGGGTATAGGCGTCCTGTTCCGACAACCATTCCGCGACCTTTTTTCTTGATATGTGCGTGACGCGTCGCAAGGCATCGGGTCCGCCGTAACTACCTACCCTTTTCGGATCGAAGTAGACCGTCCTAACTGCTCGTTCTTTCTTCGGTGCCATTAAAAGAGTTCCGATGGACTGGCGGTTGTGACGTTTACTGCGCAGCACGGTGCGCAGCACGGTTCGTGACGACTAAGAAAGAGTACGCTGACGTACACCAGAAGCCCCACTATCACACCCAAGACGATGACGAATGATCTATATTCTAGTACTGTGATCATACTCTGCAGAGCAAATGTTGTAAAGATTTCGCACTACGGCGTCAGCAATCAAGTACAGTCCAACGCAAAATACTGTAACGACGACGGAACGGTAGTACGTGTCCTGTGGATCGTTCGACATCGCAGTGCACACTGAGCTGTGGACACGTGTTGCAACGACTTAAATGTCTTCCCAACTAGCCAATGACGTCAGTGCCTTGCGTTGACGTTCTGGAGGTGGGGTGAGCATGGAATGTTCCATTTGTCCGCGTCGACGAGCGAGGGGTGTCCAACTGAGCGATCTTCTTGCGCTAGCACCACCACCAGAGCGAGGAGTAGCCGGTATTCGACGACGACCTGGAGTGGTCGGTGTCGGTGCCTGGCGTATGTAGTCTCTCCTGGCGACGTTACCGACCAACTCCATGGGCAGGTTCATGGCACGGAGTTGTCTTGCAAACGGTTGCCATCCCGTCGGATTGGTCTTTCTCTTGCGCAACACATCGTTCACGAGATCCACCACGTTACTTCCGGCGATGGGCACACCCTCGTGTATCAGTTCGCCGCGGGCGGTCCAAGACATGTTTCTTTTCATGCGTTCCATCAACCGTCTGGCTTTGCCTTGCATGGTCTTGGGAACGGTATCCACGACGTCGGCTTCTATCTCGCTAGCAGGAGCTTCCCCCGCCCCCACCTCCACCCCCGCCCCCGGCCCCGGCCCCGGCCCCGGCCCCGGCCCAGACTCGTTCACCGAGATCACTCGTGTCGGTTCCTTGGCGTGTTTATCGGACAAGACGTTATACCGTTGCAACACCTGATTATACAATGTGACCTTGGTCCTGTCGTCGAGGTCCTTTCTGTCGAGGATGGCCGTCATCTCGTCATCGAGAGCTCGCACCTTCTTACCTAAGGTATCCGTCGGGGGTGGGGGTGATCGAAGCGTGTCCAACATTCGTGGATCTACCAAGGCCATCTTGCGTGCGTGTTCCATCTAACCTCCCGAACGAAGGTGACGCGATCTGGTTGCTTGCGGGAGCAGCACCTCTCGAAGCAAGGGTAGAAACACCGAACTTGCCAACGGTGCTAGGAAGGCCGATAGGAACCCTCCGCTCTGTCCCTCGCCGACCTGTCGGTTCAGCAAGAGGCGTCTTCTTCTACCGGCCGACGTTCGACTGTGAGCCAACTCCCGTAACCTCTTCCTGTATTTACTCAAACGACGCCTCTGTAATGCAGACAATGGAATGTTCTGTTTTAATATGTTGTAGGCACACTCGGCTAGCGCACACAAAAGATCGGCGTCAGCGTTTTCGATGATGGCTCTTTTCAGTTTGTTGTTCTTGATCCTGTTCAGCGCCTGTATGCATATAATGTGTCTCTTCACCAGGGCAGACATGGTGGGAATGAAGAGACTATCCACGCGTGCGGTCTTTTTATACCTTCGGCAAGTACACGTACTGAACACCGTCGTCTGGAAAGATGGCCGTGCGCAGACGCATGTCCTCGGGCGTGTCCTGCTTGAGATCGACCAATAGATAGCCGTACGGTACCGAGGTGGCGTCTTTAAAAGCCTCTTGAACGAATTTGGCGCGCCCTGGATACATCTGTCGAGCCAAGTGCGACATCTGCGATGCGTCACGAGGATTCTTGAACACCACCATGTATTGAGAATTCAGACTGATGGTACGACTCTCTTTGTTTTTGGGGAAAAGGTTCTGTACGAGATACAGCACGGACGTGTTCCTGTGATGACTCTTTTTAGTGAACAAGGTCGTGACCCGTTCGTCCGTTTCTGCCATGAGATCGTCTATGACGATGAGGTTCCTCGTCGACGAATCGAACATGCTAGCACTCGGCAACCCTTCCTCGAAGCGCACGTCCGTCAAGTCCATCGTTGCGTAAGCCTCTTGCCATTCTCCGTAACACCACGTGATCCGTTCGGGAGGAGGATCGATCATCGCAGCAGCGTGACGTAGCATACGCGTCACGAAAGTACTTTTGCCGCATCCCGTCGGACCGGCGACGATGCACGTGAAAGGATGTTTCCACCGCGCGTCCATGGTCGCTTATGAAAGACGACTGCAGTGCATCGTCCTTTTCTACACGTCCACCGGACCCGTGCTCACCCCGTCCTCGTGCACCACTCGTTTGGGATAGAAGTAGGTGAGAGCCGCTCGTTCCTGCACGTACGTCATCACGGTCGAGTGACGCACCCGGAACCCACGGTTCTTTCCACTTCCGCTCCGACGGTTGGTGAGCACCTCCAGGAACGCGTTCTTGTCGATGTCGTTGTGACGTTTGCTAAGTCCTTTGGTGCTGTATTTGTCGGTGGGTCCGAAACAATAGTACGTCTTGCTGCACAACCCCACGAACCCGTCGCCGGACCATTCCACCTTGAACAGACCAGGTGTCCTCTTGTCGTACGCCCTACGCGCTTTACAGCACGCCTCGTCGCCGACCCACGGTCTATTGGCGAGTCGACAGCGCACGTACTCGTTCCGATGGTCGTCGCAACATTCGGAGGGCAACCATTCGGAGCGGTGCCGGAAGTAATGTTCTCGTAGTTCCGGAGTCACGAGGGCGTCGACGGACTCGCCGGCCAAGGCCAAATAGGCAGAATCTGTATCTGTCTCGCAGTACTGAAAAAGAGGACGCTCCAGGTACCTGTCGATGAAGTCGTAGTAGAACTGTAACATGCGCATCTTGGCGTACTGCAGAACGAAGAATCCCACGTGTATGGGCAGGGTGTACGTGACGGTCTTCTTGTTCATCTCTATCTCGTACGTATCGTCCACGATGACATCGAGTTGTCGGAATCTCTTATCGTTGACCAAGAGCGATGCCGCCTTCTCCTTGCAATAATTGACGTCGCGATGTCGGTCCACGTTGGTTATGGTCTTTCCGTAACCCGAGTTCCCCAGCAACTTCATGGTGTCTGCGATGATGGCCTTGTGCGAGTGGACGTCTCCTTCGCGTCGCGCCGCGGACACTGCATCGCCGAACCGTCTGAAACACGAGACGGGATCGTACTCGATGACCTGATACACGTGCGTCACCTCGAGACCGTGGTCCATGTACCATCGCAGCAGAGGCGTGGCAAGCAGGATCTTATCCCCTCGATAACTACCCACGAGCATGCGTCTCGGTGTCGTCATGATGTCGTGCTCCTCGGCGTATCGGCGCATGAACGGTCCGAGATCGTCGCGTGTCAGTCGGATGTTCTTGAACACTGGCTGCATCTCGGCAAAGTGTTCTCGCAATGCTTCCGGTACGCAAAGGTCACACTCGATCAGACCGAACACGGTTCCGGCACGCACGCCGCTCAGGATCTGTTGTGACGTCATCGTCCATCGTGCGTGACGTCGGCGCGGAAATGCAGCATCCAGAAGCTTTTTCACGACAGGATCTCGTCTCGTCTGTTTCCACTCGCATTCCCACATCTCTACGACTTTGACAAAGTGACGGAGGTAGACGGTGTTCTTTCGGGTCTCTTCGAGCAGTTCAGCCATGGGTTTCCCGTTGACCTCGTTGACCTCTTTGCCAGTGCACGAGTGACCATGGAAAAAACATCCGTGGTACTAATAAGCCGTTTTCGTCTCGCTGCACCACCCGTCCACCAGCAGTTTGCCTATTCTCTTCTCTCTACCGTTGATCTGGTGTCGTATGACGCGTCCCGTGCGTTCGGATTCCCAAGTCAACCATTCCGCGGCCATCTGACCGTACAGCTGCGCCGATTCCGGTCGGAAATCCTTCTCTTCCCGTCGTCGCGTGTACCATCCCATAGGCATGTCTTGCATGAGTGACCACAAGTACAGGGCATTGGCATCGTATCCAACGATGGACCTACAAGGACGAGCGGCCTCTCCGTACTCGTTCTGACGTAGCGTGGTGACCCCTTTCTCGTGATAGCGATGAAAAATGAGCGAAGCCCCGCCAACCACGTGATCTTTGACGAGATGATGAAGATCTTTATTCTTCTCGTTGAATATGGTAAAGTAGGTCTTCTCGGGAAGGTCGTTGAACAGGTAGAGCAAGGTCAGACCAGGTACGCTGATGCCTTGCTTGAACATGTCTATGCCACGTTGTTCGTAGAAGGCAAACTGTCTGTCGATGGCCTGCAGAAAGGGAACCACGTCTCTGTTGTTGTACCAGACGAGAAAGTCTCGCAAAGTCGTCATGGAATTGTCGCGCCAGGCCTCTTGACAACTGGCATAATCCTCGTCGGAGATACCTTCGTTCTTCAGTCGACTGAAGAAGGCCTGTTTCGATGGAAGTGCAGTGTCGTCGAGTCTCTCCAAACGGTCCATGTACTCGTACGGGAAATGACCTTTTGTCACCTCGCATCCGTACGCCTTCAGATACTTGTCGTAACTGAACCCGGGAGCTATGTAGTTGGTCATGTCTAGGAATTTCAGCTGATCCGTCGAAAGACACATGAAAGTGTTGTTGCGTTTGATGACGAAAAAGTACCGACACCCTCATTCTCTTCGTCTTTGTCGTCTTGTTCTTCTTCTTGTTCTTCTTGTTCTTCTTGTTCCTTTGATCCGGTGGATAAGAAGTAGGGTATGAGAAACTGTTTGATGGCATTGAGATCATACTTACCCGAATTGAACCCGATGACAGGTAACTGATGCATCCAGCCATAGAGTTGTCCCATCAGCTTTTTGTATGGATTGGTCGTCGGACGAGATTTCTTCTTATCGATGGCTGCTCGTGCAGCCTTCTCGGTTTCGTCCCATTTCGTCAGTTCCTCTGCGAGTTGATCCAAGACATCTTCGTACGAGTGTTTGATCTTGTCGTACGCGGCGTCACTCATCGCTTGTAAGATATTCATCATTTTACTCACCAACTTGTTGGTGTCTCCGTCCGTGACGAGACATTGCACTCGCTCGTGACCGGGAACGTTGGATGCTACGCTGACGCTCAGTGGAACGTGACGCGCCACCCAGTGGACCTTGTCACTGTCCGACGGAAGTTGTTCCGTGTCGAACCAACACTCGAAATCAAAGGTGGCTCGATACGGATAGTAGCGCAACGATTCAGCCACGCGAATGTTCTCGTCGTCCAGACGTTCGAACACCGATGGTGTGGAATGGTACACGCCGCCAGGATAGACTCGACGCACACCTCCCGTACACGTGCGCTCGTGTCGATACAGCAACCATGCCTTTTTCCATAACGAGTCACCGCACTTCCGACATCGATACGAGTTGCAGTACATGCAGACATCTTGGATGAATGAAAAATGTGTCCCGTGAAGGTTGAGATACATTGTTTCGGGGTAGTTGCATAACGATCGACGAACCAGTTCGGCAGTCGACTTACCGTCCTCCTCGCTGACAAGACGGTACACGCACACATTCGTTTGGAACGTGGTCTCTACGCGATAGAGGTCATCCAGCGTGACCCCTGTAAATTCTTCCATGGGTACGTGATCTCGATCGTATGTCTCGTAGAGCGTCTTCACCGCCGGTTCCAATCGATATAGATCACATCCTCGATGCAGGGCCAGACATCGGAACAGACACAGGTTATCTTTGTACCTCTTGTTATGGATGGGATCCGTTTCCAATCCGATGATGCTTTTCTTCTTCTTGATGTAGGATGGTAGAGAGATCATGCCTACACATCCTATAGGATGATCGATGATGCGATTAACGAAAAAAGTGACATTCGTCACGAGTTCGCATACCCACGCAGAATCCGGTCTTTGATTGATGGCCCATTGCAAGAGGTCGGGTTCTCGGATGCGTTCGAGAAATTTATCAAAGTCCTTGCTGTTGGCGACGAGACTGGGTTCGTCCAGGTAGCGTCCACAGCAATTACAAGAGGTATGATAGTACTTGTATTGACCCGTGTTCTTGTTTCTCAGAATGAACCCGTAACTGAGGTTAATCTTGAACGCATTGGTCTGTTCCTGGAACATGATCTTCAAAGACGGTTCCAAGTCGGTCGTGTCTAGCGTGATTAATCTGTAATCGTACCTGCATTGAAGTGGACCTCTGAACGCGTGGGTCCGTATAGCAGACCAGTGCGCGCGAACGACATCTAGCAACTCCGTCGACAGAGTATCGGCGAAGGGAAGTCGATCAGGCGGATCTAACGGATCTTCCTCGGTAACGAGGGGATGGTTTTGAGATGGGATAGTGTCTTCTCTTGTTGATCTCTTTGGTGCTGGTGGCTCGGTGACGTCGGCACACGCGGTTCGTGCGTGCATGGTCAGATGGTAACGTCTTTCGAACTTCCGTCCGCATTTCTTACACGCGTAGACTATGCTTCTACTACTTCTACTACTACTACTTCTACTACTACTACTACTACTACTACTACCTCTACATAACGACCTTACGTGACGCTGTAGGTTGTTATATCTCCCGAAGGTGGCGCCGCATTTCTCGCATGCGTATTTCGCTCTCTTTGCATAGTCGCTGCGTGGCGCCACCATAGGCGGTGCCATCGAGTATGAATGTAAGTCGCATGATGGCGTCAAGTGAGTACTCTGCACGTGACGTTGTAGTTCTGCGCACGTGTCGAAGGCGAGCTCGCAGTGACGACACTGGTGTCTTTCCATGGCTGCGTCTACAACTGAGAGGGAATGGACTCTCAGTACATCTATATAGTGCGTGCGAGGTGGATAACATGTAAGAGACGTTCCTATTGGTCAATTACTAATTAACATGGGTACTATTGACCAATCAGCGTTAAGAGACGTTCCTAGCTTGATTCCTATTGGTCAATTACTAATTAACTATTGACCAATCAGCGTTAAGAGACGTTCCTAGCTTGATTCCTATTGGTCAATTACTAATTAACTATTGACCAATCAGCATTAAGAGACGTTCCTAGCTTGATTCCTATTGGTCAATTACTAATTAACATGGGTACTATTGACCAATCACGAATAACCTAACATGAGTACTATGGCCTCTCACTACATCTATATAGTAGCTGTGAGGTGTATAAGATGTCAATCATTAATAAGAGACGTTCCTATTGGTCAATTACTAATTAACATGGCTACTATTGTCCAATCACAAATGAGAGACGTTCCTAGCTTGATTCCTATTGGTCAATTACTAAAAAGGGGCATTCCTAACTTGGACACAATGTCCATCATAATCGACTACGGGTTTCCCTTTCGTGAAGAGGGGTGTCAGTCGTGCGAATAATGAAGGTACAACACGTTCCATTCCATTTTGACTATTTTATTCAATAGAATACATTGTCTATGAAATATATATACTGATATGAAAAGATAGGCTTCTCTATATATAAGTTGATGATGATTGACTTGTGGGCTTTTACACCACGACAGAGGTCACGTGTGTGTGAATAATGGCTGACTTGTGGGCTTTTACACCACGACAGAGGTCACGTGTGAATAATGGCGGACTTGTGGGCTTTTACACCACGACAGAGGTCACGTGTGTGAATAATGGCGGACTTGTGGGTTTTTACACCACGACAGAGGTCACGTGTGTGAATAATTGTATATAGAGAAGTCGATCTCTTCATGCATAAAGATTACTATATGTATTTCATAGACACTAATGATATATAACAATTACTAAAGACACTAATGATATATAAAAATACATAAGATTAAAGTCAATATAAAAAACACTAATGATATATAACAACTACATAGATTAAAGTCAATAACAATTACTAAAGACACTAATGATATATAAAAAATAAATACATAAGATTCAAATCAATTACTCTGTGTGACACTAATGATATATATAACAACTAAATACATAAGATTAAATTCATTAACAATTACTAAAGACACTAAACAATTACTATAAATTCATCAACAATTACTAAAGACACTAAACAATTACTGTGTGTGTGTGTGTGTGTGTGTGTGTGTGTGTGTGTGTGTGTGTGTGTGTGTGTGTGTGTGTGTGTGTGTGTGTGTGTGTGTGTGTGTGTGTGTGTGTGTGTGTGTGTGTGTGTGTGTGTGTGTGTGTGTGTGTGTGTGTGTGTGTGTGTGTGTGTGTGTGTGTGTGTGTGTGTGTGTGTGTGTGTGTGGCGTGTTTCAATCCTTTGTTTACAACATCCAAGGATTGAAACACGCCACTTCTTGTATTAAGTATGCTTGCATCTCCTCTGACAGTAGCCGAGTGCATCCTTCTGCACATACGTTGACAGTAGCTTCGGCTACTGTCAGAGGTGTGTTGTGTGCTTTATGCATGATGAGATGCGTGATTGCTTCTGTGATCATGGTATTTGCTATTTCTGGGTTTAAAATGTTCGGTTTCGTTGGTGATGATGCTAAAATAATGTTTTCTTCGCAGCAGCGGTCGCAGGTGCAGGGTAATGACGACGATGTTGATGGCTGCTGTGTGTCGGAGGATGGCGGTGTTAACAATGTCTTGTTAAGTGTTTCGAACGACGGTGACGATGGCGGCGACGGTGACGATGGTGGCGACGCTGGTGTGAATTCGAATGTTTGTAGACAAGACGGCGGTGGGGGTGGCGGTGTCATTGATGCTGCTGCTGCTGCTGCTGTCACCGTCGTAGCTGCTGCTGCTGGGGTTGCTGCTGGGGTTGCTGCTGCTGCTGCGGTTGGTGCTGCAAACCGACGTTTTCTGTTGAGCACCAACCGCAGATCGTTTGCAGGCAATTTTCGTTTGCGCTGCTGTTGTGGTGGTAGTATCTTGTCATCATCATCGTCGGCGTTATCATTCTCGTACGCCTCGCGTAACTGACGCAGGCCGTTATGGATCTATAGACGGGACAACAAAAGACACACCTGTTTAATCAATGTCAGGAACTTCATTGTTACCCGCATATAGACTGGCTATGGTCGCTCTGATCGTGTCTGCCATATCGTCATGCCATTGCCTTTTACCAACCCTCTCCTCTATCGCTATGACAACCCAGCGCAAGATGTGATTGATCAGACCGGAAGACGGTACGTAATATTCACCTTCCGATAAATCTAATATACGCTCAACTTCATTACATGCATAACGAACACAAGCTGCGTCTATCAATGTGTTGAAGGTGTTCTGGTTCATCATGGCTTCTGTACGATTTCGTATTCTGTCTATGTTCATTGCTGTCGCCTGCATATCGTTGCCATGGTTACCACCATTGCTGCTGCTGCCGCTGCTGCCGCCGCTGCTGCTGCTGCTTATGGTCATAGCTGCTTCGCTGCTTACGCTAATAACCGCATCTTTATTTTCCTCGTCTGTTATACACAGAGTCGGTTGGGTAGAGGAAGTGATGGGTGGTGTGGATGGTAACAGATTACGTTGTTCATACGAGTCTAACCACTGCTGTACCTTTTTATTCATGGTCATTTCCCAGTCCCGTATCTTTTCGTACGCGCTTTCTGTACTTTCATTGCTGTTGTCAGAGCTGGTGGCGATGGCATTCTCTTTGTCTTCCTCCTACAAAGAGAATGCCTCGTCAAGAATTTCCAACTCTGACGCAATGTAGTTTACGTACTCCTTGTTGACGCGCTTTTTAATGGTCGCTCTGACACGGACCCCCCTCAACACAGACAGGGCTGCCACCCGTTCGTCTTCTGACTTCATTGCAACGTACTCGTTCGCGGTGAAGCCAAGGATTTTAACTGCCAGCGTATCAAATACGCTAATCCAACATTCACTGCCTATGCTGTCCTGCAGGAGGACACGGAGGTTGAATCTATACGCTGGAGACCGCTGCCATTTGTGCGTCGAACAGTAGAAGCCTTGCTTACTACGCTGGACTCCTACGGGACACTGCGAGCATGCCAGATATACTACATATCTCTCCTGCCGTGCGGTAGACACTATGGTTAACGGTGTTGGAAACCTGTATGTTCCAGGGCTTACCTCCGATTGCAGACGCGTCAGGGTCATCATATGTTCGTCGTCGAAGAGCTGCTGTTGTGCGGCGGCGGCCATCTTGCTTCTGTAGATCGAGAGAGACTTTCGAGTGAACGAATTGCTGCGAGAATCGTGTTATGACAGTTGCAGCTGCGGGTCCCTTATATAGCGGGCCGGTTGCATGGCGCGTCTGTGTTATATTTACCAGCTGGCCCTCTGGTATGTATTGCGCAATCACCGCGCATTCCTATCGCTATGCGCGCCAGACTTTATGGCGCCTGTTTTTTTCCGAATGAACTCGCGGCAATTCACGAGTATCTGGCCCAACACGTTCTGTCCACGCTGTCCAGTGTAAGTGGACATGCTCCAGTATCCCTCCCTATGCATGCATAAATTAATGCATGCATATATAACTTAATGCATATGCATTAATGTCCACCAGTTTCCGTGCAGCAATAACTTCCATAAGTACACGGTGTTTTTATGCGTGATAAATGAGTTTTCGGATTCAGCGTTAGTTAGTTGACAAGCTTATCGAGGGAGGAGTTGTTTACTGTTTCGTGCAGAATGTCTGGAATCGATACAACGTTGGTTGAGAACTGGTTGACTTTGTTTTTTACACGTGATAAATGAGATTTTGCTTTCAGCATCGATTCTCTGACACTTCTGTGACAGACTTATCGAACATGTTTTTCGTTGTGAAGGATGACTTATTGTTCTAGCGGATTTGGGAGTTGATTGTTAGCATTCCAGTTTAATAATAATTTTATTATGGGTGTTTTCTAACATAACTTTCTGACTTTGATGGATTTGTTATTGTGTTATAGCAGCTTATGTCAGCTGTCTGCATTGTTTAGCGTTTCCTATATAAAGCCGTCCTCAGACAAGGTATTTCTTTATACACTTACCGCCATTCTGCAACCGTCGTTCTGCTGCTGCTGCCTCTGACGTCATCACGATGCTGTCTAGTGTCGCTTTGTTTTCCGACTTGATGCAAGCCTATATCGAGATTGGCGTTGCGTTGAGCCTGATACTGTATCGATCGTAAGTACATATTGTCCGTGGCTGTTTGGTGATACGTACTCCTGTGTTTATAAAAGGTTTTAAAAGCGTCTACATAACACACACAGTTTAACTTTAAGAGACATCTTTATGCGTCTGTGACCTAGTTACAATGCCTCTTGCTAAGCGGCTGGTAGTCTGATTATAAATAGCACGCGCGCCGCGTCGGCCGAGCGAGGTCGCCGTGTCAGTCTTATCAGTTTTTCGACGACCTAGTTTCTACGCGCTTCTACGGCTGTCGGTGTAGCATTACATACGCCGTGGTGGATCCAAAGTACACCGCTCACAGCAGGTCTACTCATAGTTTATTATTAACAGATGTGCATGTGCTATTTAATGTATATACGATGCTTTTAACACAGTCCTTTACCAATGGCTCAATGTGTCTTTCACTCTGATTTTTCAGCTTCCATAGAATCCACTGGGCGTTCGTGATGAAACAGTTACGTGATCGTACGCCGCTCGTGGTCAACGACGACATCGTCGACGATGGTTATCAGTCCGAGAGTTGGGACACCGAGTGCGAGGACTACGCTGCATTTCTAGACCACAGAAAATTATGGGCTGGCGTTATGACGGAGCTAGGAATGGTGCGGCCAATAGAGAGGGTTACCATGGAAATTGCCATGGGCTGCAATGCTATGGGTCAAGCGAGACAGCAACCTGCTAACGTTTACGCCGCATTGGTAAAACACAGAGCCCTGTGGCCGGCTGTCATGCAAGAAATGAAACTATTTAAATCACGTTCTCAGATAGAAATGGAAATGCTGTGGGGGTTTAACGATAAAGGGGAAATAGCAATACCACGTTCCGTCATAGAAATGGAAAAGGCCTGTAGGGAGTGCAGCAATGTAGTAAAACACCCACCAGTACAACGACCTACAAAACTTATTGACAGAAGAGGAAAATCACTGCCACCACTGAACTTGTGTTGAAATGGAAAACAAGATGAACACTGTGTTTCAATATATGACTTTATATGCTTTAACATGGTTATTTTTAAATGAACTAATGAAAGATATTTATATGACTTTATATGCTTTATATATATGGCTATTTTTAAATGAAATAACGAACGATATTTATATGCTTTAATATGATTAAATATATGGCTATTTTTCTAAATAATTAATATGATTTTATGTGTTTTAATATGATATATATGGTTATTTTTTAAATAATGATATTACTATATTTATATGATTTTATGTGCTTTAATTTGATATATATGATTTGATATATATGGCTATTTTTTAAATATTACTATATTTATATGATTTGATATATAACTATTTTTAAATAATTATATTACTATATGATTTTATGTGCTTTAATATGATGTATAGTTATTAAATATTAAAGTTTCTTGATGATTTCATTCAATGAGGTGTTGTGTCTGTTAGCAACAGGGTAACGCGGGGCACAACGAACCAACGGTTAGGGTATCGCGGACTACATCGAACCACGGATTATATGTCTTGGAATAAAATTACTCCTCAAAGATTGGGGTAGCGCTCACATAGGGTAGCGGTCACTACGTTAGGGTAGCGGTCACTACTGAGGTCAAGGGTCGTCACACATGACATCAACAGGTCGGAATCATGTCAACATGTTGGGGTTATGACCGTTAGGGTTATCTCCAGTCGCTAGGGGGCGCTCGTGGTGGATGTAGGTCACCGCTAGGGGGCGCTGGGGGCTACCCAGAAGTCACGTGACCGGAAGTTACTGGGTTGCTCTTTACTGGGCCGCTCTTTTGATCCTTCATTAGCACACTATAACTACTCATGTCTTGCGGCGCGCCAATCTTTTATAAATTATAACTGTAAAAAGAATATGGCGGTATGGGCCGGGTAGACTCGCAGTAAAAACAATTAATATTGATAATCATCAGTGAATATTTTGAACATATGGAGCTTACAACAAGAAAATGTTGTCATTGTTTGTTATTTTTTTATGAGAGTAACTACACGTTTCATATGAATTTTAGTTAGTTTCTTTCCATTTTATTTTGCTTCCCGCGTGGTGCATTACCGCGCGGGAAAAATCCCCTTGCATGCTATGCGAAATTTAATACAAGTAATGAATCATAAGGGTACAGCGCGCGTGAGATATCAGAGCTTGGACCGGGCGCCGCATGTGTGGCTGGCAAACGGGCTGTTGTCGGCAAGCGCTTGCCGAGCGCTGCCAGGCGATGTCCGCCCTCGGGCCGATGAATGCGTGCTGGCTGGGACATGATTCCTCATCCCGTTTTAAGCCTAAATCGATTATTTGGCTAGTGAATCAAACAGACAAAGTTGTTCGATCACAAATCCAGTCACTTACATTGGAAGCATGCTGTACGTTGCCGTTCAAATAAAATTAATGTTCGTATAGTAACTTTCATCTTTAGCATATACCTACCTAAATTCTAAGTCTTAACCACGTCAAACTTCGACGTTGTTACGACGAAGGTTGATCGATGTTATATTGATGTTGCGTACATGTTTTCTACTAATGTGCGTTGCGCATACCGACCTAAATTCGACGTCGCAACAACGTCAAGCTTCGACGTTGTTGCGACGGAGGTTAATCGACGTTACATTGACGTTGCGTACATGTTGTCCACCTACATACACTGCGTTCCGACCTAAATTCGACGTGCTAACAACGTCAAACTTCGGCGTTGTTACGACGGAGGTTAATCGACGTTACATCTACGTTGCGTGTATGTTGTCCACCTATGTGTGTTGCGTACCGACCTTCACTCGACGTCCAAACGACGTCAAACTTCGACGTCGGTACGACGGGGGTTGATCGACGTTGCATAGACGTTGTGTATATGTTGTCGACGTCGCGACTTTATTTCAACCTATTTTCGACGTCGAAGCGACGTCGGTGTGCCTGCTGGGGTTGGGAGTTTACATATCAAAATCACCAGCTATATGAGGCGCACTGAGTCCACAGTTTTTCTGTATTTCCCTGTGTGGGTCTTTTACTTCCACTGGCATAGACAACATATAGAAGCGACCAACAGCGTTTAGTGTCTCATCCGAAAGATACGGGCAAAGTGGGGTGGACGAAATTGCCCAAGTTTCGAAACGGCAGCAGGTGTATCGAATCCCTTCGACCGAAAGCGCGATGCTCTTCCACTCGGCCACCACACCACCGCCATCAGTCACACCACCGCCACCAGTCACACCACCGCCATAAGTCACTTATTGAGCCACCGATCTCCTCCAACGTCTTTTCCTTTTATATACATGAGATTGAGTTTACATTGTTCATGCCTTTTGACTACAATGGTAAAAAATATTCAAGATGTTTGAAAAATAGTCGTAGTACTATATTTTGATAATTAGATGTGTATTTCATCACACATTTTTCAGTACATTTTTTGTAGTTGTTTAAGATTGCTAAATTAAATGTATTAATTGAAACTTCTTGATACTGCAATTTTGTCTATGTATTATTAGTCGCTGTATCATTTTAATATCCGATCGCCGAATTGCCTTGTAATGGATGAAAAATGCCAAAAAAATAATAGTATAGTGTGCTGTGCATACTTTTGTGCTTCGATCGTGTTATCCAAATCTCGTCCATATTGTACTATTTTATAATGAACCGTGATGTATATATTTTACCCATATATGTAGAAAAATAAATTAAAATTAGTCATGTTAACGAAGTGTTCCACGTTAAAGTCAAAGTTATAAAAACAGTGTTTAATGGTGCCACCCCCACCCCAAATACATGGTGTGGAACATCAGATACCATACGCATTGTCCATCAAATGGCTGTAATTTTATACCGAAGCTTAATTACGATACTCCATTTATACAACTAAATACATAGAAAAGAAACAGGACTCAGGCGATTGGCCCTGGCTGTGATGAATTCGCCAGATATGCAAAACTGCTATACTGGTTCGCTCAAAACATTCATTTTGTGACCTGCAGCGCTCCGCGGGTCCCCAAACCAATCGAATTACACTAAGGCAAACAGAATCTGTATATATAAGGTTTATTCGCACGGAAGACCAATTAACCGAGACATAACGTTATATGGCAGACTACCTAAAATGTACTTAATTTCTGTGAACAACGGTTTAACTTAACCAAGATGATATATGGCCGAAACGGAAACTACGGCGGAAACGGCGACTGCTACTCAGAACTATGATAGCTGTCATGGATAGAACACAGATTATTATCATGCCGGCATCACAGTTCACGTCCTAATATCCTAACAACCAGTAGCCTGCACACAGCCAATGCACATTAGTAACATGGATTACTATGTAAATAGCATCTAAGATTCCGGCCAAACGTTGGACAGTTTATTAGCGCCAACGTAGCATCACATTCCACATAATAGCAATAAAGTGGTTGAATAAGAAAGCATGGCCCAGCCGTTCCGTTGAAGTCATGTTATAGCAATCTAATACAATAATACTGATCACGACGCCTATGCGTCTACTTATAATAGTGTACCGACCATACAACATAACTTTCACAAATAAATGTAACACCCGAATGTAACCCATTGCAGGACATCCAGTACACAACAGTAACGCTTGAACAATGTAACATGACTAGTGCTGCCGTCTAATGACAACAGGGGAACACCATTCCACATCGGGGTACCGATACTGCCGACAACACTACTACTGACCTTACTCGTTGAAACCCAATGCCACCGCACGATACACTGTCACCGTAGTACTAATTATATTTTGCATTCCGCAACTCATTCTTGCTAACACATTATACATTCATTAATCTAACCGCTAGGACGATATACGAACGCTAACATGCCATTGTCGTTGACGGTGCCTAACTTAACTAGGTCTAGGACATTTAGGACATCTCGCCGTCAACAGTAAATATTGTAATGAATACGCTATCACCAAATAGCTACAAATCCGAACAAATAACCACAATGACAGAGTGTCATACAAGCATAATGCTCCGCCCCAAGCGTGCATGTTTCACTTACGTGTAAATCAGATGTGATTTCTGACCCAGACAAAAAGAACACCCGTTGCGCGGGAAAATATGATAACCCGCCTTCCCATTTGCGCATCCGTTCTTGCGCACAGTTATTACCGTAAATTGGGAAATGTCAATGCAGCGCCCTATAAGCCAGATTATACCAGTGACGCTAACAAAGGGTTATCGCTGTCAGCGTATATTCGCTGCATACCGTTATAATGGAGGATAAATGTAAAAGCCTGGGCCTAATGCCAGATACATAAAAGTCACAGGGTCACAATTTATATAATATGTGCTTTATATAATCAAATATAAGAACAATAAGCGTTACAATGCATTAAGGTTGTAACGCTGCTGTGTGTGGCTGCTCCCGAAAGAATCCTAGTTTTTCACCTTAGATTGTTTATTTGTTGTGCGACACGATTTCTCAACAACCAAGGATTATCTACGGAACATTTGTAACTGATTTTAGTGTGTTTCCATCATTGATTTTTATGGACTTTTACTTGGACTTTTAACCTGAGGTGTAGCCGACGGGATCACCTAAGCAGAACGGAAACCGGTTTACACGCTGCCAGGAACTACGTTTGATCTGCCGGATCACGTCATTGTCTAGGTCGTGGCTGCTCGGACTTAGGCAGTGCTGGCAGCCATGTACCCATCCCTGGACGAATAAAATAGCAACATTCAATATGTGCCGAGTCTGCCGACCACCGACAAGACCTGCGACAAAGGCCGGGTTCTGAATTAAGGCGAATCCGGGCAATAACGAAGGTATCAAGTAGGTGACACCTCGCGGGTTAGGTCAGCCATGTCACGGGTGAGGTCAGCAATGTATACAAACAATACAACTACAAAGCTGCCTTGCCAGGAAGTCGTAGAGCAGGGAAAGTTAAAGATCTGACCACCGAGGCTTCCGCCTACGGTCAGGAAGAACCTAAGTAAACCTAAGTAAGAAATAGGGAGTGAACAACATGAAATATGTTCACAACGTGAAATATTCATACTTTATAGTTAAATAAATAGTGATTTGTTATTGCTATCGTAATCATCGTCAGGGGTTTTAGGATGTGGTCAGGTACTGACGCTTTCCTCTTTTTTGTGGGTAATAATGTGTACACAAGGTTTTTACCCTTGTTGTTTGTAGAATGGTGGGGTCCTCTACCTGCGTGTGGTCGGTTCCCCCACCTTTGCTGTTAGTTGGTGAATTTTCAATTACCTAGATTTGTTTATGTCGTTTTATATTATATATGCATATTGTATTCTTGCATAATCAGTTGGCTTACTATAAAAGCTCGTATACAAACATACATCTGACTTGTACTTTTGTCTTCAGCAAACTAGCCACGATTCCGAGTCAATAACATTAGCAAGTAGCATTGTCCAACATAAAACATAATACAACGTCTGCCACCACCGTCTAATTCGAAGTCTGCCTCTAATGTGAACACTTCGCTACGTGTACCCATTGCGGCAACTGATGCCTTGAGTGGAACAGCTGACACTTCTCGTACGCGAGTACATGATCAGGTGCACAACACACTGCTACTGATAAACACTCTGTCAGTCCACAACAAGGCCGAAACCATCTGTGACTACATCACCGAACGCGACTTTAACGTAATCTGCCCGATTGAGATATGGCTATCTGAAAATGTCACAGAAGCCCTTACTCCTGACGGATACAACTTCTGCCACTTTCCGCGAAGCGACTGACGAGGGGCGGAGTTGGTGTGATGTATAGGGCATAGTTCCATCTATGCTCCACGGCGCCTATACCCGCCCAGTCCTTTGAGGGTATTAAGGTTGTATTGCGCCATGTCCTTGCAGCGTCGATCGTACGAGTTTTCACGATATGTCGGCCAGTGAAGAAAGCGACAAACACATTTTGTAAAAGAAGAAAATGTGGTCAGTGTAATGACATTCTAGAATATTCTCCAAAACAGAAGCTACGTTGCGCATGCGCAAACGACAGTGGTTAAGGCACCCTTCATTCTTCTCGCAGTGAATTTTCGGTCTAAGGGTAGCAGATTCGTGTTATGGCGTGTCGGTACTTTAGCTGCGCTAAAAATAATTCAATACGCGCTGGGTGATAATTAACCTTTTTAACATGCAAAGTAGTTCGTTCACTAAACGTTCGGGGCGCTGTTTTTCCAGACTGATCGCTAGGGTTGCTGCTAGTTCCAAAATAGGTCACCAAGAGGCGCTCAAGAGTGAGGTCCTAATGCACCAGGTGACGTGTTCGAAATAGTTTGGCTACAAGGCACTAGGGGCGCTTTTTTGGAAATGTAGTCCCATATTAGACGCTAGGGGCGTCACCAGTACCAACACTTTCCGACAGATGGCACTCCGTGGTTGTGTCACTATCTGTTAGGGTAGTGTAAGTGGCTATGGCTCCCTCATTACTCACATTTGTTTGTACATACCCACTACATACGTTTTTTGGTGGCCGTGTATGCTGTGGAAGAAGTGATAATAAGGACATAGTCTAGCATATGTAATAATTTGGTTTCTTTTAATGGAGAGGATTTAGTTGCCTGCACAGTCTGTCTGTCTCATATGTGTTTAAGCGCGCTTACGGCATACGTATACTTGACAATAATAACGTGCCTTACTTACTTTACTTAATCCTCTTGGCCCCTTCAGGAGCATAAGGCGTCAACCATGTTTCTCCACCTCACTCTCTTCTGGGCTAGAGCTTTGGTTTCTTGCCAGGTGACCCCGACTTTATCAAGATCTTGTAGTGTGGAGCGTCTCCAGTTGATTTTTGGCCTTCTTTGTCTTCTCTTTCCTTGTGGGTTATAGTCCAGTGCTTGTTTGGTTGTTTTTGTTGGATCTTTTCTGAGTGTGTGGCCAATCCAGCTCCATTTTCTCCTCTTGATTGTAGTGCTTATTTCTTCCTGTTTGATTTTCTTCCATAGCTCTTTATTTGTTATTTTGTTAGGCCACCATACTTTAAGGATGCGTCGGAGGCGACTGTTGATGAAGACTTGGAGTTTGTTGTTGAGAGACTGAGTAGTTTTCCACGTTTCACAGCCATAGAGAAGAACTGGTTTAACGTTGGTGTTGAAAATGCGGATCTTAGTGTTTATGGGAAGTTGGGAAGAGAGCCATACAGGGCGAAGGGTCCTGAAGGCATGGCGAGCTTTATTGATGCGTAGCTCCACATCTTTGTCAGCTCCACCATTTGTACTGATGTTGCTCTTGAGGTAGGTGAAGTCTTGAACTTCCTCAACAGTACCACTTTCTAGTGAAATGGGTTCGGAGGATCTGCTGTTGACTTTCATCACCCTTATCTTTCCCACATTGATCTTAAGACCCAGTTGGCTGTTTTTTTCTTGAAGCCTTTCTGTTTTTTGTTGCATGTTGCATTTAGGGTAGTTAGGGTAGTGTAAGTGGCTATGGCTCCCTCATTACTCACATTTGTTTGTACATATCCACTACTTACGTTTTTTTGGTGGCCGTGTATGCTGTGGAAGTCGTGATAATAAGGACATAGTCTAGCATATGTAATAATTTGGTTTCTTTTAATGGAGAGGATTTTGTTGCCTGCACAGTATGCCTGTCTCATATATGTTTAAGCGCGCTTACGACATACGTATACTTGACAATAATAACATGCCTAGTTGGGGTTTTTGCTTGTTTACACGCGTTGGTGATAAATACACAATCTGTCTGCCCTGCTTACGCGGTAACCGCGTCCAGCAGACTTACTCAACGAGGTCAAGTCGACTATGAGAGGGTGTGGTGATTTGACTGACAGCTACTATGGCGCAACCAGTGCAACGTCGAAAATTCCCGGTCAACTGGTTCCGAATGCAATATTGACCATACCTCCACTGGTCAGGTAACCCTACTCCGTATATAAACGATTATGGGTCGCGCTCGGAACGGTGGCGATACGTTAGGCTAAACTTTCCCAGTCAACTGGTTCCGACCGGTTAAATGCAGTTTCGCCCCTACCTCCATTGGTCATGTAACCCTACTCCCTATCAACAACCTCCATTGTTCACCATTAATTAACCGTACTGAACCTCTCCGGACCGTTAATGAGCTCGCTAGAACAGTATCGAGACTGAGGACTAATTGAGGAGGAGATACGTTAGCCACATATATACTACTAGCATGCAACAGTGAACAACAGGGGCCCAAGAACCGACCCCAAGAACAGCTGTCGTTGACAAGATATGACATCGCCGATTTCTGTTGTCATTGTTCTGTTGGACAGGTAAGACGACAGCCATGTCAGTTCCGGGCCTCGAATGCATCTGCTGCAGTAGCATGGTACGTGTGATCTGGGCGATGTGGACCCTGGTCGACAAGTTTGTTTTCTTAGATGTTGATGAAATACACAAGAAAACGTACCGCCACGTCCGCTTGCGAGCCGCTGTTCCCAGGAAACAATCATTGGTAATTTGTGCAGTGCGATGTTTTTCGTCACTAGTTGGTTTTTGTAGAGGTCTCGCAGAGTCGTGAAAATGTCTCTATGAACAACTAACCGCGTCTCTCGATACCGCCGGCCCGCTCGTCTCTCGCAACATCCGGTCAGCTCGTCTCTCGCCACCGCCGGTCCGCTCGTCTCTCGACACCGCCGGTCCGCTCGTCTCTCGCCACCGCCGGTCCGCTCGTCTCTCGCCACCGCCGGTCCACTCGTCTCTAGTCATCGCTGGCTCCGCTCGTCTCTCGACACCGCCGGTCCGCTCGTCTCTCGCCACCGCCGGCCCACTCGTCTCTCGCCACCGCCGGTCCACTCGTCTCTCCCCACCGCCGGTCCGCTCGTCTCTCGCCACCGCCGGTCCGCTCGTCTCTCGCCACCGCCGGTCCGCTCGTCTCTCGCCACCGCCGGTCCACTCGTCTCTCCCCACCGCCGGTCCGCTCGTCTCTCCCCACCGCCGGTCCGCTCGTCTCTCCCCGCCGCCGGTCCGCTCGTATCTCGCCACAGCCGGCTCCGCTCGTCTCTCGCCACCGCCGGCTACGCTCGTCTCTCGCCACCGCCGGTCCGCTCGTCTCTCGCCACCGCCGCTCCGCTCGTCGAAGTTGTCGCTTCGTGTATGACAGCTCACTGTTATACCAGGGTGTCTTGGGCGGGTGGTGAGCGGTGCATAGGTATTTATCAACTCTGCGATAGTGGTGTTGTATTGGGTAGAGAGCCCTTCGACGCAGTCGCTTGGGTGGGTAGCAGTCGCGATGTTCTTAGATCTGCGCACACTCACGTTGTCAATTGCAGCGTATTTCTTGTAGCTGACATTTTTTCTCACTGGATCACATAATGGTCGGTTAACAGAATGTCTACTGATACGGATGAGATACAGTCATGCGTGTTTCGTGATACTTACTTCAGTGCACTTGATATTGCATTTTGCTCTGTTCATCTTTAGGCCTACCTCTGGACATCGGTCTAGAACCCTGCGTAAGCGATCATCGTGTTGCTCTTCTGTTGGTGCATTAATCAAGATGTCATCGATGATGGTCTCAACCCCTTCAATATCGCCAAACATGTCAGTGATTCGCTTGTGGAAGACTTCTGGCGCAGAACTTATTCCATATTCCATACGGAAGTCTGCGGTATCGATACCTTCCGAAAAGTGTGACAAATGTGGTAAAATACGAGCTCTCCTCGTCCAATGCGATTTGCATGAAGCCTGATGTTGCGTCATGTGTACTGAAATACCTTGAGCTGTGTAGCTTTGCAAATATCTCCTCATGATCACATCATGGGTCCAAACAAACATGTATTACATTTTTTATTATCCTACACAATCGATTTTTACACATGCATTCTTTTCTGTTTTCACTTGTCATGTGTCACCCATGGCATACTGTAGAACGAATACAGAAGAGAGTAACTAAACAGAACTGAGAGACCTTATAGTTATGAAAAATGCCTAAAAGAATGTGGTTTAACAACCCTAGAGACAAGGAGGTTAAGAGGAGATCAAATTGAAGTTTCTAAAATATTGAATGGGTATGAAAATATCGATATAAATATTGCTTTTTTTATTTTTACTTAAGAAAGATGGTAGAACCAGAGGACATGAGGTAACATCAGTAAAGGATCGACGTAGACTGGATATCAGGAATTTATCAGATTGTGTAAATGCTACCAGCATGAATATGTCTAAACAAAATTGACAAACATCTCAGAAGGGTGTTTTTCACATAGATAACAATTGTTGGACTCTCGATATGCCAATGGCTTCCTTGTCCACTTGCCATCTGATCCTTTGCTTTGAATGGAAGTTATGTCGTTGTTATGCTACAATATTGATGTTTTTGTTTCAGCCAAGTGGACAACACCTTCATAGTTTGTATTCTTCTGTAGCTATAGAGGTTCAGATAAATATAGAAATCTGCCCAGAAACATGTTGATGATGAGGCAACATCCTTGAAGGGACATGAAAAATTCATAATTGCGCCCCTCTGGATGTTGTCTTCGCAGACAGTGCAGCGGTGTTGGGTGGGAAGGTATTGCTGAAGGAGCAGTGGAGGCAAATAGTTTAGGGACTGCATGAGACAGCGCACGGTGCAGGCACTAATAATTATAGAGCAGTTCGCTCGGTTGGTGGTGGCATGTATTATTCTTGCACATACCCTATGTCGCAACTCTAATAGGACTTGATTTGCTCTGTAGCCTTTAGCAACATATTTAACAAGATTTGCCATCCAAGCCAAAGGCCCAGATGGCAAGTTGACAAGGAAACCATTGGCTTATCGAGAGTCCAACAATGTTCATCTACTTATAACCCGCCCTCCTGAGATATGTGTCAACCTTGCTTTTAAATATATTCACGCTGCTAGCAGTTACACAATCTGTAGACAATTTGTTCCATTCATTTACTGTCCTCTGTGAGAACGAGTGCTTCCTGATGTCCAATCTACATTGATCCTTTACTAATTTTACCTCATGTCCTCTAGTTCTGCTATCCTTCTTGAGTGAGAAAAACATATTTCTATCAATATTTTCATACCCATTCAATATCTTAAAAACTTCAATCTGATCTCCTCTTAACCTCCTTGTCTCTAGAGTTGTTAAACTACACTCTTTCAGGCGTTCTTCATAACTAAGGTCTCTAAGTTATGGAATCATTTTAGTTGCTCTCCTTTGTATGCGTTCAAGCGTATCTATATCCTTCTTACGATATGGTCTCCATGCTTGTATACAGTATTCTAAATGAAGTCTAACTATTGCTTTATAAAGAGGTATAATTAACTTTTTTCCCTTGTATGTTATGTTTCTTCTAATCAATCCAAGAATGTGTTTACCCTTTGAAGCTGCAATACCACACTGCTCTGAAACTTTCATATCAGCGCTTATTGTAACTCCTAAGTCCTTTTCTTTTGCAGTAGAACCCAGAGCAGTATCTCCCATTTTATAGTTTACATTCAAGTTCCCAATGTCCTGTATGTAGGCATTTACATTTCCCAAAATTTAACAGCATCTGCCATTTCTCAGACCATTTCACTAATCTGTCTAGATCGTTTTGTAAATGTTGTTTATCACCATCAGTATTAACGTTTCTAAACAGTTTTGTGTCATCCGCAAATTTCAGTATGTTACTTGTTATACTGTGGTCCAAGTCATTGATATAAATTAAGAATAATATAGGTCCTAATACTGATCCTTGAGGTACCCCACTCAAAACCGATTTCCAATTTGAAACTTCTCCTTCTACTACAACTCGTTGTCTTCTGTCAGTCACCCATTGTTCTATCCAGTTAGTTATGCTATCCCCGATACCATGGGCTTTTAATTTAAGTAGTAATCTTTGATGTGGCACTTTGTCAAAAGCTTTCTGAAAATCTAAGTAGATAATATCTACTGGCGATCCCACGTCTATCCACTTAGTGATTTGTTCCAAAAAACATAACATATTTGTTAAGCATGACCTCGCTTTAAGGAATCCATGTTGAGATGAATTTAATAATTTATTCTTAACGAGGAAGTCCACCATATGGTCTTTAATTAACCTTTCTAATAATTTACAAATCACTGACGGTAAACTCAATGGTCTGTAATTCTCTGACTTATTTCTCGAAACCTTTTTAAATAATGGTATGATGTTTGCTTCTTTCCATTCAAACGGAACAACTCCCTCTTTTAATGACAAGTTGAATACTCTTGCAAGTGGTATACTGATTTGTTCTACTGTTTCCATTAGTAATTTTGGAGGAATCCCATCCATTCCTGGTGATTTGTTATCCTTCATTGCCTTTATTTTCTTAGCTACCAATTCTGGAGTTACAATTAACGGACCTAAATAGTAAGATTTAGCCCCCTGAAGTTTAGCATCAGCAACTGGTAATGAACTAATATCTTATTTGGTAAACACTGAACTGAAGTAACCATTTAGGTCTTCCGCCATTAAAAACCCCTGTGATATTATATTTCCAGCACTGTCTTCTAGAGGTCCAACCTTGTCTTGTACGTTTTGTTTACTCCTGACATATGCATAAAAACTCTTGCTGTCATTTTTATGTTAGATTCTAGTTTTTGCTCATAGCTTCTTTTAGATTATCTGATTTAAGTTGTAGCTGCATTAAATGCCTCTTTGTATTTTGCATAGTCTTCTTCCTTTCTGGTACGCCTATAAACCCTCCACATAGTTTGTTTTAGCATTATTTTTCTAATAGCCTCCTTTGACAAGTGTTTCTTTCTACACCGTTTTCCTTTTTTTTTTGAAGGGAACAAATTTATCGATGATACTCTCAATTTCATATTTTAGAATATTCCAACATTCAATTGCGGTCTTATTCATCAGCATGTTATTTCAATCTAGCTTTGCTAAGTATTTTCTCACATCTTTGTAGTTACCTTTGTGGAAGTTTCTCTTGTACGTTTTCTTATTTTTACTTTCTGATTTTACATTGATGTCAACATGTATTTGATTATGGTCACTATTACCCAATGGTTCAAATATTTTTACATTGTCCACTAATTCTTTTTGTGATGACAAAACTATATCTAATACATTTTCTCCCCTGGTTGGTTCTAGTACGTGCTGAGTAAGAAAGCTATCCTGGATTAAAAATAAAAATTGTTGGTCCTCAATCCCTGTGCTCTCTAGAGAATTCCATTGTATGTGTCCATGGTTAAAATCTCCCATTATGATACATTCCCCTTTACTAACTTCCTTTATAGCGGTTTTTATTTTTGTGTTGTCCTCTTCGTTTATGTTTGGACTTCGGTAAACTAATCCAATAGTTAATTATGTATTTCCTGAAACAATTTTGCACCAGACAGATTAATCGCAATCTGCTTCCCTTTCTAGTTTTATTTCATAAGCCTGAATAGATTATTTAATATATAAAATAACTCCCCCGCCCCTTCTTCCTATTCGATCTTTCCTAAATATTACATATCCTGTCAGTCCTAATTCAGCATCTGTTATGTCTATGTTGGCCCATGATTCCGTTATACCAATTATGTGAGGGTCAATATCTTCTACCATAATGTTTAATTCGTTTTTCTTATTTACTATGTTCCTTGCCTTTAAACATACGCATCTATAACCTTTTTCAGAGATGTTTTTCGGATGACTTGATATTGGTTTATCTGTGCTAGTGGCCTCTTGTTCTGCTTGAGACACCTCTAGGTATATAGACAATGTACCATGGATGTAAAATGCAATGATTACAATCATTAAAAAATTACCAGGTGCGGATTCTGCTTTTGTGAAAACGGAGGTCCGTGTTAGTCTTTCTTTTCTCAAAGTACCAAAGGAGGGCGGGTGCGGGAGGGGGTGTCCTTCCCACCGGTTAGAGACTTTTTGAACAAAACACTTGTAAGGGAGCAATTAACTTACACTCAGAATCCGGTGTTTAGCCATATAATATACCTCAATTATTGTAAAATACCCTGTTGATGCAAAATCGGCCAGTGGCGTCATCTGACGGAGTCTGAGTAATCGAGGGAAGCAGAGCTGCAGAGATTGGCAGGATTCACCTACTAGAACTACCAGAATTGGCTAATGAATCAGTGTTAGGTATTACATGGTGTGACACATGGTATTTAATATATAGTTTATTTATACAGCGTATTTTCACTCTTACACTCTTGGACTGTACGGTTGTTATTTTCGCCGAGCGATAAATGAATACATTGCCATTGTCAATGGCAATGTATTCATTTATCGCATTGTTGATTGGCGTGGGCTTGCGTGAATCATACCAAAGGTAGTCGGAATGCACCTCTGCCTGAATGCACCAGGGTTCAGCCTATAGTTAACTTTCCGGTTGGTGGCCATGTTAACGTTTTGTATGATTATAAGAAAACTTGACCATAAAAAATTTACCTGCCGCTATCAGTGTCATCGACATCGATCGTTGCCGGCGTTGGCTTGGCATTGCCATTGCCATTGACTGACTGACATGCTGGTCAAGTTTTGACTTTGTCAAAATTTTACATTTCTAACTCTTGTAATATGCCTGTATATGTGCATCAATGTTTACCAATATTGGCACGGATTACGGCGCGCACGTATTTAGTGGCCAAAAAGTCTGACCAACTGTTGGTTGGTCCACAAAAACAGTATATTGGACAGATGTGGACGAGTCCTTGGCCAAAGCTTCATGTGCTCCGGGGACGAAGTTACCAGAGTTACCAGAATATGTTTGAACAGTATAATTAAATATGACATGATATGAAATTAGAACAAAACAAAAAACATGTGGCAACATTTAGTAAAATGCGGCAATATTTAGTGTACGTTAACTCACTTACCTAGGTAACTGGTAATGCAGCAAACCACCAAATGCTGTGATTCTGTGGTGTACTCTGAATAATAACATGCACTAATTATCATGTTTTATTACATTCTTTGCAGTAAATTTGCAGTATGAAGATTAACCAAGAGACGTGTATCATTGGAAAGAGAACTGTCCTTGTGCCCTACAGGAAAGAACATGTTCCAAAGTAATTACATTTTGTTATTTTTAACAGTTGCAGAATGTGCAAGTCATATAAACCAAATGCAAATACATCTTCATGCAAATTTGGTTTAAGATGCTTTGATCTCCAAGAGCAAATTGTAGGCATTGACATAATCTTTGTATGTGCCATGTGTTTTATTTTTGGAATTATTAGCCAAGAGTACCACAGAGAGATGTTATGTTTGTACACTCCAAGAACATGAACAGAAATTGGGTGACTTGTCATTAAACATAAAATGTAATAATACATTGTGATAAGTCAGGCTGTAATTTTCTTTCCAATACTTTTTGTTGAATACAAAGCAAATATCCTTCTGATGAGATGTAGAAATTAATAAATATTTGAATAGGAATTTTAGTATTATTAGTCACTAACAAACCTCTTTTAGATAGATTCTGACAATGTCCCATCTGTAAAGCTATTCTGACCATCTTAGTTTTCACCTTAGTTGTGGGAATGGTGCTTCAGAGTGATGTGTTCTGTAGGTATCACAGATGGATGGTGCTTCAGAATGATGTGTTGTGTAGGTATCACAGATGGATGGTGCTTCAGAGTGATGTGTTGTGCAGGTATCACGGATGGATGAAGAATGAAGAACTACAGCAGTTGACAGCCTCTGAACCTCTGACCCTAGATGAAGAGTTTGCCATGCAATGTTCCTGGTGCGAGGATGAACAGAGTAGGTAAAGTATGCACGGAGATTTCCAATGTTACTCTGCTACCATTCACTACAGCTTTGTATTTTAGAGGTACACAGTGTGAACATTTTTATTGTAAAACCGTGTTATATTGCATAACCTCTACCTTTTTGAACTGCCTGAACATATTTTAATCAACCAAATTTTTTTATTTGAATGATTCGAGTCAAATTGCATGCTTACATATTGTATGTTGGCTGTTGACTGCCTAATAGGTGAACCAGGCCGAACTGGGATAGCCATGTAATTCTTCTTATTTCAGTTAATTATCACTGCCAATTGTGCCTATGGTGTGGAAGTCTACTTGTTTTATTAATTGTTTGTATTTTGTTAATGAGTTTAACTACACGGCTATTTATTCTGCTATTCTGAATGTTATTTATTAGGCTGTCCCTACTTAACAGCAAGGTTGGTATTTGTAAACAGATAATGGACATTTATAAATTATATTTAAAAATTAGAGGATTTAACTGTGTAGAGGATGTCTCTGTTATTTTCTCCAGCACAATAATGTTTACATTCTGTATGAAGTGATGTTCCTAATCCATATCCAGGATTCGAATCTGGCAGAATATTCAGTCTGAATAACTTTAATAGACACTGCCTAACAATATTCTGTCCGCATAATTGATTGCATCTATGATCTATGACAATCCAAGAATTTTTTAATAACTTGTAGAATGCACATTCATCATACTTGATGCCAGGAAGTTCAAGAACAACAAAGAAAATGAAATAGGTAAGAAAATACATATATCATAAGACATTATATATAACATAATTGTTTTGCACTAGGCTTATAATTCATTTACTGACTGATTTCTGTAGCCAAAGTACAGTACAGTAGTAACAAAGAGTGAACATTGCTGCTTTTAATTGCAATAAATGGTTTGACCATGTTCTTTGTGCCATAGTGGACAACATATATCAACATGTCTGCAATTCCATCAGATGTGTTTTCTCTTCTGAAAAGTGGATTTTGAAGGCACAGTAACCTTTGTTCTTACAATGAAAGATATTTATGAAAATGTTACAAAACAATTACAGTAATGAATGTTATACTACAGGCAAGCTGTCCATAATTGGGTCCAATACTAGAAGAATTGAGTTAACCAACCGTGTATCTCTTCTCCACAGAATCCATGGTCGGGGATGTAAACCTTTTCTTCAATGACATTGATGACAAACATTCTGCAGAAGTAGAAATAATGATTGCAGGTCAGTACAGTGTAATAAGAATATAAACTACAGAGAAACGTTATTTGTGAGGCAAAACTGGCATCAAAACTTAAGAGGAAACATGCTAACCTAAGATATAAGATTAATACCAACATGAAATGTAGTTTTGGGAAATATCTGACAAATATTAGATAGTTTTATATTTCATAAATGTTAAGTGTTTCTAATACCAAAACAACTGCTTCTCCACAAAACATTTTTAACATTGTTATTTTCATTTCATTTTTTATAGTGCTACAAAATGGTAATATGGCACCAATATAATGGGTTAACTTTGTAAAGGTGGGTTTTCATTATCCTCAAGAGTATATCTGATTATGTCAGAGTAATGTAAGAATTTTTTAGCACTTTTGCCAGAAGCATGTCCGAGTGTAGAACAATGGAATGGGATATTCAAGATAGTTAAACTGGAGGTTTGTAGGAGATGGGAAGCAGGGGTGATGTTGGACATGGGAAGCAGGGGTGATGTTGGACACGAGAAGTAGGGGTGGTGTTGGACATGGGAAGCAGGAGTGATGTTGGACATGGGAAGCAAGGATGATGTTGGACATGGGAAGCAGGGGTGATGTTGGACATGAGAAGTAGGGGTGGTGTTGCATATGAGAAGTAGGAGTGATGTTGGACATGAGAAGCAAGGATGATGTTGGACATGGGAAGCAGGGGTGATGTTGGACATGAGAAGTAGGGGTGGTGTTGCATATGAGAAGTAGGAGTGATGTTGGACATGAGAAGCAAGGATGATGTTGGACATGGGAAGCAGGGGTGATGTTGGACATGAGAAGTAGGGGTGGTGTTGCATATGAGAAGTAGGAGTGATGTTGGACATGAGAAGCAAGGATGATGTTGGACATGAGAAGCAAGGGTGATGTTGGACATGAGAAGCAAGGTTGATATTGGACATGAGAAGCAAGGGTGATGTTGGACGTGAGAAGCAAGGATGATGTTGGACATGAGAACCAAGGGTGATGTTGGACATGAGAAGCAAGGTTGATGTTGAACATGAGAAGTAGGGGTGGTGTTGCATATGAGAAGTAGGAGTGATGTTGGACATGAGAACTGAGAAGTAGGGGTGGTGTTGGATATGAGACGTATGAGTGATGTTATACATGAGAAGCAAGGGTGATGTTGGACATGAGAAGTAGGGGTGGTGTTGGATATGAGAAGTAGGAGTGATGTTGGACATGAGAAGCAAGGATGATGTTGGACATGAGAAGCAAGGGTGATGTTGGACATGAGAAGCAAGGTTGATGTTGGACATGAGAAGCAAGGGTGATGTTGGACGTGAGAAGCAAGGATGATGTTGGACATGAGAAGCAAGGGTGATGTTGGACATGAGAATCAAGGTTGATGTTGGACATGAGAAGTAGGGGTGGTGTTGGATATGAGAAGTAGGAGTGATGTTGGACATGAGAAGCAAGGATGATGTTGGACATGAGAAGCAAGGGTGATGTTGGACATGAGAAGCAAGATTGATGTTGGACATGAGAAGCAAGGGTGATGTTGGACGTGAGAAGCAAGGATGATGTTGGACATGAGAAGCAAGGGTGATGTTGGACATGAGAAGCAAGGTTGATGTTGGACATGAGAAGTAGGGGTGGTGTTGGATATGAGAAGTAGGAGTGATGTTGGACATGAGAAGTAGGGGTGGTGTTGGACATGAGAAGTAGGAGTAATGTTGGACATGAGAAGCAAGGGTGATGTTGGACATGAGAAGCAAGGTTGATGTTGGACGTGAGAAGCAAGGGTGTTGTTGGACGTGAGAAGTAGGAGTGATGTTGGACATGAGAAGCAAGGATGATATTGGACATGAGAAGCAAGGTTGATGTTGGACATGAGAAGCAAAGGTGATGTTGGACGTGAGAAGCAAGGATGATGTTGGACATGAGAAGCAAGGGTGATGTTGAACATGAGAAGCAAGGGTGATGTTAGACATGAGAAGCAAGGATGATGTTGGACATGAGAAGCAAGGGGTTGTTGGGTATAAGAATGGTGAATTTACTTATGTTTGCAGAGAAGGAAAGTCAGGGACAAGGATTTGGCAAGGAGGCACTGCTCTCTATGATGGACTATGGTCAGTACATTTGCTTTTCTTGCCGTTCCACCAAAATAATACGACTAATTTAGGGGAAGTTCCAAATACCACCTAGTAGATTTTATTGGAGGATTTGGATAGTTGTATTGAAATAACAGACACCCTCGTTCTACTCTCAATAAGAACTCATGTCATTGCTAAGTTTTGGCCTACAGCCCAGGAAGTGTTATTGTAACAAAGCATTTTCTTTACATTTTAACCAACATGTTTTTAATATGGGACATTCATTTATTCTGAATTCAGGTAATTGTATGTGCAAAATTTGACAGAAAAATAAGTTTACTAATTTTTACTCAGTAAATATGGAAGAACAAGAGCTTGTGTTGTGGTGATTTGTAGGTGTGACATGTCTTGGTGTTAAGAGATTCACAGCAAAGATTGGATACACAAACAAAAGGAGCCTGCAGATGTTCCACAAACTTTCCTTCACAGAGGTATGTGTTATGTGAGTTTGCTGTGAAAGTAAAAAAATTTGCATTTTTGTCAGTTTTCTAGACAAATTTATAAAGCTGTTTGTCACGCAGGTTTTGGTGTAACACCGTGTTCATTCATAGTCAAATCTCACAACTGCATTTTTGACAGCAGATCAAATGAGCAATCACATTTGAATAACATTAATGAACTCAACTATAATTCTCATGAAACAAGCCCCAAGAATATGTAAATCACAGGATGAGTAAGAATCAAAACATATTCTTGAAAAGTCCTTTCAGATTTACTTTTGAAAAGTATGTTGAGTACTAGTTATGCGTTTTCTTTAATCATAATAGTTTAACATATTCACGCTACTAGCATTTATGCAACCAATAGATCATTTTGTTCCATTCATTGACCATCCTCTGTGACAATGAATACTTCCTGATGACTAGTATACATTATTCCTTCCCTAACGTTGCTTCATGTCCTCTAGTTATTCTACCTTAAGTGACATTTTATTAAACGGCCTTTATTAAGTAAACATTGGCTTGTAGCCATCAATATACTCTAACTTATGTGTAACCTGTCCTACTGAGATCAATTTTGTTTTTTAACATATTCACGCTACTAGCATTTATGCAACCAGTAGATCATTTTGTTCCATTCATTGACCATCCTCTGTGACAATGAATACTTCCTGATGACTAGTATACATTATTCCTTCACTAACATTGCTTCATGTCCTCTAGTTATTCTACCTTAAGTGACATTTTATTAAACGGCCTTTATTAAGTAAACATTGGCTTGTAGCCATCAATATACTCTAACTTAGAGTAGCCTCCAATAACAGATTCTTACAGAGTCAGCTTTGAAAATGGCTTCTCAAGTATCATTGACAAAACAGTTACAACTGTAATCATGTGTCAATTTATAGTTTGTTTTGTATTTAGTATTTTAACTTATATTATAAATACAAATAATTATATTATGTTATACATTTTATGTGATTCAAATTGACAAAATGTATACCTTTAGAGTAAAAGAGTAACAAAGAATGTTTTTCTTATTATTTTCAATGATTATACTGAAATATCCTATTTAAAAAATGTCATATTGCCAAAATGTTGGTGGTCCAACTGTCCAGGGCCAAAATGCCCTTTACCAAAATGTCCTGCATTTAATACATTATACAACCACTGGCAGTGGCACTGCAGGCAGCAAGCGTGATGAAACTACTAATTCAGCGGTTCCCAAACTTTTTCACCCCTTGTGTTATGAAACGATCGGCAAGGTACCCCATCACACTGACATATATTTATAAATTATAAATGAAACAACATTCAACATGAGTTCAGTGAATCTCAGAGCTGGGTTCAATTTGCTTTTATCAATTCCAATTCATGTGTATTTACCAAGGACCAATTCAATTCGCAAATCGGCAACATTGGCATCTGATTGGCAGGTACCTGTACCACGGTATTTACAAAACTGATAGCCAACATGTAGAAATTTGAAATAAAAAACTCAAATGGCTGTATCTCAAGATCTTATCAAGGTCTCACCCTTAATATTTGCATGAAACTTGTTGATACAATGAACTTGCTAATGAACTTGTCAATGACCTTTACAACAATTTGTTTTTTTCAATGCCATGTGTATCAGTTGATAGAACAATGTTTTAGCATTTTAAGACCAAAACCAGCACTTTAGGACCATTAGGGCCAAAGTTATGTCTGCACGTGTGTTACGAGGTAATGCACAATTTTTGCCATTTTTGTATCATTAATATACAATAACTCGAAAACTATTTCATTCACAAGTCTGAAATTTGGCTTAAGTACATTTCACAATATGCCCAACACTTCATTAAAATCAGAGGGGTCAAGAATGTTGGCCTTTTCTTGGTTGATTTCATACGGAATGCCCCAAAATAAATACTTCTATCAATATTTTCAATAATCATTCACTATTTTGAAAACTTGAATTTTATCTCCTCTTAATATCCTTGCCTCTGGTGTTGTTAAACCACATTCTTTCAGGCGTCTTTCATAACTACGGCATATCAGTTTAGTTGCTGTGTCCTTATCTGTCCTAAAGATATGGCCTCCAAGTTTGTATACAGTATTCTAAATGACGCCTACCTACATGGATATGTCAGATGTGTGAGACACGCAGTAATTTAAAGTACTGGTTGCATTGCATTGTTGTAAGTCATCTTAAACTGCACTTCTTTCAGCTTTCTTACATGTAAACTAGGATGGGTTTGCTATCAGCAGAAGTGCAGAAAACCCAACAGCTTCTCTCACACCAAGAACAGCAACTATTACCTATGATAGAATTAAAACTGTACACACACGAAGTATTTTCTGGATGTTAGCCTTTTGTTAATTGGATGCATTTGTTGTGGATTTAAGGTTTGCAGAAGTGACATATTTGAAGAGGTGACACTGGAGTTAAACATCACACAAGTGGTTTCAACATGGCTTGAGAAAGAGACGCACCATCTCCAAACTGTAATCTACAAATCATGACATAATTTCTCATCTATACTTTATTACGTTGCACGTTCTTATGTACATACAATACAATAAATTCAATAGTAAACAAAATAAAAAACTTTGTTTTATTTCACAAGACGTACAGAAACTACCAAACTTCTGTGAGGTTCAGCCACGATACGTTATAAATGAGACTATTGGTAGCTATGTGACAATGTCAGGATGCTTACTTGGCTAAATGCTGGGTAACAACAAGGTTTTATATCTATGAAGATGAACCTTCTAAGTTTGAATACAGATTTTTATTGAGGATATTGCAATGTTTTCACCTACAACCGTGTGACACGTCATAACTGGTTTGTAAAATACATAGTTTTCTCCTTAACTGAAGAAGCGTGGTACTGATAGTAAATCATATCATACAACACACATCAATACAGTAGAAGGTCCTATTTGATGGGCAAACAGAAGAAGACATCAACATCTGTTAAAATCAGCCACCATTCAGAAATGCAACAGTATTTCAATAAAATTCCTGTCCTGAAAACAGGCAGATCACTTGAAACGAACCATTAAATGCATAAGGCAACAAGATTTGGGCTACATGATATTTTAATACGAAGTTCAAAATTTTCAGCTGTCAACATAACTAAAATGTTTGAAGGCATACAGCTGTGTAATAAACCATTCACCCATGTGAGTCACATGTACATGAAAAGTAAGCCCGAAAATGTCACACTACATTTCTCCTGAGTGAATATGTATAATGTGATTCTTCCACATGGACTGCCACAGAAACTGTTTCCCACATCTATCACATTTGTAGTGTTTTTCCCCAGTGTGGATGCGCATATGTTGGTTTATATAAGAATGCTGTGCGAATTTTGCCCCACATATGTCACAATTGTAGGGTTTTTCTCCAGAATGAGTGACCAGATGACGCTTTAAATGATTCTTTGTTGCAAACTTAGCACTACATATGTCACACCTGTATGGTTTCTCTCCAGTGTGAGTGCGCAGATGGCTCTTTAAACCACTATTCCATGTAAACTGAGCACTGCATGTGTCACATTTATAAGGTTTCTCTCCAGTGTGAGTGCGCAGATGGCACTTTAAACCACTATTCTGTGCAAATTGAGCACTGCATGTCACATTTATAAGGTTTCTCTCCAGTGTGAATGCGCAGATGAGACATTAAACCATATTTCTGTGCAAACTGAGCGCTGCATGTGTCACATTGGAAAGGTTTCTCTCCTGTGTGAGTGCGCATGTGCTTGGTAACATAATACTTCATAGGAAACCCTTTTCCGCATGTGTCACATTTATAAGGTTTCTCCCCAGTGTGAGTGCGCATGTGAATCTTTATATAACCGCTTTGTTTAAACTGTGCATGACAGATGTGACATCTCAATGGTTCCTCCCTAATCTGACTGCACTGACTGTCCACGTGATTCTTTAAAGCGATACGACTTGCAAACCGTGCCCCACATACGTCGCACTTGAAGATTGTCTTGCAAGTGCGCATGTGACTCTGTTGATGAGTATTCTTTGATAACTGTGCTCCACTAGTGCTTGGTTTGTGAGGACTTTTTGGAGTCTTGATACCAATCCGCGTAGAGCGCCGCACAGGATTCATACCCAGTGGCTTTTTCCCGCCTGACAATGTTAAAATTATGGTTGCACCCAATGTTCTTCACCGTGCTGATGAGCAGTGGTAGAGCAGCAACTCAGTCAATGTTGTCTGTATGAGGGACGTGAATTACTGACACCAACAGAGAAAGCCAGTGTTTCACTGTGATCAGTTCCGCAGGCCACACAAAATCATGTGATGCTGTTTCCACCTGAAACAAAGCAATATGCTTCATTAGTAACTTCTTCATAAACAAATCAATCTTATGCAAAACAAACAGTCCCAATATCATTCCTGTCCTCGGGAGGATGGGGGGAATTCCTTTAATTTGTGACATTTTTAGAAATCCCCAGCTGATTATGTACGGCAGAAACCCCCTCTTCAACCCTGACTGCATTGTGTCAATAAAATTTCCACCAGTAACTGGACTTTTTGTGTAATCTAATCGTATAGTATAATAACAAATGGTTGCACAATGTGGGAAATACACTAGTGGAAATTGCCCAAAAATATAATAGCTGCAATTATAAACATGTAAATATAAACATGCACAGAGCCACACAAACACACTGTCAGACTCACAGTATTACTTCAATGTTTAACTAAGAATGGTAAAATAGTATGTTTCATCTAATGAATTGATGGGCACTTGCTGAACTCACGAAGTCCTAAATATAGGTACTTTCTCGTTAAGTTTATATTTTGACATGGCCTACAGCTACATTATTTCTGAAGGCATACTCTGAAAGCCTGGGGCCCAATTACTAAACGCAACATTTTTCAGCTTCATATTTATATTCAGTGACAAGATATGAGGTTCCAAAAATGGCTGAAAACATAAAATGTGATTCACGCGTAAAAAGCCCGATTTTCAATACATTACACTCATATCTCCAAAACTCTGCAGTTGAGGAATAACGGAACTGAGCCCTGTTAATAAAAACCGACCAACAAGTATACTCTCCGCTTCCCATCTGGAAATTGTTCAATCGGGCAAACAAAATATTTAGTGTTGTAGGACTGGTGTATGAAAACAATACAAGGTTCAGACGGTTACAGTTGATTATTGTTTTCCTCACTGAAACCAATGCTAAAGTCCGCCATGCAATTCAACACTGTGTTCAAAATTACAGATCAGTTTTAGCAAAAACCGTACTCTTTATTTTTGTTTTGATCACTTTATTTTTGTCTTGATCGACTTGCAATGCGTGTTTCCAACAAATCCTAAAAAAAATTCAAGAAATTTCAGACTTGTTAAATACTATTGTTTATGTGACTGCTTTCATGCTTCTAACTGATAAGATACAAGGCGTACTGCTTGATTTGGATATGCCACAGAGGTATCAAATGACCAGATACCCGTTGTGACCGCATTTGAAAATGCTGATCTACGTATTCTGTCCAAATCTGTTACAACTTACACAATGTTAACAATGCACTGGCCCACATAACAAATATCACCAATGACTGTTCTAGTGTAAAATAGCTACCTGCTCCCTCACAAACTGGTGCCATACCCCCTAATTTTGACAAAATTTTCATTTTAGCACCCAATCTGTACCATGCTATTCGTGATCGTTTCTGCTGTCTGCCTTTTCCAAGCAAACTGTTCACGTATCCTATCAACCTGTGCTTATGGGAATGGCTATATCTTCTGCAAACCATTTCAAGGTTAGGATTAGCTATGGATGGGGTTAGCAAAGGTTAGGGTTGCATACCTTCATTTCCTTGTGCCCAAGCACTTACAAAGAACTGCACACAACATGAAATGGGTTTTGAGACGTGGTGAATATACATTTATGTAAGGCAACAATTATTTTCTATACAAAAACATGCTTATATTAAGCTTTTGGCTTAACAGGTGGAAAATGAAAAATGGTGTTTATTAACAATTGAATATCTTATTAAACATCAAATTGTGTAACATATCAGCAGACCTGGGGCAGAATTACTCGGTACTCGAGTACATTTTTGAAGTACTCATACTCATATAACTTATGGGTCATGTAATGATACTCAGTGTAGTCAGACTTTATGAGTACATCCAAGTACTTTCTCAATGTATACTGTGAAAGTTTATTTATTTGTAGTTAACAAGTTATTTGTTATCTCTGATTAATGACTATGATACCACCGAGTCCCAGTACCTCCTGAGACGGTTACCTCCCTTACCATCCCTACACCCCCATGGTGGCATTCTCCTATGACCATGACTATGAAACCCCAAAAAGGCAACACCCATTCTGAAACACCCAGGTAAGCAAACAATTGTAGGGTACCAGTTCAGCCATAATCCCTGTTTGTTTAATTAAACCACCAGGATGTCCACAAAGCGCCATTTATCAGTTAACCTATCAGTTAACCATGGAGTGCCTTTAATGCAGTCAGGAGACTGTGCTACTTGGCACTGGCTGACAGTGCTATATTAAACTGCTAAGAACTGCCAGCTGACGCTTCCTCTGTAGAAGTCTGTGATGTTCGCATCCGGAGATGAATAAGTACTACACGTCGTTTGGAACAACAACTACTTTAATCACATATAATTAGATACATTTGCTAGTCTACGCCAGCGGGCTGACGCATATCGACGTTGACCCTAAACCCGCCTGGCAGCTCTGTCTGACAGCTACAGGGAGCATGCATTAACTGATAGCAGGTTATCACACTCTTCCCCCTTTAGATACAACTAGCATTGAATATGATAATTGCATGCACTGAAAACGTCATTCATTAAAACGACTGAGAGTCTCTAGTTCTAGGTATCTTGATTATATAACTCTATGTTGCTAAGATTACATAATTCAATGTCTCTTGATGTTATAATCCAATCACTTTACTCCTACTGATCGTAACTTCAAATCATAAGTTCAGTTTCTCAGGTGCTCTTCGGATTCTTCTGGATCTACGAAGATTTGCCCTGGGTGTAGAGTTTTGTTCAGGTGTGTGGGGTGATTCCATCTCTGGTTGAGTTACTTCAGGTGGATCTGCCTGAACAGGTTCTTGCGTTTCAGGAGGCAGTTCAACTGGCAATTCAGGAGGCAGTTCAACAGGCAATTCAGGAGGCAGTTCGGAAATCAGTCTAGGACGCAGTTTCTTCTCAGGCACCGATATCTCCTCCTTCTCATCATTCACACGACGACTTCTCACATGGTCAACGTGTCTGCGTAATACTCTCCCATCATCAAGGCGGACCCTGAATGACACTGGACCAGTCTGTTCTACAATAACTCCATGAAGCCATTTTGTCTTGCCAGTGAAGTTCATCACATACACTGTGTCGCCAACTCGGAGTGTGCGATCTTTAGCATGCACGTTGTGAGACTCCACTTGTTTCTGTTGTCGTTGATGGACACGCTGGCCAATGTCTGGATGCATCAAGTCAAGATGCGAACGCGGACGTCGCCCCAGTAACATCTCTGCTGGAGACAACCCTGTTGTGCTTTGCGGGGTATTCCGGTAACGGAATAAGAACCTGGACACTCTGGTTTCGACTGTTCCTCCCGTCAGTTTCGCAAAACCTTGTTTGAAGGTCTGAACTGCTCTCTCAGCCATACCATTGGAAGCAGGATGATAAGGTGCCACACAGATATGTTGAATACCATTGCTCACCATACAAGTCGCAAACTCCTCACTTGTAAAACAAGTACCATTATCAGTCACAACGGTTTCAGCAATGCCATGGATAGCAAATGTTCGCCTCAAACATTCCAGTGTAGCACTTGTTGTTGCACTATGCACCGGAAACACATCCATCCATTTGGAATGCGCGTCGATGAGGACCAGGAACATCTTCCCCTGTAGAGGACCAGCATAGTCTAAATGGAGTCGAGACCATGGTTTCTCTGGCCAATCCCATGGATGTAATCTTGCTTCAGCAGGAGCTGCACGGCTCTCTTGGCAGACAGAACATGTCTTTACTTTATCCTCTAATGCCGCGTCGATACCTGGCCACCAGACCAGACCTCTGGCTAGGGCCTTCATTCTCGCGATACCTGGGTGTGCTTCGTGTAGTCCTTCAATCACACGCGCTCTGCCCTGAGGTGGCACGATTACCCTATTTCCCCACAGGAGCACTTGATCTTGAACACTGAGTTCAAACTTCCGCTGCATGTATGGTTTCAATTCCTTGTCCGATTTCAAATGTTCTGGAAAACCACATTGTACCAGTTTCCTCACACGCGACAACAACGGATCTTTGTTTGTCCATGTCCGAATCTGGGACACATTCACAGGGAATTCCTCCATCTTCTCTAGTAGCATAATTGTATCACCGGGAACTGGAGGTGTAGGCACACTCTGTGGCATCGGTAGCCTACTCAGACAATCTGCATTTGCAAGCTTGGGTCCTGGACGGTAGACAATACTGTAGTCATATGCAGCTAGCATAAGTGCCCATCGCTGCAGTCTTGCAGAAGCCATCACGGGAATGCCTTTCTGTGCGTCCAGGATACTCATCAAAGGTTTGTGGTCTGATACCAATTGAAACTTCCTTCCATAGATGTATTGGTGGAATCGTTTTATTCCGAAGATAATGGCTAATGCTTCTTTGTCAAGCTGGGAGTAGTTCTTCTCCGCTGTAGCCAAGGAACGGGAAGCATAAGCTATAGGCTTCTCTGAGCCATCTGGCATGATGTGCGACAGGACAGCGCCTACTCCGTATGGCGAGGCATCACAGGCCAGGTGGACCGGAAGGTTTGGATCGTAGTGTGCCAGTAGTTGACAGGAGGCCAAGTGGGACTTGACCGTTTGGAAAGCATGATCTGCCTTCTTCATCCATGCCCAAGTAACCCCTTTCTGCAGCAGTCGATGTAGTGGCGCTAGTGTCGTTGCGAGATTTGGTAAGAATTTCTGGTAATACTGTACCATTCCAAGGAATGATTTCAGTTCCGTCACATTCTGTGGTGCTGGTGCTGACACCAGAGCTTGCACTTTTTCCTCGAGTGGATGCAATCCTTGTGCATCGATGCGGTATCCCAGATACTTCACTGATTCTCTCTTGAAGTTGCACTTTCCAGCATTCAGTTTGAGTCCAGCCTTGTTAAGTCTATCCAAGACTTTGGACAGATTGTCATTATGTTCTGCATCATCAACACCAGTTATCAAGATGTCATCCAAGTATACGCAAACATGAGGAATGTCGCGCAGCATACACTCCATGGTACGCTGAAAGATTGCTGGAGCAGCTGATACACCGAAGGGTAAACGTCTGTACTGGTACAACCCCTTGTGTGTGTTGATTGTAGTCAGTTTCCTTGACTCCTCATCAAGAACCAGTTGTTGGTAGGCGTTACTCATGTCAAGCTTTTGTGAAAGTCTCCCCCTGGAGAGAGATGCAAACAAGTCCTCAATTCTGGGAATCGGGTAGCAGTCAGGCTTCGCTACTTGGTTAACTGTCATCTTATAGTCTCCACAAATACGTACGGATGACTGATCAGATTTCAGCACGGGTACTATGGGTGCTGCCCATTCAGAGTACTTGACCGGTTCGATAACACCTTGTTTCTCCAAAGCGTTCAAGCTCAGATTCTACCCGTTCGCGGAGAGCATAGGCGATATTTCTGTGCTTGTAGAAACGTGGCTGTGCAGGAACTGTGATGTCAATTTTCACTTTGGTGCCCTTGAATTCACCAAGTTCTTCTCTGAACACATCAGAATACAAGTTGAGAGTGTCCTCTAACTCCATACTTCCTACTTTCATGATGGATCCCCAGTCTAGCCTAATTTCCTTAAGCCAGTCACGCCCGAAAAGATTCGCTCGTTTCCCTTGGACAATGAGTACTTGGACATCAGCTGATTGGTCTCCATATCTGACGTTCACTCTGGCGGATCCCAGGAGGGTATTTTCTCACCTAAGTATGATCGCAACCTTTCGTGGGCTGGTTCAAGAGGTGGAGGTTCTTCCCATAATGTTCTATATGTCTCTTCATTGATGAGAGAAGTTGCAGCTCCTGTATCAACTTCAAGGGTCAAAGGTTGTCCATTTAGCAGCACATTTGCCAAAATTGGGGTTGCCTCTCCTTTCTCTGTAAATGGAGTGATGGGCTTGTATCTACCTTGTAGATGTCATAATCTGTGCTGTCATGTGCAGTTGCATCAAAGACAACTTGGTTCGTTGCATTTCGGCCTCTGAACCCGCGCCCACGGCCCCTTCCTCCATAGCCAGGGTGAAAGGAACGTCCTCGGAATGGAAATCCCCTGCCTCGCTGTGTCTGTCCTTGAGTCGGAGCACTACGACAAACACGTTCAATGTGACCGACTTTACCACATTTTCTGCATGTCACATCTTTATACCGACAGTTTGGAGATGTGTGGTTGAGACCACCACAACGGTCACATGGTCGCACATTCTGACCAAATTTATGTAGAGAGTTTGTTGATCTGCCCTTGAGGCGAAGCGGACGACACCTTAGGCGTGTTGACATGACTATGTTGTTTCATGTCTTGCACATGGCGAGCCGCCAGTTCCATGCTTTGAGCTAGCGCAAACGCTTTGTTGTAGTCGAGAGTTTTCTCCGCTAACAACCTGCGTTGTATAGCGTCTTCGTTGATGCCACAAACTAACCGGTCCCTCAGCGAGCTATCAAGGTTGTCCCCGAAATCGCACGTGCCTGCTAAACGTCGCAGTTCTGACACGTACGCCGCCACACTTTCCCTGGGTTGTCTGTCACGTTGATGGAATTTCAGACGTTCCACTATGATTGAGGGTGTGGGGTGCTGATGCTGGCGCATTAGTTTAACTAATTCGGCGAACGTCTTATCACCGGGTTTTGAGGGCGCACACAAGTTTCTGAGGAGTGTATAGGCTTTCTTACCCATTTCACTCAGCATAATGGCTCTTTTCAAGTCTGTTGCGTTCTCGTCAATGTTTCTAGCAGTGAAACAGTGATCGAGCCTCTCACAATAGATATCCCAATTGTCCGTATCCGGATCAAATTCGTCGATTTTGCCGAAGCTGGCTGCGTATGCCAGTGGCTGTGCCATAGTTGTTTACGATGCGGGAAACACGTACGCTGGTTCGCCAGTCTGCCGATCAGCAGATCTCAGCCTCAGGTCACGGCCCCGTAGAAACAAGGTCCGATATTCACAAAACAGTTCCAACTGTATCCTCGTCGCCAGTTATGTGATGTTCGCATCCGGAGATGAATAAGTACTACACGTCGTTTGGAACAACAACTACTTTAATCACATATAATTAGATACATTTGCTAGTCTACGCCAGCGGGCTGACGCATATCGACGTTGACCCTAAACCCGCCTGGCAGCTCTGTCTGACAGCTACAGGGAGCATGCATTAACTGATAGCAGGTTATCACAAAGTCTCAAGTGGTTTTACTCCAAACGTTCGATTAAAAGACTAGTATCATTAATGTTGCTGAAAAGGTTTTTATCTGATAGTTTTATTTATTTTATGTATAGGATGTTTAACGAAAATTTTTAATAGGTTGGTTGTGTGTGTGGATACTGTCGCTGCCTTGCCACATGCCCACATAGACAGTCTCCATACCCACACCATGGATAAGTTTACGCTGAGCACTGTGTTTTAAAGGCAGTTTAGGTGAGGAAGTGTGGTGAAAGGGAGTTCCATAATAGCTTCTTGAAATGATTTTGGGTTTTTTATGTTGGTAATTTTTGATGGAATCATATTCCATATGCGAATGGTTCTGGGATAAAATGAAAAGACCATTGCATTTATACGACACTTGGGGGCTATGTATTGTCCACGGGTTCGAGAGCGAGTTAGTAGGCCCGGAGGGGGGGGGGGTGATCTCAATAATGTTGTTTAGAATTTTGTAGAAGGTAGTGGCTTGTTTGATAATGCGCCTTCGTTCAAGGGTTGGCCATCCAAGGGCAGTAATTAGATCTGCTGGATTTGTGTTCCGTCTGTAATCATTTTTAACAAATCTGGCAGCAGAGTGTTGCACTCTTTCAAGGCTTTTAACTTGTGAAAAGGTGTGGGGATTCCATATGGGTGAAGAGTACTCAAGTTTTGGCCGGATTAGCATGTTGTAGGCTGTTTGCTTAACTTCGGGTTTACATGGGCCAAGAGTTCGTTTAATCATGCCTAAACATTTCGAAGATTTTGAAGTTATGTCAGTGACGTGATTTGTCCAGGTTAATTTGGAATCCAATTTTACTCCGAGGTATGAGTGGCTGGATACGGTGGATAATGGCTGGCCAGAAAGCGAGTACTTGTGTGTGCTGGGTTTAGTTTTGTTTGTTATTTAGATACATTAAATTCCATTTGCCATTTGTCTGACCATGTTTGGAGTTGGCTAAGGTTAGTTTGGAGAATTTCATGGTCGGTTTTGGAAGAAATTTTACGATATATAATACTATCATCTGCAAAAAGGCGTATAGAAGATTTGATGTTCCCATTTATGTAGAGTAAGAAGAGGACAGGTCCTAGAACTGAACCCTGTGGGACACCAGATGTGACATCTGTGATGTCCGACAGGGCACCGTTAACTGAGACTCTCTGTTTGCGGTTGGATAGAAAAGATTTGATCCAATTTTGAGTGTTTCCAGTGATTCCGTAGGAGGTCAATTTTGATAGAAGACGTAGGTGAGGCACTTTGTCGAAGGCTTTAGCAAAGTCAAGCAGGATTGCGTCAATTTGGGTCTTGTTGTCCATAGCAGTCATCCAGTCATGGACTGTCTCAATGAGTTGAGATTCACAAGACAGTCCCGACTGGAATCCGTGTTGGAAGTGGAGAATGATGTTATGCTTGTGCAGGTGTTTCCACATGTTGCTTAGGATGATATGTTCCATTACTTTATGTAAGTAAGGTGACTCAAGTCAGACTGCCTGTAGCCCTACACTAGCATAAGTACAGAGGGGATTTTGAGCCTGTTACATTGGCATGTGCTAACCCTCTTAACGACCAGCAGTCTAAGAGCCGAAAATATAAATTGCAAACTTTTAATATAAACAGATTACAAATTGCAACACTGCCTTTGTGCACTAAAAGAAGACAAACTGAACTGATGTATCAACATGTAAATTGGTCTGATGTGATCTTTATTCAAAATAAGGACAAACATACTTTATTCAAATTGCCGCACATCACCTTTGTTCCAATATGAACAAATCTTCTCAACTCTACCCCTTCAAATGATGTACATGTTTGGGGGGGGTAATGTTTAATCACTGGTACACTTAACTACAACAATATATCAAAGCATGTGGTTTATGAATTGTTAATTGTAGTTAAGGGACGTCAAACAAAAACTGATTTTATGAGTCATACCATGTCTGTATTTTTGTAAAAGGGAGGGGTTCGTAAAAGGTAACCGTATGTTTGCGAATGGAAATGTCATAAAAAAATGTACTTGTACTTTTACTTATACTCATTTAAATGTACTCGTACTCAGCTTTTAGCAATGTACTCGTACTCATCCATCACCAATATACTTGTACTTGTACTCATGAAAATGTTCTCGGCCCCAGGTCTGCATATCTGCTCATGCACATCAAATGTTCCAATAAAATTTAAATGTACATTTATTTGAATTTTTTTATATATTTTAGATCAGTTATAGGACACCAACTAAAGGAAATGGTTAAAAAGTTAAAATAAATAATAGCGGTGCTTAACAAGTAATGGTCTTGTTGACTAGATGGAATCAATTAAATATATATAATAATACAAAATTATCCAGTCTGACAATGACAATTTTCTAAGTCAAACACACAACATGGGGCAGGTTAGCAGCTGTTTTTTTTTTTTAAATATGACCCCTCATTATATTATTGGAATCACAAATTATCAAAATTCTAAGAAAAATTTTATAACGAACTAATAATTTCATCCAAATTACCTGTAATATCCACAATTAAGCTAACAACAATGACATAACAAAACATTTTATTACCATGCTGTGACCATGACTTCCATTTATTTGGGTTCAGCCTAGTTAACTTTCCCACTGGTGGCCATGTTAGCATTTTGCATGATTATAAGAAAACTGTAAATCTTTTTACCTGCCATTGTTATCTAGTTTTGTCAAAATTACACATTTCTAACTCTGGTAATATGCCTGTATGTGCGATACCTATCAATGTTTACCTATATTGAAACAAATTATGGCACACACGTGTGTAGTGGCCAAAAAATAACAAATATCCTTCCGCCTATTAAAATCATCCACCATTTCACTCTTAACAGCTTCCATCAGCAAACCTGGCAATGTCCCTGCTCAAATGCACGTCGGATCACATGATTTTTTTTAAACTTCCTATATCCAAACTAACTATGCCCTACATTCGTCTGCAACACACCAGGAAGTCTGAGGCATGACCTCACATTGCATCCAGGCGATGATTAGTCTCGCTTATCTCTCGCTCGCCTTCTGAATTTGCCGAGAAGAGAATCTGGCCGCAGAAGCATGGTTTTGTTGTTATCCCAGGGGTGAGATTTAGTGGTCGCCAGGTTGCCAATGGCGCCCAAAAATGGTTTCGGGCAACTTCATTGTTGACTACAGTGGCCCGCATGGCAACTCAAAATATTTACAAAGCTACAATATTTTAGACGCAGCAAAAATAAACGGAATGTTAATAAACATCTCAGAAGTGTTGACGCATTTATGTTATTGCATTTATGTTTGTGACACGTTTGACATTGCAAGAAATGTTGCCAAACCGTAGCCAAAGAAATATCAACAAGGAGCATTCATTGTATTTTTAATCAACCACATCGACGCTCAACGTGTAACTGAACGGTCATTCTACACTGAAATAATAACCGGTCATGTTAATAGTCTTGGCGCCACTTATATATAATTATAGTTTATTCTATATATATATCCACATGGTGCGCAGAGCACTTCTGGTGAATTAATCGGGAACCTGGTTAAAATTCTTCTAGGCTGGCGCCGCGCCACTTATATTATATATATATATACATGTATCCATGTGGTGCACATGACACCATTTTAGTAATATTTTGAGGTAAAACCAGGTCCTGTGAAAAATCAGCAGGTCCTGTAAACCATTCAGTTCACAGAACATGATGTCCTGTGACGCTTGGAGACTTCACATAGAGTGTTGGTGTACCATGCTATGGAAACAAAACATTCTGTCACATGTGTACTGTTGTATTTTATTCAGGATTATGTATTACACTGTATTGATCCTGCCTTGAAAATAAATGTTTCAAAACTGTTTTTTTAATGTTTTTATTTGTTGTTGATGTCGGTCATACTTTCTATCTTCAAAGTATTTACTTTCTATCATCAAAGTGTTGATTAGTGAGTGGACTACCTAAGCTGTCGGGCTACTTCACTTTGCAAGGTTGGTAGCCTGACTGGCTACCTTCCATGACTTGCTAAATTTCACCCCTGTACCCAGTCACCACTCCATTTTGCTTAGGCATTCCCATGAAGCACCAGCAGCTAATCAGGTTCCTATTTTAGGACCAAAGTTGTTTATTATGTACATGTACATTCTATTTGCTGATGATACAAATTTATCATGTTGTCATAGTGACTTAAATGAACTTGTTCGAATGACAAATGCTGGATTGGATCAACTCCAGGTGTGGTTTTCTGTAAATCGATTGTCTCTTAATGTAACGAAAACTAATTACATGTCACTAATTTTTTGGGTGTTATGATTGATGATAAATTAAACTGGTAAAATCATATTTGTTTAGTAAAATCAAAACTTTCAGAGCTGTGCTATTATGTACAGAGCCACCTTCTTGATTGACATTGACATACAGCAGTTTTTCAGCATATATGAATCAGTCTATTCAACCCGACAGGAATGTAATTTTATACAAAAATATGCAAGTACCAGTTTGAAAAGCATGTGTATATCTGTTAAAGGAGTAAAACTTTGGAATGCTATCGACAGTTCATTGATTAGTTGTAGAAGTGTTCATCAGTTCAAGAAGTATTATACAGACAAAGTATTGAATAGTTATGTGCTAAGTTCTTAACCATTTCTTGTAGAAAATTAGAACCATCAGTTATTGTGTTTATCATTTTACTAAATTAATGATCAAACGAATGTAAAAATGTTATAAATATTGTAGATTGTTATTTTAGATTGTTATTAAGGTTTTCCATTCATGTTCCAATATTTTCTTTTGATCTGCTATGAATATACATGTAAACTGTGTTGTTGCACTTTGAATCTTGACAATAATGACTCTAATGTATACAGTAGTTATATGTTCAATCAAGTATTTTATTCTAGATATGTTACTAAGTTAAATTACTAAAATGGTAAACATTATAAGTATTACACTTCTTTTTACCTTTGTTCAACAAATTGCAATTAGTGTTATGTACTGTATAAATTATGTTAATGTGTTTTGTTGAATAAATCCATTCATTCATTCTTTATCGAGATGCTACACTACATTTTTTGTCTTATTTCAGTCGGACCGTTGTGTCAATATAATCAAAGTTTAAAGTTAATATGAATTGTATAAACTGATAAGTTCACTCTATTTTACTTTATTAGCTACTTATGTATGCACCTAGAATCTGGGCGCATACATAATTTCTGTCACGATGAGAATCCCACTCTGCATTCAGGTGAAGATTAGCCTCGATTATCCAGGCTTCGCGCTGTGGCGCCACCGTTTGTCGCACACATCTTCGCCTGGATGCAGAGTGGGGTTCTCATTGTGACGGAAATAATGTATGTGCCCACATTCTGGGTGCATACATAATTTTCTAATTACAATGTCATCGCCATCGGGGCATTTGACTAATTCACAAAATAAGAGTTTTCTTATTACTTGATACAATACAATTAATTTTAAACTTTGATTATACTGACACAACTCTGCGACAGAAAAGTTAATAGGCAAGACAAAAATTACTGTAGCATCTCTGTAGATAATGATGCTGATTGGTTGCTGGCGCTTCACGGGAACTCCTACACAGAATGGAGTGGTGACAGTGGGTAACAACGAGACCACGCCTCTGCTGCCAGACTCTCTTCTCGGCGGATTCACGAAGCCGAGCAAGACTAGGCGAAGATGTATGCGAAAAATGGTGGTGCCACAGCACCGAGCCTGGATAATCAAGGCTACAAAAACTGTCAGGCCATCAGGGTATCCATTTATCGTTCGTCGATAAATAAGAACCGTACTGTCTTTTCAAAACTCAGCCTACCATGGCATTAGGTGTCAACATTACCGTTTTCTGGCGGGAAATGCCGTTTATTCCATTGTCATTGCCATTGGTCCCGCTTTTTGTACGAAATGTGACGTCCCGGTTTTGTATAACGTTCAAAAAGAAACAAATGAGACTGCAAGACTCGGTGAGAATATAGTGTATAAATGAAACATACCCCATATGCCATATAACGTTATGTTCACAGCTACGTTAGCAAATTCCAGCACGAGTTGTGCGAGAAGAAAATTATTTCGCACGCCTCCACACGACTTCTACTTGCATCAATTATACAGACTCCGTCAGATGACGCCACCGTCCGTCGCCAGTGAGTTTAGACCACTATAATTTTCAGAGTTTCAAGAACAAAACAGTTTATTTGTACACCGTTGACAATACGAATAAACATTGAGTGATAGAAACAAAATATGCACTAATATGTTCACACAAAAAAATACAAACACATAATAACTTAACAATAACAATGGGTCAGTGACTTTACAGTCGTTCTCGTAGGAGCCACTAATGAAATATAATTAACTAACTCATTTATACAGAAGGTTATGACGGTGCGTGTGTGCAGAAGGAAAAAGAGCGTGCATGAATATTCGAGTGTATATATTGAAATATGAGTGATAATATGTAATATAAATTGTAATAGATAGTAGTTGTACATTCACGTCTTCTAGTATCGCAGTTTAGTATTAATAAATATTTGTTTGCATAATTTGCAAAACCTCGCAAACTGTCTTCTTCTATCTTCTCTGTAACTATTTTTGGGGTACTATTAATGACATGTGTTGATTGTTTGATAGTTTACACACCAGCAGACATTAATCACAATCACCAAGTTTCGAAAAACATCAAAAAACACACTAATATTTTCTGGCTGTTCTGACAAATGGCACTCATTGTATGTCAATCGAGTTCTAATAACATGTTCAAGCATTGGGTGGTACGAAGTAACTGTTGCTGCTGTAGTTTCCTGGGAAACATGGGTTGCTCAACTAACACTGCCTTCCCCTACTGTTTAGTAAAAATAAAATAAAAATTGTCTATCAATGTTCCATTGGTTCTAGTGAAGTGGATTGGAAATGCAATTTTAGGATAGAGACTGTATGGTGTCATAGTGTAAAAAATCACTGTATATTATATTTTCGTTAATTATGAGTAACATTGAAGTGCCTTGTAATAATGAGATTACTGTTATTTTCTAATGTAGATAAAGTCATTGTAAATTCATCAATGAAATTTTTAATATTCAAGGATTTCCAACCCTTTGAATATGTCTGCAATTGTGCTAAATTTTGTTTTTCATTTCTTCACATACAGGCCTATGCATTGATCATCATTCTGTAAAAACGACTTGTTGACAATATCATAGTAAGATCTCTGTATGTTTCAAATTAACAACAAATATTCCAATATGAGCCTATAATAATAATTATTTTAATAAATTCCAATGTTGTTTTCAATCCCAAAAAGTAATTTGCACATTATATATAAAACTTGCTCAAGTGTTTTGCAGGTATTACATTCTCCATTGAGAAGTTGATAAAGAAGTGCAAAACAGAAGATACATCAATCAAGATAGCACATATAGTAACAGGCCATGGTGGTCGAAACAGAATGAAATTAACATTAACAAGTTAATTGGTATATTAATATATCCATTTAACTGTTTCCTACCATATGCAATATTCTCATATACTTATGTGGCTTATAAGCCACATAAGTCTATGAGAATATAGCATACGGTAGGAAACAGTTAAATGGATATATTAATATACCAACTGCATATAGCAGCATGAATATGAATGGTATGAAATTGCCATGCTTGTTAACATATTAAGAACCATATTATTATATAAGAATATTGTAGAAGCTATTTTAATAATATTGGTGTGTTGCACATGTAAATATGATGGAAGATGTAGAATCACAATAAAGTTTTTGTTGTGTTTTATAGCCATTTCATTAACATTCCCAACATTAGGCCTAGTAAAAAAAGAAACTAGTTTCTCGTCTCCATCCGCTTCCTTTTTTGCTGCCGCCTTTTTATTATTTACTACTGAAAAAAAGATTTTAAAAAGTATTTTTTCGGTTCTGTGGAGAAATCTCCATCCAAAACTTGCTGTCTGAAGTACTATTATACCCTTTTCAGTTCACTCATTATTCATCATACAAGGTGTATGGATGTATGTGCATTCTACAGAGTCTAAAATAAGAATGATGATTTCTTGCATTAAATATTCTTTACGCAGTCTCATTTACATAATACCAGTCTCAATCAGTATAAATGCCATTCAGTTGTATGACTGTAATACAAATAATGAAACCATGGCAAAACCTACGCGACATTCATAAATACATTCAACATTGTGTTTGCTTCTTGTTTGTTTCTAGGCAATTTAAGTAGGTTTCTGGTGTAACATGTACGTGCCATTTACATTTACGTAAATGTTTCTCTTCATCTGCCATTCCTGCTAAAACGTAATGTATTTGCTATTGGAATGGCAGGATATATAGCAATATACATAAAATGGCATGTTCCATATTGCATCGAAAAACTACAGCTTGTTTTTTAATCAACCACAGTGAGCATCTGACATGGCGGTTATCTTCAAAACTAATAGCAAAAAATCCATAAATAGTCAATAATAATGGCCTCTTTCTTTAAAAAAAGTTCAGACAAGAAACTATTTTCTTTTTTACTAGGTCTTATATAAGATATACCATGAAGATAAATTGTAATTTATACATTTTGCAAAATGATTGCACTTAGAATCCAATCATTTTGTGAAATCACAGAAGTTTCCATAAACATTTCAGTCGTGCAAATGACTGATTATACAGTTCGCCTGTTACAATATATATTTAACTAGACTCTGTAATCAGTTCACCCCTTTTTTCGCGCCATTTTATCTGTAATTTGGGTGACCTCTTTAGAGGGGTTCGACTGTATGTGCATTTGAACTTTCTAAGTCTAAGAAACAAAGTATATATATATATATATATTAAATACAGATTTTATTGCCGAAGGGACACTCAATATTTCCATATACAACCGAAGTTGTGCCATGCATTTAAAAACTGGTTTGTTAAATAGATACTATTCTCTGTAACCAAAGAAGTATCCATAGTAAAATATATAAATGGTATATGTTAGTAACCACAACACAGCCAAATATGTAGGTCATATATGATATCAATGTATTACGACTTATGATAGAACACGACTGCATGTTTAGATAACCTTCATCTGGTTTTTAATCAATATTGGGAGTAAACCCATACATATGACTCTTGGAATAACACAACTGTATTTTCATCTAAGCAACAAGCATACATTATTTGCATCTGTTGCTCACTCGTGTAAGAAGGCATAGGCAGCTTTGACCATCCAGTTATGGTCTGTTTTGTTCCCAGAGTTTATGAAATTTTGCATGCAGGTTCCTTATTGTTGCCACTTGTAAGATTTCTCTTCATAACGAGTGTGTAAACGAGCCTTTAAATAAGTATTGTTTGCAAATTAAACACCACCATGTGTCGTATTTCTAGGATTTCTCTCGAGTGTGTGTGAGCAGATGACGTTTTAAAGTACTATTCCGTGCAAACTGAGCAACGCATATGTCACATTTGTATTGTTTCTCTCCAGTATGAATAAGCAGATGGCGCTTTAAAGAAGAAGTGTTTGTAAACTGAGCTACGCATGTGTCACATTTGTAGGGTTTCTCACCAGTGTGAATGCGCACATGACATTTCAAACTACCATTCCTTGCAAACTCAGCATCGCATATGTCACATTTGTATGGTTTCTCTCCAGTGTGTGTCAGCAGATGATACTTTAAATGGCTAATCTGTGTAAACTGTGCACCGCATGTGCCACATTTATAGGGTTTTTTTCCAAAATGAGTGAACAGATGACGCTTTAAAGAAGACATTTGTGCAAACTGAGCATCGCATGTCTCACATTTGAGTTTCTCTCCAGTGTGGGTGAGCAGATGACACTTTAAATGACCATTCTGTACAAACTGAGCCCCGCATGTGTCACATTTGTAAGGTTTCTCTCCAGTGTGGGTGCGCACGTGACACGATAAAGTACTACTCTGTGCAAAACAAACCCCACATATTTCACATTTGTAAGGTTTCTCTCCGGTATGAGTGCGCTGATGACCCTTTAAACTGTTGCTCGCTGCAAACTGAGCACCGCATGTGTGACATATGTAGGGTTTCACTCCAGTGTGAGTGCGTAGATGACGCCTTAAATTACTATTATTTGCAAACTGAGCACCACAAATGCCACATTTGGGTTTCTCTCCAGTGTGAGTGCGCTGATGACACTCTAAATTACTACTCCGTGTAAACTGAGCACTGCAAGTGTCACATTTGTAAGGTTTGTCTACAGTGTGACTGCGCATGTGGAAGTGTAAAGAATTACTGAAGACAAACTCTTTCTTACATGTGCTACATCTGTACGATTTCTCTCTTGTGTGAGTGTGCATATGGCCATTTAAAGAATGCCTCAAGGCAAAGTCTTCCCCACACATGTAACACTTGTATGGTTTCTCCCCAGTGTGAGTGCGCATGTGAATCTTTAGGAGACCGTCTGTTGTAAATTGCACATCGCAGACATCACAACTGAAGGGTTTCTCACCAATGTGACTGTCCACGTGATTCTTTAAGGCAATACGACATGCAAATTGTTCCCCACACATCTTGCACTTGAGGATTGTCTCACCAGTATGCATATGAGTCTGCTGATGAGCATTCTTTGGTGATTGTGCCCCACTAGTGTTCGGTTTGCGCGACTTTCTGAAAATCTTGGTACCACTGCTATTAGAACGTTGCACAGGATTCATATCTGATGGTTAAAGGGGAGCTCGCACCCAGTGTCTTTCAATTTGTACCGTCGGTGTTTCTCTGTGGTCAGTTCCACGGGCCAAACAAAAGCATGTGCTGCTGTTTCCAGCTGAAACAAAGCAAAGTGGGTGGGTCAAGGGTCCACTCAGATAAAAAATAGGACAGTCAAAATGTTGATGTATAGTATCTTAGACCCACAAAGAAAACAATATACATTCAGATATTAATTTACATGGAAATAAATATTAACAAATTCGATGATGATCATTGATGGCGTTATATTTATTAATTCACACATTAATCACAATCCAATTTTTATTCTGGATAGGCGAGTGGTTGGGGTCAATCCTATCCAAAATATGTTAGGATTATTGGAATGTTTTTAAATTTACAAAGTCCCTTAGTATTATTCCATATTTCCATTCATTATTGTTCCATTTTTGTAACTGGTGAAGTGTGTACTATTGTCAGTAAATGCATCATCCAATACACCTAATTGTGGCTGCACAGGTCAAGAGCACTCTAGGTTGACATGACCTCTGGACTAGTGAGTCGCTATCTTTCAACAAAATGAGACAAGGTATCATCAAATTATGTGTAGAATGTATCTATTAATCTCAGCATCACTTATTTAATGTCAGCATCTACTGGTAGCTTTGTCAAAACTGTACATGTTATCTTGGCAATAAGTGCCATACAACATGTATAAAGGTTGAACTTGAAAACTATGTCCTCAATTGATTTAGTTCATCACGAATCAGGTTCGTTGATGTTAAAATCTTTAGTTGGTGAATAGCTCAGTAGTATGCAGTCATTTTAATAAAATGCATACTTTTGCTAAAATTAAAATGAGATTAATGATAAATTGATGTGGGACCTTTAGTGCTACAAAACAATGTATAGGGCAACAGGCAACTTGTGGAAATTCAATGGTGGCCTACATTCAATAACACACAGTCACACACCATCTATGGAGCACATTGGAATGCGGTCTGAATAGTCCTCTGTCTGAATGCTCCAATCGCTTGATCGCAATGCCCCACATTGGTGAAAGCGAAGTTATTTGTGTTATTACTGATAATTATATTAGTGAACTTTTTATGAAACGTCTATGTGCCTTATGCTTCTTTCAACATCATCCATGGTCAAACCACCCCCATACCCCATTGGTTCAGAGGGCAATCGCACGGTGTAATTTTTCTGATTAACTGTAGATGGCATAGTGTCCAAGTTAAATATTATATTATAACAAAATAAAAATATGTATTCATAATCATCGGTTTGTGCATAAAAATATAATGTAATTCCAAACAGGGTTGGGGCATTCAGGTAGTGGTGCTTTCATACCAAGATTCGTCAGAATCGGCACAGTAGCATGATGGTTACAGTGGTTGACTGTCAACCAAGAGGATCAGAGGGTGTCGAACCCACCTGCTGCCATTTCAAATATTAGACAATTTTGTTCAACCCACAATGTCTGTCTTTCAGTTGAGACATGTCATGTAGGTCCACTCTACCTGGTGTCTGTGCCCCAGCGAAAAATCTGTTGAGGACTCACAGACACCGACTGTGGTATCAATGTATTAAAACAGGTCAAGGAAAACAAGATGCATCGTGTTGGATCAGCGTACATAGGCAAAGTCAATCGCCATACAATTTTTTCTATCTGACTGTTACATAGGTGAAGATCTCGCTCATAATAATTGTACGCATTTTCATGAAACATTACAAAAACGCCATAAACAGAGCAATAAACATGTATTTCATGTCTGTATGCATTCTTATATGTATATCACTAAAGTTACCTGACAATAACCATGTAAAAGTGTGAAATTATAACCTTTTTGTCAGAAACCATGTGCTTGTCAAAATTTTATATAAACGGATGTTGTTGTGAGCGAGATTACCAAACAGGATTCTCGTAGATCAATATATGGTCATGCTAAGAATTGCCATCTGCTGGCTGTAGAGTTACATCATTAATCATTCTTCTATAAACTACTAACTTACTAATGGGTGTTTTATTTATGTCTGCGCTGCTGGCCCATTCTGGCCTCATTCTACACGAAATCGTGTTTGACCATGTGACCCAAAGGCAACATCACGTGCACAGTAGGGTGGCTAATTGTGAAATGTTTTCTATGTCACTGATAAAAGTACTCACAAGTAATTATTTGGAGCACATTTCTTCAGTTTCTTGACGCCCAATTATCGGTTGTATGTCACAGAATACACATGTGAAACGGTTAGTGCGTAACGGTTTTAAAACTTAAGCTATTAGTTCCGTAGCCATTTGGCTACGGAAAGCCCAAATCGGCGCTTACGATAATGATGGCCTGGAACTCTGCCTCTAGGCTAGCTGAACCTGAAGAGTGGGGCGGACGACTCTGCCTAGTACAGCGTGCAGTGATCGTTAACTGCTTGTATTATCGCTATTTTTATTGCAAAAACACAATATTCTTGAAGAATGTACGTATTCTTGGTACGTGGAATGATTGAAATAATGCATTGGCATAGACAAAAATGTCGTTTAGCGGCGTAAATAATTTAGGCCAACCTAGTTCATGGCTACTATTCATTGGAACGCAAAACAGCCCAACCCGTTTCCCCATTTATCGCTCGGCGAAAAAACGACAGCCGTACTTTGTCAAAACTGTAAGAGTGAGAATACAGTGCATAAATAAAATAAAACATACCCTGCGTCACAGCACATACCAAACACCACAGCTCAAATAAACAATTTCAAAAAAGAGTTATGAGAGGAGAGAATTAATTTATCACGCGTGTCTCGCCACTACTGGCCTACTACTGCTTGCCGAATTACCCTGCTTGACTGCTGCTTACATCAATTACTAAGACTCCGTCAGATGACGCCACTGCCCATCGCCTTCGCCAAGGGGAAGGGAGTAAGGCCAATATTTTACATCCGAGTTTCAAGGACGTCTCCAAACCTTGAGAATATAAATGCCAAATTATTTAATTTCTACACACAAGTGCACTGCGAGCATCAGTCTACAAAAGCAACTTGTCGACTATGTCATAGCATGATCTCCGTACCAAGTTATGAAAATATTCATACAAGTAGTTTTTAACGAAAAAGTAGAAGACCGTGAAGTAACGTTAGGCCTTAGGGGGTCATCCATAAAGTAGGCCTACGACGTGCTTGGGGGGTCTATGGGCAAGCGCGATGAAGCATTACATGGGGGTGGTGGGGTGGGGGGTCTCTGGGCCAGCGTTGCGTAACAATTTTAAAATGTCGGCTCGTCTAGTTGTCAATATCCGACAGATAACTCTAATTGTAGTCTTTTTTTTATTTCAAAAGCATTTAAACGACAAACCAGCTATGTTCTATAGCAATATTAAAACCTCAGATATATTTAAACAGCATTCCAACAGAAAACCACCTCTACTGGTAGAGCAATATTAAGAAACCCAGTCCTAATATAATATTTCCTCTACTGAAGAGTTCTATTTCCCCTGCTTGCTTTTAATTTTGGCATCCATCTTGACCATTGAACACACCACGGAGGACAAGAAAAACTATACGGACAGCTGATATCAGCTTATAAATCTGCATTTCCAGAGAAAAATGGAAATGGGGTTCAGATAGATATAACATCTGGAGAGACATTAAAGAGGAAAAGAATTTGGCCGAGCTCGCTAAGCAAAAATGCAGGCATGGAAATTCATCGCACTCATCAAGAAGGAAAAAATAATGTCGTTTTGGGCGAAGACGACTATATATTTATTGCAAGCCAAGTCTTCTGGTGAACACAACACTTTATACATGCTAAATGCTCTACTATAATATTTCATAAAAAAAATATTATATGGGCGACTAAGCGTGGCCCTATTTTGGACCCCTTTTCGAGATCTTCGATACGACACTGACTGTAAAGAACTAGTAACTGTAACATACTCGGCCGATTTTTGCTTGAAGAACTCGTTGCGCACGTGATCGATTTTCGAAATGACTTAACAATTATTTTATCAATTCAGTGCAAACAAATTGTGAACAAAATTGTTTTGAGTATAATAATGTTAGTTATAATTATCGAACAGCAAAAATTATTTCTCAAAAAGACACACTCGCACAATAATGCTACCGGACACAATCGCAGTTCAGACGCCTCACTGACACCTAACTAGAGAGGTGCAAAGAACACGCACGCACGCACGCACGCACGCACGCACGCACGCACGCACGCACGCACGCACCTACCCCCCCCACACACACACACCCACAAACACGCACGCACGCACACACGCACGCACGCACACACACACACACACACACACACATTGACACAATGATATATATTTTACAAATTGATTAAGTGTTACATGTTTTGTCCAGGCGTCGTGCAGCAAACCAAAAGTTTAACCTGCACAGATGGAGGAAGATGTGAAGTCGGACGCGAAGACAGTTACGACGAATAGACACGTTCGGGACCACCCGAGAATAGAAACTTGCTTCCAAGCCACGCATAAGACAAACTAAGATAAGAAATAAGTCTTAGAAACCGCGATGAATCATCTACACCAGAAAAGATCCGTGGGACTGTTGCCAGATGAATATAAAGATGTCTTGCGGAGAAAAGAACAAGCAATAGTTAAGCAAAAACAGCATCTCAGAAATTTGGAGAAGAGCAGAGACCGTTCAAAGAAAGCGCGTGAAACAAGGAAGAGAAGCTTGGAAGAAGCATTTGGTGACAACCCTGAGCTGCAAAAGAAAATGAATATCCGAAATGTCTTTGAAAGACCAAAGCTTGAAGAGGACCAGCCGCAACTACTCAGTGCGATCGTAGACATAGCCACACAGATCTGGCCACACAGACCTGGCATACGACCGACGTCGACCAAAGAAAATAAGAACCATCAAGACACTAAAAGAACTTACCATTGAGTTAAAGCACATGGGATTAACCTTGTCAAAGAGTGTTGTGTACCTGCGTCTACTTCCAAGAAATTCAAGCACCATTGAAGGAAAGAGTCACGTGTCGACTGTACCGGTCAAACCAATCCGCTCAGAAAGCGACAAGCATTCCAGGTACCCAGACAGTGCGTTTTGTACTTCAACGATTCGATCTCTCGAAGAAATAGCAGCGTTACTTGGTCTGCATGAAGTAACCTTCCTCAGCCATGATGCTAAAGCCCGTGTGCCAATAGGGCTAATTGCTGCCAACAAGCAGGCGCCGCATTTGATGCATGTAGAATATAAAGTCAGGTTGTCAGACCATGATTTCGTGAAGGCTCCGAGGCATGAATTGATTCCATCCTGCTAAGGATTTTGTTGGTTGTCCAAAGGCAGTGTCATATTCCGGCCCAATGTTTGTTGACATATCAGCATTAGAATTATCACGTGTGACGGAGGGCCCGACGACAACCCACGGTATGAGAAAATGATCGACTGCACGATTGAACAATTCATTCAGAATAATTTGGACGCTATCTTTGTAGCAACGAATGCTCCTGCTCGTAGTGCATTCAACCGTGTCGAGAAAAAGCATGGCACCACTGAGCAAGGAACTGGCAGGTCTCATTCTTCCATATGGTAGTTTTGGTTCTCATCTGGATAGCCAAGGGAGAATGGTTGACCCCGACTTGGAACGTCAGAATTTTGGTCACGCTGGGAAGGTTCTGGCAGCGGTATGGTCAGATATCATCATTGGTGGTTATGTAGTCGTAGCTAGGTATGTAGATGGCAGTGCAGCACTGCCTACCATGCTCAGTGCACTCTGGAAAATGAAACAGTGTGTGTACATGCCAGCGTTACAAGGGGGTGGGGTCTCAACAAAAATAGCGTGACGTACTATATGGATGGCCCCCTAGTAAAGGAACACCGTAGATTGGATATCAGAAAGTATTCTTTCTCACACAAGGTGATTAACGAATGGAATAAAATATCTACTGAATGTTTAAAAACAAAATTGACATATCTCATATAGGCGGTTTACACAAATGAAAAATCGTTGGACTCTCGATAAACCAATGGAACATTTGTCCACTTATTATTTTGGTTTTGCTTTGTATGGCAATCTTATTACATTTGGTTGAAGTATGTTTATTTGCAAGTAGAAATAAAGAGTGGCTTGAATAGGAATTAATTGTACGGTTCAATAGAATGAAAAAAAATTATACAATTACTTGATATTTAAGACAAACTATAATAATAAATTATGATAAGTCAGACTGTTGTTTTCTTTTGCCTGTCACTTTTAAAATGTAACACTTAGGCGTTTTAGTTCACTCGACATTGTCCCCGTTCTCATAGCTGTTAATATGAGTACATGGCTATAAATAGTGGCTATAATATATAATCTTAAAATGGTATATCCAGTTGGTGTTCATGAGTCAGCAGGTCAGGTCACTTGCATTTCCAACCAGAACATGTCAGCCAGGAAAATATCACGTATTACCCTTAATACGTCCGAGTTATCCCCTTTGCCTCGTTGACATTGCCTATTGTCTGCTACACTTTCTTTGTTAAAACAAATACATATAATGGCCTTTTTATCACTGGAAGTGTCACTTTGGATACTATCATAATTCGTAAAATGCTGTGGAACATGGCACCACTTTTAACGCTGAAAGGACTCATTGGGTCTCCACATTAGAAAAATGCCTTTTTATTGAAAACTGTATCTTTGTACCATTGAATGTGCCCTTGGTAATTGAAAGTGCCCTTTTGGGTGTTAGCCTCAATGTGGTGCAATTTCTGTATCAATTAATCATGCCTGTTAGTAATAAACTGCCCTGACACTCGGTCAGGTTTGTGAACAAATAAAAGTAAGACAGGGTTGTGGGTGAACTTGTAGATCTGCATTGTTTTAATGTTATGCAATAACCACATCATGTGCGAATAATCACCATACATAGTAAACATGTGGATATATACAGACAATCGCCACATAACAATGCAAACTCCCTGATCTACAAGTAAGACTACCAACTAACATCTACACAATACATTTATACAATAATTAACTACAAACATAAGTAAAACAGTTAATAGGGATGGTGGGTGGGAGCTTAAAATTAACCGGTTAAAAACATAGTAACGCTGTCGATGGCTATCGACGAATTTATTAGAACGGCGGCTGCTGAAGCAAGAGGCCGATTTGCCGCCAAACACCAGTTTAAATAGGACCGTGCCTACAGCTGATTGGCTGCTGGCCCTGGCTTCGCATGATTGGGCCGTGTCCTACGAAATTAAGATTTGAATAACCTAGTGACTAACATAGTACATAGTAATGCAAAAGAAACCACCTTTCCACCACCCCTGATTAATACATAATTAAAATATTTTAATTCTCACATTAATTATGCCTGTTAGTAATAAACCGCCCTGACACTCGGTCAGGTTTGTGAACAAATAAAAGTAAGACAGGGTTGTGGGTGAACTTGTAGATCTGCATTGTTTTAATGTTATGCAATAACCACATCATGTGCGAATAATCACCATACATAGTAAACATGTGGATATATACAGACAATCGCCACATAACAATGCAAACTCCCAGAACATACCTTTTACTGAAACTTGTTTTTTGACTGCAGAAAGTGCCCCTTTGGGCCCCAAAAGAAAATTGTTGTTTTGTGGACAACTGTCCCGTTTTCATAACTGAAAGTGCCCCTTTGGCCATTACCATATTAGTAAAGTGATATTTTATTGAAAAGGATGCCTACTTATTCCATTGAAATTTACATTTATTGACATTGCCACCCCCCCCCCCCCGATAAGACATGCGAGGATGGGTGGGCAGGGTGGGGGGGGCAATAATCCATAATTTGAACCTTCTAAGTTTGATTTGATCATAACTAATCACAAAGCAAAACATATAGTGGATATATATATTTTATTGCAGATGAGACAGTAACTATTTCCACCAACAACTGAACTTATGCCACACATTTCATAACTTGTTTTTGCAAACAATGTATTGTAAATAATACATAAGAATATACCACTGAACGTACTAAACTAGATACACAGTCCAGATACACATGCCAGCAATTTATGATACAGAGAGGAACCTCTTTAATCTGGACACATGGGTCCCCAATGAATGTGTCCAGATCACTTTTCCGGTAGATCAGCATTTAGAAATTCCATTCCCCTGAAGTAAAATCCGTACACCACATTTTCCAGATTATCAACATTTGTATTAACAAGATTCCACCGTATGTAATATATAATAATTATATAAAAGCAATTTATTATATACGTGATGTATTAAAACAATACGTGTAGATGAATATACCTTCGAACCTGCGAACAAGATACATCATTACACACCAGATTCTTTTAAAGGGAAACAGAAGTCATGGTTTTGGGCCATGCACCTACAGGAGTTACTCAAACATAACTGCAACTACAATTAAGAATATCACGCCAGTGTTTTACTAGGAAAAACATTTTAATTTCATGGGCCGTGCTGTACTGTTAGATAACCCCATGTCATGAGTGCGGGTAGTCTTGCAAAATTCGCTCGCCAAATGTAAATATACATATTCCTATACTTGCCAATAGGATATGGCCATGCTGTTTGTGTCCAAATTCAAGTTATATAACATATTTTGGACTTTGTTTACCAAATGCGTGACATCACAGGTAGTCTATATGTCACAGGTAGTCTAGGTTACCCAATTTTCATAGAGCTGCACATGCGCTTATCGGTCATGCTGGCTAACATGTCAGCCCTCAGTCAACCAGAGATCGGACCGGAAGCTCCCACTTCTATAACACATTCTGAGTAAACCACTGGCATATTATTCTTTATTTTAGTTGCATACGGTTAGTTTTTATTATCTCCTTTAGGTGCATTGCCCTAAAACTGTGACATTTGTTACACTTTAAATACAGCAAACATCAAGCAGTAAAAGTTCATGTTTCATGGGTCAACAGAAGACATTCATTAAGATTAGCAGAAACTCTCAAATGCAAAAGTATTTCCAAAAAATTCCTGTGATAACTTGAGACATCTCATTAAATGTACGTGGCAACATATTTTGGACTACATGATTTTTCTAATACAGAGTTCAACATTTACAACAGTGTACACAACGACATACTTTGGACTACATGATTTTCTAATACAGAGTTCAACATTTGCAGCAGTGAAGCTATCGGTAATAAAAATTTTCTTATCTCTGACATTCCATGTCATATCCGAAGACATTTAATAAACTATGCCACACTCAACATATCAAGTTTAGTATTGATACTATATACTAGTACACTTGAACTGAATACTTTTTAAATTATTAAAATACCTTCAGAAGTATTTAAATACGAATACATGGTAAACATGTACAGCTGTAAAGTATTCAAATACAAATATAAAAAAGTAAATTGCTAATTTTACAGTGTACTAAATAAAAAATGTATACAACAAATCTTAAAATAATTAAAAACAAGTGCTTTTTGAATGTATTTGGATACTTTTGTTGGGGGCAAATCTGAATTGGCGACATAAATCTGCTACATATGCATCACGAACAAGGGAATACTGTCACCCCTTTCACCCACAACAGGAGTAATTACCAGTGGTATTCGCATTCAATGCTGAGCGACTTTGTTTCCACAACCTAAAATAGACAATTGCACTATTCCAGAGTAATGGGGCATTACTGCCAAGGTTACATTTTGCTAACTATATTGTTTTTTTATTGGAGTTGTAGCCTGGTAACTGGCAGTTGTCAACTACTACATATGCTAATTACTGAGGCCAAAGTATACCTTTTTGGCATAAATAGTTCATTAGCACATTATACCTTAAGGTGTGGACATGCTTCATTAGACACATTAAGGTGTGGATATGCTTCATTAGACACCTTAAGGTGTGGACATGCTTCATTAGACACCTTAAGGTGTGGACATGCCCCACCTTCCCATACATGAAATTTCCCACTTACTGCATTTCTCCTGAGTGAGTACGCATATGCCTTCTTAACATGGCACGCCACACAAACTGTTCCCCACAACTCTCACATTTGTAGGGTCTCTCCCCTGTGTGGGTGCGCATATGTTGCTTTATATAACTGTGCTGTGTGAATTTTGCCCCACATGTGTCACATTTGTAAGGTTTCTCTTTAGAATGAGTAACCAGATGAGCCTTTAAATGACTATTCCGTCCAAACCGAACATCACATATGTCACATTTGTACGGTTTCTCCCCAGTGTGAATGCGCAGATGGTTCTTCAAAGAAAATTTCCTTGCAAAACATGCCCCGCATTTGTCACATTTGTAGGGTTTCTCACCAGTGTGAGTGCGCTTGTGGAAGTTTAAAGCATGGCTGAAGGCAAACTGTTTCCCACATGTGCTACAACTGTATGGTTTCTCTCCAGTGTGAGTGCGCATATGGCCACTTAAAGACTGCCTGAAGGCAAAGTGTTCCCCACATGTGTCACACTTGTAGGGTTTCTCTCCAGTGTGGATTTGGATGTGCTTACTTAAGGAACTGCTTTGTGTAAATTTAGCCCCACATGTGTCACATTTGAAGGGCTTCTCACCAGTGTGAATACGAATATGAGATTTTAGATAATGCAGACGAGCAAATTGTAACCCACATGTGTCACATCTGTGGGGTTTCTTTCCAGTATGGGTGCGTGAGTGTAACAATAAGCTACCACTTCGAGCAAATTTAGCTCCGCACGTGTCACATTTATAAGGCTTCTCCCCAGTGTGAGTGCGCATGTGAATCTTTATGTAACTGCTTGCAAATTGTACATCACAGATGTCACATTTGGAAGGTTTCTCCCCAGTGTGACTGGCCATGTGATTCCTAAAAGTGCTGCTGCATACAAATTGTTCCCCACATGTCTTGCACTTGAATACTGACTCACCAGTGCGAGTGTGCATTTCATCCTCCCGATGAGCATTCTCTGATAACTGTGTCCCACTAGTGTTCCGTTTGCACGTTTTTTTTGCAGTCTTTGTACCAGTCCGCTTAGAACGCTGCACAGGATTCATATCTGATAATTTTTTCTGTTTCGACTATGTTAAAATGATGGTTGTATCCAATGTCTTTCCGTGCCGGTGTATAACAGAGACTCAGTTTACCTACCCGGGTAGTCTGTACGAGGGACGTCAATTACTGACACCAACAGAGAACAAGTTATATCATCAGTGTTTCGCTGTGATCGTTTCCGCAGGCCACACAAAATTAATTACGTGCTGCTGTGTCCAGCTGAAACAAAGCAATAGACTCCATTCATAATTTATCTAGGAATTTGTGTCTGTGTTGTTTTGGAGGCAATGTATGATTGAAAGGATTACCACATTGTTTACCCATGCTAAGGGCTGACAGTAGCATTGCAACTGGAGTTGTGTCTCTCTTTGTCCCCGACATACCATATTATTGAGAATGGGGGCATCTAGAATAACCAAATTTGGCAAGTAGTTATGCACTGTCAACAGGGTTGAAAAAAATCATGATTTTTATTTTAAAAAAAATTTAAATCTGATTTTTTTTATTTAAATCGGATTTATTTGATTTTTTTATTTATTTGATTTTTTTTAAAATCTGGTATATAGATATCTATATAGATGTTTAAATTTGTAAACTCTTTCAAACATGTTCTATTCAAATCGATTTGGGTTCTTGTCTTAACAGAGGGTACATGATTTTTGCTTATATAAAGACATTAGACAATGTCCACAAGGCCTCACCCCCTGTAGTGGCATAATTTGTCTTGGAAAGGAAAGCATGGTGTGTGTCTGTGGCTGTAGCAGTGGTAATTATTGTTTGCCCATAGGGTGGATTAGCACCTGTCCAGGGTTCTGTGTACTCTAATGGTATCTAACCAGAATACAAACTGGTACTGTACTAAACAACCGAGTCAACATACTGAATTGGTAACAACTAGCACAAGCTATAAGTGGACTATAACTCAGGGCTTCTGAGTTGAAAAGATACTTCCTTTGGAAGACAAGTTTGTGTGGCTTCACTGCATTCAGAAACATACACAATGCCATAAAATATTTGACTATCAGACTATCTGGTGTCAATACAGCTACACAAGTGTGCGCACTTTGTGTTTTGTATTAAAAAACATACAAAACTTTCTTGATCTCGATGCTTGTAAACAATTATTTGTGTTAAATTCATATAAATCAGCGATAAAAAAAACCAGAAGTAAAAAAAATCATAAATCAATGATTTTTTTGGAGTGATTTAAATCATGATTTAAATCAATGATTTAAATCAAACAACCCTGACTGTCAAAGATCAACACAACTCAAGATCAAGAATGGGTTCAATTATAGTTGTCAATTACAAAGATCATGATACAATTACAACACTTTAAAAAACCAAATATAGCCATTAAGTCTGACCAACTTCCCTGATCTCCGTTAACCCAAACAAAATCAACTACAACGCTACACAAAGGGTCAATTGCAATAGTTCCTAGAACATCTTTGTTTTATAAAGGAATATCACATGTAATATTACAGCTAATTTTAGGTGAATTCGTGCTTGCAATTATGGTAGAACCTCATCAGTCTGGACACCTTTGTCTCCAGCGATTATTTTATGTTATTTCAATTGAGACCATTCACTACGTTGACTTTATTTGAAGAATTGAACATGAAAACATGTATCCAGAGACATTTATGTAAGTAAGATACCTCAATTCAACAAGACTGTGCTTAGTTTGCATTCCAAGTCTGGCGTTGACTGTGAAGTGTATGATTAAGTATACAAGTAATCCGTGTTCTACCATTGTTTTAGTGACTGCACGACATTATGTATGTTTTGTTCCAACAGGAAGAGAGAAAACTAGTTACGCCAGTATTAGGCGATTAGTCTTTGTTATAATTTGGCACACCATTGTTGCTGAGTATACATTCAGCTCGCTGCTCCATGTAAACCATGCCAACTAGGAGTGGTTCTTGTGTTTTCGCCGTATTTCCACGGACTGCATGTTTGGTAATGTCACCAATATTTTGCCATTAAACCAATAATTTATATTACTTGGTTGAGTGTGTCGGATATACACCAAAGTTTAGACTTTATTAACTGGTGTTAGATCTGGTAAGGTTCGAAATAGCGGATATCCAAAACAGTAAACACTTTATGGGGTCAAGGCTGATCATGGGTGTGACTTCCATCCTCTTGCCGATCACGTGACAAAGTTATGAAATTTCAACAAGGGCAGACCTGGAGTCAATTCAGAATTGAATTTTAATTGATAACAAATTAGCTTGAATTTGAATTAAAACGAAACAAAATGAATTCAATTGAATCTTGCAAAGTGAAATGAATTGACTGAATTGAATGCATTGAACGAAAATGAAAAATTTTTTTTTTACAATATATGTTTACATGTAGAAACAACAAAATGTGTTATAATTAATATGATCCTAAGATTTACTTCCACTTAAAATTAATGCTGTAATATTCACTGACATATATACGTGAGGTTGTGCTCACTGCTCATTGAGTATGTGAGCCTGGTGAGGTTGTGCTCACTGCTCATTGAGTATGTGAGTCTGGGGAGGTTGTGCTCACTGCTCATTGAGTATGTGAGACTGGGGAGACTATTTTGGTGTTGCAGGGAAGCTTTTTAGACCAGAGAGGTGCAGCATGAGGGATGCGTGGTTCGAAGAGCTAATGACTATTTGATGCAATGCAAATGTGAATCTATGAACACTGAACACTGTCTATGTTACAGTAGGATTCTTGGTTGCTAGTGCTATAAGTTGATATACTACTTGATAGTAACTGACTCTTGAGAGTAACTAATTATATTTATGTATCTACATATTTCTTCTATTTTTGTCAAAGTTGGTAATTTGGTATACCAATGATGACTTGATAGTAACTGATGACCAGGTATATATATATCAATGAAGATCAATTCAAACTTGATCTTCTTTGACAGTAAATTGAATTGAATTTGAATTGATCACTGGTTACATATGTGTGAATTTGAACTGAAAAAAAATAAATTGACCCCAGATCTGTTCATGAGTTTTCAGCATTTCAATCTTCACTTTAAAAAATTTTGGATCAAAAATTAAATACTTTAATAATTTGTCTGACGATTTCACAAAACTACATACAAAAGTTTCACAAACAAGCTAGCCTATCATAATGGATACTACGTAGGTTTGAATTTTCGCACAATTAATTTGAAATTAGACAAGCAAATAATTTAATTGAGGAGGGACCTTTAATGAACCAGCAAAATCTGTAACCAGAACAGTGGCGTCACACAGTGAGTCAAACTGAGCCACCATAAGACAAAAAGGCACCATATATCAGCATATAAGTGCCCCACAAGAAGTGAAATATAATTACCACACAAGTATCACTACATTACGTTACAATCTCAACAATCATCAGTAAATAGGTTAGTGTGGGAAGTAATATTTTCTCCAATATTATTTATTTATATCAGAAACACGAGTGGTGCAAGCAGACCACAGTGACAGTACCCGTCCCTGCGCCTGGGCAGCGGAACACCGGAAAACATTAGAATCAAGGTCCAGGAATCCTTTTATCGCTCAGAGAAAACAATAACCGTCAAGACTATGAGTGAGGTTGTACATATATAGCATACCCCGTGTCATAGCATTTAACACTTCAGCCAATTCCAGAACGAGCACTGCGAGGAGGCAATTCGTGATTCCAACTTTAGCACGCCAACCTCGCAACTCAAATTCCTCTTGCCTCGATTACCAAGCCCGCCAAATGACGTCACCGTCCATCGCCTTCGCTAATGAGATTAGGCCAGTTTCAAGGTCAATGGTTCGGCTAACTTATTTCATTTCTACACACACACACACACACACGCACTGAGAGCATCATTCCACAACATAATGAATATATTGGTACTATAATCGAACTATGTGTGTAAGATGGTCAGACAATTTTTTTACATTTTGATGTTACGAATGGTGTATGTGAGACAAGCATCCTCGAGGGATATATATAGGCCTACTCTCGCCATGCATATGTATGTGTGTATATGTGTGTGTGTGTGTGTGTGCGTGCGTGCGTGCGTGCGTGCGTGCGTGCGTGTGTATATATATAAATGTGTGTATATATAAATGTGTGTATATATATATATATATATATATATATATATATATATATATATATATATATATATATATATATATATATATATATATATATATATATATATATATATATATATATATATTATAATAATAATGTTTCCATATGTATACATCAAATACATGTAGAGATATGTACACACATATATACATACATACACATACATATGTATAATAAGTTTATTGTTTCAGACAATCAGCAGTTTGTTTATATAAACTATAAAATAAATAAAAAATTATTTAAAGATTATACAAGGATGCAATCCAGTGAATTCTCAATTTAGATGTACAATAGGTGTCGCAAATTACAATGGCCTGAATATTGGATTCATTGACTTCTCAATCCTAGTCATTATATAAACTATAAATAGCATTTCTGGTGACGCATTTACAAGAGTTGACATTGGCCGCAGAAAACAAGTGGCTGGCTCTGCATCTCATAGGCAGCCTATTTAAAATTATGTGCGAGTTGTTATATGCCACTATAAAATGCTGGAAAACTGCTTTTCTATAATTCACCCATACGCGTAGTATGGGTGAATTATAAAAAAAATACGCGTAGTAAATTAGGTTGTGAATAAATTGTTCGATTTTACAGCAGAAGAGCAATATATAGTGATATTTTTGACGTAGCATGTCGCTCTTGGCATAAGTGAGTGTAACTTTGGCTTGAATGTTGGCCTCATCAAATAAATCGTTACACATAACATGCCCAAGATATTTGCACGAACTGGCAAAGTTTAACTTTGTTCTTCCTAATGTAATTTCTCTTGCAACATTTGGGTTTCTAGAATCAAAGTACATGATCAGAGATTTGGAGGCAATAAATTGAACATCGTATTCACAACCGTATATGTAGCAACAATCAAGTAACGTTTGCAGTCCCTTAGCGGAAGGGGCGAACAGAAGTAAATCAGCTGCATATATAAATCAAGTGATTGGCCACCGTTGTCCCAAGACTACAACCAATAGGTTTTGTGTGCAGTTGTACACTCAAGTCGTCTATATAAACGTTAAACAGTAATGGAGATAATTTCCCTTCTTGCTTAACACCGTTACCGACAGGGAAGAATTCCGAGTAAGTAGATCCCAACCGGACACATACACTTTGGTTATTGAACTCATTGCAGATCACTCTTAAAAGGTATTTAGGTACATCACGTTGTGTTAGTTTTGTTATAAGCTTCTGCCGATATATATGTGTGTGTGTGTGTGTGTGTGTGTGTGTGTGTGTGTGTGTGTGTGTGTGTGTGTGTGTGTGTGTGTGTGTGTGTGTGTGTGTGTGTGTGTGTGTGTGTGTGTGTGTGTGTGTGTGTGTGTGTGTGTGTGTGTGTGTGTGTGTGTGTGTGTGTGTGTGTGTGTGTGTGTGTGTGTGTGTGTGTGTGTGTGTGTGTGTGTGTGTGTGTGTGTGATACAGGGTGTGTTGTAGGTTATTCAAACATTAACCATCTTATGCATGCTGATGACCTGGTAATTTTGTCTCCATCTGTATCAGGTTTATCGGAACTGATGCAGGTATGTTGGTCATATGGGGTGAATCATGATATTAAATACAACTCCAAGAAAAGTGCTGTTATAATTTGCAAAAAAAGAAATGTTTCCCGGGAAACTACAGCAGCGACAGTTAGGGGACGACAGTTAGGGGACGATAATTAGGGGACGACAATTAGGGGACGACAGTTTGGGGACGATAGTGTTAGTTGAGCCATTTTTTATTCTTTTTGATGTTTAGGGCGCAATCATATTCATAAGTCAAAATTGTTTTTACTCACATAAACAATGATTATTAGTAGATCATTTTATACAAGATATAATATATCTAGCATGCATGGATAATTATATATAGCTGATTCAATCAAATAGGGTTGTTAAGCTGACTGAACTAATACTTGGAGTTCAGCCACAGTGTAGCGTAAGTTGCGTAAATACTTTATTAATTTGTATAATTTGCGCAGGCCTTGTAAAAAATACATATAACGGCTCTGACAAGTCTACGCGCCTAATTAATAATAACACGATTGGCGTATAGATTACATTTGTCACAACGGCCAGAACATGTGGGCTAAAAGTATGTTTTTTTATATATTTTTTTCGAAACTTTTGGTTATTGCGATTAATATCTGCTGGTGTGTATAAACTATCAAAGCACGTGACCAAACTTTATTGTTTCTGTACTTACAAATTGTTTAACTATGCACAGAGAAGAAGAGTATTTACATCACTTCGCGCATTAATGAAAACTGTAATAAGCTTAATTGTCGAAACGGGGCTAATTGAGCCACCCAAGGAACAACGGAGGGTTAGTTGAACAGCGGTTAAAGAACGGAGACGAGTGTTCTTTACCCAAAAATGCATCAAGGAATTAATTTTTCCAAGCAAATTGGGACATCGGATAGCTACAAGGCAACGTATTAGCAATTAGTTACACTGGTTGCGATTGGCCTATATATTAATATATATATATATATATATATATATATATATATATATATATATATATATATATATATATATATATATATATATATATATATATATATATATATTAATTAAGCACGTAGACTTGTCAGATACGTGTTGTACCCATTGGGTAGATATGTAAGCTGAGTTGTTATGATTTTTTTTTGCACAAGGCCTACGTAAATTATACAAATAAAGCATCTACCAAACTTATGCTACACTGTGGCTCGATTTACCCCACACCAAGTGTATGCGTTAGTTGATTGAATCAGCTACACAAAGGCCTGCTTATCTACGCATAATAGATATACTATACTGGTATACAATAATTTACTACTAATAACTGTAATTGTGAGTAAAAACAATTTTGACTTGTGAATATAATGAAAAATAATTTCAACAAAATGGCTCAATTAGTACGTATTGCCTTCCCTTACAACAGGCTCTACCTTTCATGTCTATCAATATTGAACCATCTGCCTGTTTCTATGGGCACTTTTCAATGGGCAATACTGCCCTGGGGAACGTCTAGAAATCCGAGTTTTATCTCCACCATCCGAGCGTCCGGCCTCTAGGCTTCGACAAGACAACATGGCGACTAGCGTCACCTGGACAATGGCGCAACTAACGTTGATAAGTTTTGAAGAACGAACGTGGCAGTTTAAAAAAACTTGTAACTTTTTTATCACCATAATTTTCGAATTTTGAATTTTCTGCAGTTCCTCAATAGTCGGGGACCCACACTGCAAAAAGGGATGGAGTGAACATATTTTAGTGTGGAAAGCAGACCTTTTTTGCTAGATTGGTGCATCTAGATAAATAATCACGGGGCGTGCTCTGTCATAATCTCTAGCGAAACCTTCGAAAATTTTATCTTAAGAAGGGTAAACTAAATTGACAATTTCCGCGAATTGCGTCAGAGAACGTATTGACTATTGCACATATTACTTCATGGAAATCTCTGTATATAACATTTGTAGACAAATGGACTACCACGTGAAAGCTAAATATCCACTGAAATTATTTTATAATTTGTGTGACTAATTTTTGGAGTCTCTGTATAACAATAGGGTCATTGTCATTATGACGCTCTTATTTCAGTAGTACTCAAGATATAGTGACACACCACATGTTAATAAATTGGTTGTGGACAGGTTACCATGTTTTCCTTTGTCATCGAGTGCGGTCTTGTATGGGCTGCCCGTAATGATGCATGTCTTCCCTCTCTTTGATGCTTTCCGAACTGTAGACTAGTTGATTTTGGGTACCAGTGAAACAACCAATATTGCAATGTGCGGCGCCTGCCGGTATGTCGGTGGCGACGCATACGTGACGGTGTCTCGATCACGTGGTGGCGCTTCAGTGTCTCGGTCACGTGGTGGCGCATCGGTATCTCGGTCAGGAGTGGCGCATCTGTGTTTCGATCATATTGCGGTCGTTTTTGAAACTTTTGATTGTATCATTTTAACACTTTGTTTATAAAAAAATCTCCTGATACATAATATATATCACAGTTAATTTTTTTATTTCAAAATAAGTAATTGGTCTTAATTACGTTTAGCGATAGTTCATTTATGTGACAAACCATATATTTAGTTTGTCTAATTACACGCATCATGTGTTAATTAGATCCAGTGCATCATTGCTGAAACAAAAAATATTAGTGTCTTCAAGAAATAACACAAATTAAAGTAACTTTGTCACGTTACATATACCATTTATATACATCATGAAGAGCAAGTGCCCTAAAATTCGCATTTCTGTTTGTAATTCGATCTTCAGGCCACAACTGTTGTGATCTAGATGATATGTCATTTTTCAACTTGCACAGTTATGGATTGTTACCAGATGTTTAGATATATTTTTTCCATATGTAAATGCTTTCATTCAATCTTACTAGAATGAGTTAATCACTGTTTTACTGTCGTCTTATTGTGTGAACCAATTGTATATATTGACAATGCTTTGTGATACAGTACTTGGGGAGCCCTCTACTTTGTAAAATGTGACCTCGCGTGAACTTGTGGCGCCACCTAGAGTATGTATGTTGAACATGTGAACTCCCTCCCCTGTTCAAAGCTGACTACGGACCTGGGTGTATATAGGCCAGCGTTACAAAGGGGTGGGGGTCTCAAATAATAGCGTGACGTGCTTTATGGATAGCCCCTTAACACAGAAATGCCTTGATACTTGGTGCTGCCAGTCAATATCTTGATGGCTTCGAGAATAACTGCGACGTAATTCTAACAGTTATAACTTACAGTAGGCCCTAAGTCTAGCTAGGCGCCTTGCCCTTGTATAATGAAACTTCCAACAGTCGTAGAAAGTCGCGTGACGTTGTTAAAGATTGTACGTATTTACTAGCATAAGCCATAGCTTTGCAGATAATTGCACGTAATAACTACAATGTGTAATTCGATTATTCGTAGAAAAGGTAATAGCGGAATATAAAAATATGACGACACGACCGTGGGGTCGTAGATGAACTTGTGAAAGTTTGGCGCTCGAGCCCTGGATGCAAAGCGTCTCGGACCAGGGCTTAGGCGTAGACCGGAGTTGCATAACATGCATGCATGTATGCATGCTTTATCAAAACATACACACAATAAGTCAAGCTAAATCATTTTAATCAAGATAATTACACAGGACGGTCCGTGATGTTTATACATTAAATGGGCTACTTTTTGTCTTTTGATGTATGCTTCCGAAAGTGTTGTTGAAGTAATGTTGTGCAGTTCATTTTTACGAAGTCAAGTTTCCAAGTAAAATATCACACCTATGGTAGCTTTTGTTTCTTATTTATTGACATGTGTACTAGATAATTCAAGACTAATCCTATGTCCCTGTCACTTGAAATGTTCAGATTGTATGTAGTGTTGTAAATTGTTGTTTGTGACGCTAGACCCGTGATAAAAACCATGTTCGACTTCATGTAATTAATCTGTAAAAAAGTAATACATATTAGAGTTTGATGTTTATGAAAAAAACATATCTCATATATATATATATTATATATATAATAAAAGACAATTTAGGTTTGTTTGTTTTTATGTTGACCTGCTTCAACATCAGTTATACATTTTTTTGGACATTGACCCATCATCTCTTTTAGCCAAATTTAGGCGCATAGCCCCAAAACCATGACTTTTGTTACGCTTTAAAGACAGGAAGCATCAAGCACTAAAAGCTCATGTTTTATGGGTTAGGAGAATGCATTAAATATCTGTTAAAATTAGCGGAAACTCTGAAATGCAATAGGCGTAAGTATTTCCATAAAATTCCTATTTTGAAAACGAGTGATAACTTGAGACATCCCATTAAATGTACGTGGCGACATGGTTTGGACTACGATTTTCTAATACAAAGGCCAACATTTACAGCAGTGAACATACCGGTAACTACAATTTTCTTATGCTCTGTCATATCCGTAAAGCCACACACAAGGCTGCATAAAGGACATCAATATATCAAGTTTAGTATTGATACTATATACTAGTACACTTGAAGTGAATACTTGAAATTATTCAAATACCTCCAGAAGTATTTTCATACGAATACATGGTAAACATGTACAGCTGTATTTGAAAAAATAATTAAAATATATCTACCACTTTATATTGTTTTGCCAAATTTTCACTGGATACAATATAAATTACATAATAGCTTGTCCTATGATTTTACCAAAATTAAATTAAAAAAATTGGACAAATATGCTAGCATGTCGTAGTGGATACTAGGTAGGTTTGAATTTTCTTTAATTTATTCTAAAAAGAGAAAAAGTATTAAAGGATCTTTAAAACTCCAACTGATTTTAGCTTATCGCGCATCTGATTTAGCCTATCGCGAATCCAGTTCGTTGATGTCTTAATATTTAGTATGTGAACAGTTACACGAGTACTGAGTACTTCCGCCCCTGAGTCATACCATGTAGTGTGTGAACAGTTACACGAGTACCGAGTACTTCCGCCCCTGAGTCATATCATGTAGTGTGTGAACAGTTACACGAGTACCGAGTACTTCCGCCCCTGAGTCATATCATGTAGTGTGTGAACAGTTACACGAGTACCGAGTACTTCCGCCCCTGAGTCATACCATGTGCATCACTAAAACAGTCCGACCCAGCCTTAGCCGCCGGGATGAATCGACGGGTTGGGGCGGGGATAACTTGCGCTAACTGAACCGGTGGGAAGCATTTTGAATCGGTGGCCGCCAATAAAAAGGCCTTAATTTCGAACACTGCGCCATCAAGGCTGATCATGGACGTGACATCCTTCTCGTCGATCACATGACAAAGTTAAGAAATTTCACCAAGGGCGAAATTCGTGAGTTTTCGCGTTTCTATGTTCACTTCAATAAATTTTGGATAAAAAATTAAATAATTTAATAGTTTGTCTGATGGTTTCACAAAACTACATACAGAAGTTTCACAACCGAGATAGCATATCGTAGTGGATACGAGGTAGGTTTGAATTTTTGCAAAATGAATTTGAAATGAGATAGGCAAAAAATCGAATTGAGGAGGGACCTTTAATAAACCAGCAAAATCTGTAACCAGAACAGTGGCGCCACCCAGTGAATCTAGGTGAACCACCTAATGTTGGCGTGATACCTTTAGCAGAAAGAACTACAATATTGCAGAAAGATGGGAACTCATTATTATTTAAATGGAGTATTTATTATAAAATCAATATGAGAGTTGAAATTTAAACACATACACTGTGTTACTGTAGTATAACTATAAGACAATAGAGATACCATATATTTGTGGATTACCATGACCCGGTGATGGGTTAGCGTAGTACAGAGTTTCTACACTAATTTTGTAGAGGTGGGGGAAAAGGTCAACGTTTTAAATCCAAGGGCTCACATTTTATTTGATGGCCAAATATGTTAGTAGTAAGAATTTTTTTTTTTTTAATCTGAAAAATCCGTGTGATTTCTTACTTTTTTATTAACTATGGCTAAAAAGTGCAATTTTTTTGTGTGCAAAACTAGTTTTTGCCATAATGTTTTCAATCATAGGGCAACAATCATGATTAATGTATCTAATCATACATTTCTTCGCACACGGAATTCATTAAAAGCATATACAAAAGCCTAAGACTAGTCACTTTCATGCCAATAGGATTTTCTATGTTTTAAAAGTAGAATTTAAATGTCACTCATGTAACGGAAATTTTCATAAAAAATTAATGTTATTTTCAAATGGTTCATAAATCAGCATATACGTGCCACACAAGTGAAATATAAACACCGCACAAGTAACACTACATTACATGAATGACACCTAATACCTATATACCACGGCCTAGTATAATTTCACAGTCTTTTAATTAATTAAATTTCTAACAAATCTGTCAGTGTCCAGTAAATTGGCCTCCACATAAATGAAGGACATTTAACAATTATGATTTGACAGTGACACCATTAACAATATAACCTAGCTTCTTTTGTTGATTTATATTGACAGATAATTAATTTTATTTAATATTGAAAAACCACTGTATAATTATTATATTGATTTATTCATTGAAAAATAATTAGTTGTTAAAACAAGAAATTCATCATCATATAAAAAGTCAAAGATTTTGTTTTATTGTTTGCAGGAGTAGTAACCAACTAGAGAGATGATGGTGGATTAGTACCATTTTTGAATAAGTATTCATTATCGGCGATAAGCTTGCGCTTGTCCACCAGGCAGTAATATACATTATTCAGTAACCAGCCGGAGGCGTGTCAGGCAGAGAAACTATACAGCGAACAACGATAATTGGTCGATATAATTGAAGTGAATCAACTGTTCAGGCCGGCAGCGATCTAGATGTGAAGTCCGGCTGGGCAGTCTGAACGTGGGGACGATGAGCGGGAAAGGAGTAGAGGTGGTGGAAATGATGGAAAGATGAAGACTGGAAGTATTATGCATCCAGGAGACTAATTGGAAGGGAGACAGAGCAAGGGCGACGATGGGAGGGTAGAGGCTACTGCACGCAAGAGGAGATGGAAGAAGTAACGGAGTGGGCATCATTGTATCCGAAGAGATCAGTAAGACGGTGGTCAGAGTGGAGAGATGGAAGGAGCGCATAGTGATGGCAAGGCTGATAATTAGGAAACAGATGATGTGTGTTATGTCTGTGTATGGGCCACAGACGGGAAGGATGGAGGCAGAGAAAGAGGAGTTCAGGGATGCTTTGGAGAGGATGATGGGATGGGTGGAGCTAGAGGTGATGTTGTACATTGCGGGAGACTTCAATGCACACGTTGAAATAGTGGAACCAGGTGAAGAGGAGAGTGTTGCCAGATATGGAGCGAGAAACCCATCGCGGAAAGAGAATATAATTCTGCGGACGTTCATACATAATGAAAAAAGCGGAATGTCCAGAATGGGGCAAAACGTGCTCACCGTGTAAGAGGAAGAATCATTTCGCGAAGAAATGTACAGCACCAGAAAAAGCACGTAAAATTCGTAATCATGTCCACCAGGTGGCAGCACCAGATGACTCGGACGATGAGTGGATATACACGCTGTCAAACGACAGTGAACGACAATTGAAATGTCGTATGCTGGTTGGCCGTCACAAAGTGACGTTCTAGGTCGACACTGATGTTACAGTGAACACACTGCCTGCACGTTATGCAGACAACATAAAGCGCACTACACGAACAACACAGAGGCTGCTCCACTAGGGATCTGCCATAAAGAATCCAAAGAACAAGGAAACATACTCCATCGAATTCGTACACACCGGGTACAAAACTGCGAAGAAGATGAAATTGATGAAGATCAATGAACAGAATATTGAGAAAGTCGCTACGGTTTCGACAGTTGAGCAACATCCCGATCTGTTCGATGGCAAACTTGGGGCACTCCCAGGAAAAGTATATATCCAAGTCGATGAGATGATTCATCCAACAGTCATGTCCACGAGACGTATACCTATCGCTGTTCGTCCAAAACTAAAGACAGAACTATATATAACGACAAAGTTAGGCTTAAACACAAAGGTGGAAGAGCCAACTCCATAGGTGAGCCAACTTGTTGTCGTAACAAAGAAGAATGGTGGGGTAAGAGTGTGCATTGATCCTCGAGAACTGAATAAAGCACTTCTTCGTGGGCACAATACTCTTCCGATTCTCTAAGATACGCTACACGAACTTGGACAATCTCGCATGTTCACCAAAGCAGATATCTCATCTTGCTACTGGCATGTGCAACTCGATCGAGAATCTGATATGCTGACGACTTTCCAGACATGCTATGGTCGTTACCGATTCGTCCGTCTACCATTTGGGATATCTGTCTCATCGGAAATGTTCCACAAGAAACTCTTGGTGGCACTCGAAGGTCTGCCAAGTGTCGTGTGCATCGCAGATGATGTAATCATCCATGACAAGGATCTCGAAAAACATGACCGCAACTTGACAGCTTTCATGGAACGTTGCAGAGACAACGGCATCAAGTTGAACAGATAAAAACTACAAATACGCATGAGCGATGTGACCTTCATGGGACATCGCATAGCAAAGATTGGATTGCAGTCTGATACTGAAAAGGTCAAGGCTATCGCTAAAATGGCTGCACCAACGAATGTAGATGAACTGCGTCGTTACCTAGGAATGGTTAACTACCTCGCCAAGTTTATGCCGCACATGACGGATGTCATCTACCCGTTGAGGAATCTGACTAAAGACGACCATACAAATGAATTGAGACTCGAAAACGATGCAAGCGAATATGGGCTTGGATCAACACTCTTCCAAGAAGGTAAGCCTGTGGCCTATGCGAGCATATATACGTACGGGCGCCAAGTCAATGTTGACACCCATCACAAACCACTAGTCGCTATTGCTACAAAACCGTTGTCAAAGACCCCGAAACGTCTGCAAGCACTTCTACTGCGCACACAAGAGTACAACTATATGCTAACATATAAGAGTGGAACATCGATTCCAGTCGCAGATGCTCAATCTCGCTCACTTCTACCAGACACATCGTGCTCGGAACAGGTGTATGTGAACAATCTCTCGTTCATACCCATCAAAAGTGATCGACTTTGTGAGATCCGTGTCGCGACTGAACAAATCTGTCTTGTTTGAAGAACACCACCATGAAAGGATGGCCATCAAACAAAGACGCAGTGCCAAATTCACTGACTCCTTACTTCAGCTATCGTAACGAACTAACAGTCCAATATGGAATAATTCTGCTCGGCGAAAGAGTCGTCATACCGGCTGCTATGCTACCAGACATCAAAGTGAAACTACACGCAGGTCACATGGGAATTACCTCATGTCTACGCAGAGCTAGAGAATTGGTATTTTGGCATGGAATGTGGAGCGAAATTCGACAATACACAGAGTCATGCGATACATGCGCCACTCACAGTGACAAACAAGCTGCGGAACCGCTGTCCATGCCCATGTCCCTGGTCGTCCTTGGCAAAAGGTTGGCACAGATCTACTGTCATTTGAGGGAAGAAACTATCTGATCACAGTGGACTACTACAGTAACTTCTTCGAAATTGACTTTCTGAGGAAACGTTATCTGAAGATGTTATCACGACATTAAAACACCACTTCGCAAGGCATGGTGTGCCGGATACTGTAATCAGTGATGGAGGAGCTCAATATACTTCTCACAAATTCAAGATATTTAGTGAAAAGTGGGGATTTAGCTATGAGATGTCAAGTCCTGGTAACAGTAAAGTGAATGGTGCTGCAGAAGCTGCCGTCAATATAGCGAAACGACTGCTAAGAAAATACAGAACTGCACATGAAGACCCATACCTTGGTCTACTCAACCTGAGAAACACACCAACAGAAGGTTTCAAAACCAGTCCAGCACAACGACTCATGGGACGCAGAACGAAGACTCTGTTCCCACGACACCTTACGTTCTGAAACCATCAAGTGGCTACTCCAAAGATGAAAGAGAACGACAAACATGCAAGAGTCGGTGCGTGGTGTAGCAACAGGCGAGTGCTGAGACCATTGCAACCAGGCAGTCTCGTAAGAATTCAGCCAATCCAACTGTGACTAAGCGGCTTATGAGACGGTCCTACAAAGTGACAACGGATGATGGACGTAAATATCGCCGAAACCGACAGTTTCTGCGAGAGTCCGCGAGACCCAGATATATAAACGTTCAACGGTCTGCACTTCAACCACCACAGCCACGCACAGTTCCAGACGAGACAGTCAGCATTACCCCAGCGAAGAGCACTGACAAAGCACAATAACCCGTGAAAGAGTCAACAGACATCACACGACCCCCTCGTCGCCGAACGTGAAACAACCATACATGACGAAAATCGGAAGGCTGGTGAAACACGTTAGAAAGCTGAACTTGTGAAACGTGTTAGAAAGCGGTGAAATATCGTACACATCTCACAGACGAAGCTCTTAAGTTCTTCGTGTGGATATTTAATTTGGTTACATTTAAACAAATGAAGCACACTTATACAGACGTTCTATAATTGATTAATGCTTGTCACTATGTTCATTTAATTTGCGTATATATAATTTATACAACATAATTATACTAAAGTATATGTAATTTGTATGCCTCTCCATAAGGGGAGGATGTTGCGTTACAATGTTATTACTACTCGCTAGATGACGTCACGCTAGTTGTTTGTATCAGATTGGGTCGGCTAGTAAAGCTTCTGTTCACGCTACACTTCAAGTTGTTATTCTTGAGTTATACTTCGTCAATACCTACGTAAGACACGCAACAGATACGTTCGTTATTTAAACAATTTTGCTCGTCTAGCTGTCTACGTCAGACGTATAGCATTGATTGCTATGCCAGTGTGGGTGTATATTTCAACTGAATTCGAACAGAAAATGATTGAGACAGCTATTACGTTGGCATGACAACCGGCTGGCTGGTACTCAACATTTTTAGATAGGCTTTCTCAATAGTGTTGTTTTCTGTCCTCGACTGCGAACGCCACATTGACAGTCACACTTGTAGCTTCCCAAAGATGAAAGTGAGAAAATGTCTTGTTCCCTGTTGGTCATGGACCAATAGGTTACATTTAAAAACAATGCCGCTTTCAAAACACACGGGTTCAGCGGGGCGGAAGTCACAACAAAATACGGGGTTGCCAACAGGCATGCATGGTTTCACGTAGTGCAACCCAAAACGGTACTTGTAAGGTAATTAGCATTGAACATAACATTCCTCTCCCCTAAGTTAAACAATTGCTAAAACTAGGCAGCGGGAGAGACTCTGGAGAAATGGCACTCGAGCGCAGGGTTAGTGGTGTTCATTATCAGCCACTGTCTGCTACGGTTCACCTGAGCGTCTGTTTCGTTGATGAACCTGGTGTCTTTTCCATAGGCGCCCGTCACATAGACGTACAATAAACTAAGTGGACCCAGTTGGTTTTCTAGAAGTTGTTGATTGCCATGAATATACCATCCACAGCATGAGCATCATGTTGCTGCTGAAACCACATGCGCATCGATATACTTGCTGTCAACATCGACGGTGATTACAATCATTCAAGTGAACCCGTATAGTCATTGTGTGTGTGTATGCGGTGCCACGCCTGGCCTGGCCATTCCCTCAGATGCAGTGGTGCCGATGGTGGTTGTTTGCTGTACGTCTGGCATATGATACACTCTTTCACACGCATTTAAATTTCAGTGTCTAGTCCACCACACGTCCACATAGGTACGTGTGGAATTTGATGATTCCGTTTACAAGTTCCAACCCTTCCTTCTCCAATTGTGCATTCTTTTTTACATGAGGAGATAGTTCAGGAAGCACAAACCATCGGATAGGCGATGTCGACAACACATTTCCAGGAGAAGCATCGCTGCTGACAGTGATGGGTAGCTCAGGGTTGTAATATACAAAAACTTTGAAGGAGAACAGTAGTGCTGTTGCTTCCTCGATGATTTTCTTCTGTCTCGCTCCCAATTCCATTAGACAGTTTGGTGAGTTAACTCGGGGAGCGGTGCCAAGATGGTGCTCAGGTTTCGTAGTAGTGGACGAGCCACAAGAAGCTGTGCAGCTCCTGGGCATTCTGCGGTGCAGGTGCATTCTCAATTCTTGTCGTGTGTCGGATGGATGCCTTCTACGTAAATTTCGTGACACGACGTCTGCCGAAAAGTAAATTTTTTTCTTTTTCAGGCGTAGCCCTGCTTCTTGTAGTCGAGATAAAACCATTTGGAGATTGCGATCTTGCTTTTCTGCCGTTCTTCCCGTCACAAGAACATCGCCCAGGTAGACTACTGTCATTGGGATGTTTTGAAGCAACTGTTCCATAATACTCTGGAATATACCCGGGGATGAGCTGACTCCACATATATTTGAAGCCTCGATTAACTACTTTGCAGTGTGGAAGGTGGAAACCCTCTCACTGGACGGCCGGCTTCTCGTGATTCTAATGAAACTAAGACAAAACTTCACAAATATACGTCTTGCCCATGTTTTCCACTGCTGCACTGCAACTGTGAGGAACATTGTTCTGACCTTCGTTCACGTCTTGTATCATCTCCTTTATAAAGACTTCATGGGGACTCTCCAAAGTTGGGACACGAATATGACGTCACTGCCTGCGTATTTCACATTGTCTGGGAACAGTAAATGACCGTGGACTGCACCGATATAGAAGTAACAGCCCCAAGCCTGATGAACAGCCAGAGGATGACATACTCTATCTACCGTGGAATGCAGTCTTTCAAACTTCGGTGTCGGACAAGGTGATTGTACAGAACAGCAAAGTCTTGGACATACTTGAGGCTAGGGATTTCATATTAGCTGACAAAGGATTTAATAATAATAAAATAATAAATTTTATTTGTATAGCGCCATATATCCGGATATAAAACCTGTTCAGAGGCACAAAAATACAACATTTGTAAAACATAATCGCTACAAAAAGGATATAATAAGGAATTATACATTTGTAAAGAAATAACTGTAAAATAATCGGCTAAATATTGAGTAAACACTGCTTTAAAATCAAGTAATACATATAAATAACTAATTAAAATGCAATAAAAGAAAAAAAAAATATGTTAGTAACGATATATAATAGTTACTGTAAAAGGTTCTATAAACAATCTTCAAATGCTGTCTTAAAAAGGTGTGTCTTAAGTTGAGACTTAAACAATTCAAGAAAGTCAGCCACATGGATATATATTGGCAGACCGTTCCAAAGGCGCGGTGCCGTCACGGAGAAACCCCGTCGGCCACACCGTTCCATACCATGGCGTGGTACAGTTAGTAAGTTGCTGTCGGCGGAACGAAGCCGGCCCCCTGATGTGTACGGCGAGATAATGTCAACAATGTATGCGGGCGCGAGATCGTGTAACGCGCGGTAGGTCAACAGAAGAATCTTATAGTTGATTCGCCATCGGACCGGCAGCCAGTGAGGTGCAATGAGGGAGGACGTGATGTGCTGATGGTCGCGGCGCCGCTATCGCGTTATTAGGCGAGCCGCCGATTTGTGCACCATTTGAAGTTTCTGAATTAAACGCACGTTTACTCCAAGCAGCACAGCATTTCTATAATCCAGTATGGATGTAACAAGCGCGTGTACGATCGTCTTGCACGCATGGGTCGTTAAGCATTTTCGAATTTTTGCGAAGACGCCTATATCTCTCACAAATAACTGCGGTGTTATGTCACGCCCACATACGTTGATTGTATCAACAGTTGGAGGAGCTTTACAGCAAGGCGCACATAAAACAATTGCCTCTGTCTTGGCCTCATTTAGCATTAAGTGATGGTCCATCATCCATCGTTTGACGTCAACTGTGCATCGCTCGATTCTCTGGATAGCATCCTCTACCTCGCAGGGTTGTTCACGAGGGAGTTCCGCGTACAGCTGCGTATCGTCAGCGTACAAGTGATACTTAATGTTATGCTTGACGAATATCGCGCTAACAGGCATGCAGTACATAATAAACAACAGGGGCCCAAAAACCGGCCCACCACAACACAGCTATCGTTGACGAGACATGGCATCGCCGATTTTTTTCGCTATCGTCCTGTTGGACAGGTAAGACATCAGCCATGCTAGTGCCGGGCCTGGTATGCCGATCGTAAGCATCTGCTGCAGTAGCATGGCATGATCCACGGTGTCGAATGCCGCATTAAGGTCGAGGAAAACGAGTACTACTCCTTTTCAATGATCAAGTGCCTGGATGATGTCGTCGTGAATACGGACAAGAACTGTCTCGGTGCTATGACGTGGGCGATATGCACTCTGGAATGGGTCGAGAAATTGGTTTTCGTCGATGTAGCGCCGAAGGTCAATTGACTGGGCGGGCATGGGCGTCGTGGAGCATAGTTGGAATAATGTCTTATACATCACACCAACTCCGCCGCCCCGTCTGTCACTTCGAGGAAGGTGGCGGAAGTTGTATCCGTCAGGAATAATGGCATCTGTGACAGCATCATCATTTTCAGTTAGCCACGTCTCAGTCAGGCAGATTACGTCAAAATCGCGTTCGTTGATGTAATCATATATGGTTTCGGCCTTGTTGCAGACTGACCGCCTTTTCTCATTGAATAATCATCCTAGATCCGCACATTTGACATTTTCTAAATGTCCATCGTAATGTCCTGACCCGGCCACGCTTAAGTTCTAATGCAGACCCGGTTACTCTAACAAGTTCTCATACATACCCGGGCACTCTAACGAGTACTCATACAGATCGGTCACTCTAACAAGTCATCATACAAACCCGGTCACTTTAGCAAGTTCTCATACATACCCGGTCACTCTATCGAGTTCTCACACAGACCCAACCACTCTAGCGAGTTCTCACACAGACACGGTCACTTTGAACAGTTATCACACAGATCCGGTGACTTTAACAAGAACTTATACAGACCCGGTCACTATAGCGAGTTCTCATACAGACCCAGTCACTCTAACAAGTTTTTATTCAGACCCGCCTGGCGTCTCATCGGACTAATCGGGGTGGCGGCTGTTGAATCATGTTTCACAATTTATCATCATTTTGAATATCTATATTGGAACTGGTTTGTTTTGTTCAACACATAATTATAAATGTTGTGCTATGGTATGTCTGTGACGTGACCCATTTATAATAAACAGAATTGGTATAATTGTGTGACTCAAGTGAGTTTAGTTTCAGCCAGAGAGAACAATGGTTAGTGCTCATACACTGACTGATGTTTTAGTGTTAAACTGAGATGTCAAATGGGTTTAACATATGTTAACTGTTGGAACACTTAAAACTGTCCTCAGCACGTTCATATATACACCTGATTAGTTATAACAGGATATTTAAATTACATCTACATTATGACTATTCAAGTAAGCATATAATATAATCGTTACTACCCAGATTACAAAATCATACATGTGAACTAATTGTCAAAGAAGTCAAACCAGTCATGACAAAGAACAATGTAGACATATATAAAACTTGTAGACCATATACTTATTGCCGCACTGCAAGAATTGCTATACTTTTAGAATATTTACGTTGCATATTGTTGAGGCCTTGAGTACTGTTAACAGTCGTGTCTTTGTGCCAGAGCATAATTGGGCTAACTGCGCCCTGAGTTCAGTAGCGTTGCATGCATAATCTAGCGTATGATATTTCTTTTGCAATGTGGCCTACAGGCGCCGTAAACGTGTCTATTGTGGGCGACCCAAATCAACAAAGCGTATTCGATGCTCTGTACCGCAGCAGTGAGATTTTCATGTATATTTTCATATCGATTTTTATTTGAACCAAGTGTGTTTTCGAGTGAGCAAATGCGCAACGATCATTAAATATTTCAGTAAACATAGCCTATGACTTTACAACCCACGTATAGGTGTTTGTTATGTTGTTCGGTACGATACACGTTACTGAATCCACTAATAAAACAAACTGTGTATCTATAATGACACAGTTGGCCTCAAGTCATTCATATAATGTCACTCTAATCGTCCAAACAATGTGTACGTATTGATTCTAGTTGTACTATTGCCTCTCCGCCTATGCAAGACATCGGGTGGGACTTAGTTGTGTTGCTCTGTCACACACGACTGGTCATTGCCGCCAGGTCTCGCAGTGTGACGTACATTCCACCAGGTCGTGAGTAACTGTATCTTTTATATAACACCTGTGTGTTTTCAACTAGTCGCAGTGACGCTGGGCGGTAACGGGCGCTCTTTCCGAGCAGCCGCAATGGCTGAAGTTGGTCGAATGTCATCCGTCGGACGGTTCCTGTTGTCAGTCGCTTTCTCGGGTGTTCTACTGTCAACGATAAGCACGTTAGACGCTAAAAAGGTACGTACTCGAGTGGTTTTAATCATTGACGTATCCAAGATCTCCCAAAGAGGGCTAAAGGCATGTGTCAAGCTTAGTCACCCGTTAGCTTACCATTCTACTGTGTAGTGGTGCAACAGGTTATATACGACAACAATCTAAATGTTAAGCCAGGGACAATGGCCCAATGCCACCCCAAAATTCGCCACCGGTTACAATGTGCAGTTACAACGATTATTACAAACGGTCAGTATTATTGTGCAGTAGTACAAGCTGTGTTTGTATGGATCTACTGCTACTTCTATTTATGCGCTAGAGGCTGTTGTTCCGAGGGTCTACATACGTCCAAGACTGGAATGTCATCAGTGTTCCTATCGTGGGTTTGGGATGACAGGAACAACAATTGGAGGGAACACCGTGGGTTGGGATGACAGGAACAGCAATGGGAGGGCATACTGTGGGTTTGGATGACAAGAACAGCAATGGAAGGGAAAACCGTGGGTTTGGATGACAGGAACAGCAATGGGAGGGCATACCGTGGGTTTGGATGACAGAAACAGCAATGGAAGGGAACACCGTGGGTTGGGATGACGAAAACAACAACAATTGACTGGAATGTCATCAGTGTTCCTATCGTGGGTTTGGGATGACATGAACAACAATTGGAGGGAACACCGTGAGTTGGTATAACAGGAACAGCAATGGGAGGGTATACCGTGGGTTGGGATAACAGGAACAGCAATTGGAGGGAACACTATGGGTTGGGATGACAGGAACAGCAATCGGGGGGCATACCGTGGGTTTGGATGACAGAAACAGCAATGGAAGGTAACACCGTGGATTGGGATGACAGGAACAGCAATGGGAGGGCATACCGTGGGTTTGGATGACAAGAACAGCAATGGAAGGGAACACCGTGGATTGGGATGACAGGAACAGCAATGGGAGGGCATACCGTGGGTTTTGGTGACAAGAACAGCAATGGAAGGGAACACCGTGGGTTGGGATGACAGGAACAACAATGGAAGGGTATACCGTATGTTGGGATGTCAGCAACAACAATTGAAGGGCATACCATGGGTTGGGATGACAGGAACAACAATGGGAGGGACACAGTGGATTGGGATGACGGGAACAACAGTATGGACACCGTGGATTGGGATGACAGGAACAATAGTGGAAGGGAACACTGTGGGTTGGGATGACGGAACAACAGTGGAAGGGACACCATGGGATGGGATGACAGAAACAACAGTGGAAGGGAACACCGTGGGTTGGGATGACGGAACAACAATGGAAGGGACACCGTGGGTTGGGATGACGGGAACAACAATGGAAGGGACACCGTGGGTTGGGATGACAGGAACAACAATTGAAGGGAGACAATGGGTTGATATGACGGGAGTAGCATTGGGGGGGGACACCGTAGGTTGGGATGACGGGAAGAGCAATGGGAGGGGACACCGTAGGTTGGGATGACGGGAACAGTAATGGGAGGGGACACCGTGGGTTGGGATGACAGCAATTGAAGGGAGACCATGTGTTGGGATGATGGGAACAACAACTGAAAGGAAACCATGGGTTGGGATGACGGGAATAGTAATGGGAGGGGAAAAGTATTATCACAATTATTATTTTATATTGTCTCTGTGGGCGTCAGTTGCAGCGTGGTTTCTAATTCGTCACCACCCAAGCTACGTTGGTATTATCATTTACGGCAGCCTGCACGTTAGCTTTTAAAAATCCCAACCGATACCCGATAGCGATACTCTTGTTCATGTTCATGTTGTTATTCCGTGAGATCATTGAGTAGACGTGTAGTATTGCCTTTACAACGAATGAACAGCGTTGTGGTGATTGCAGGATCCGAATACACGAGGTTACAACATGCTTACCACAGGCTTACCACATGCTTACCACAGGCTTACCACAAGCTTACCACAGGCTTACCACATGCATACAGATACTCGACATTTGGGCTATCGATCTGTTTAGACGTCCACGAGTAAACAAGGTTTAACGGGCAGTACACAGGAAGGCATTATGGTCTCGTCAACAACACATACTGTACAACCTACTGTGCTTGAACGTCGCATTGCTTACAGCCACTGGTCCACAATCATTTGCACCCGCGTACAAATGTCCATTATCAGTGCATGTACAATGGTCTATTCAAGCCGGTCACGCGTACACGATTGCCTTTATATCCGGGTCACGGTTCAGTAGCCACGATCGGTAATGTTAGAGTAGAAGTATGGCTATGAAGTATGGTTATATGAGATTGTTGAATGAGTGCTCAAGCGTCACCGCTGTAGTCGTTAGAACATGTATGGTGTGTTGAGTATCAGCTCACCTGTTCACTGAAACCGTGTGCACGCCGCACAGCATTATGGTGGTTGGTAGGTAGGCTCGAACCAATAACAATAACACGGCATGCACGAACTAAGCCAAAACACGGCAGAAACGAACTAAACCATAACACTTCATGCACGAAATAAACTATAACACGAATTAAACCACAACACAGCATATACGAACAAAACCATAACACGGCATACACGAGCTAAGCCATTCACAGAGACATTGGCACAAGCGAATGACTTCGGGTACAGGTTTCAGGTTTGCAATCCTCGTCCCCTTCCTCCAATCCCCGGTTTTTTCACGCGCTGTCTTCTGGTCAATGTTCACGTCGCTCTCTACCTCTTGGTTTCCACCCCGTCTGTGTGGTCTTCACTTCCTCATCGTCGTTTTCTGGGCTTACGTTAGTAGCAAGGACTGACAGCGTGAAGACGGCGGCAGCCATCAGCACATTTATATATCTTTCTGATATTGATCGTTCGGAGCCCGTTAATTCTTGCATCGATACACTAGCAGGTATCCGCTTCTCAAACATCTGACAGTCGCGACCAAAACCCATAAGCACTATGATAAGATCAACATTCTCAGCGGCAGTCACGCTTCAACTGCTTTCCCGTTGAACCTACTAATCTCATAACCTGCAGCTCTACTGCCTGCGTCAAGATTAATAATTGGAGTGGGGACAGTTAGGGCGGAGGGATGGGTGGGGGGGCAGTTAAGGAGGATGAGTTGGGGCAGTTAGGAATGAGGTGTGGGGATATTTAGGGAGGAGGATTGGGAGCACTTAGGGAGGAGTAGAAGCTCTTATTGTGGAGGTGTGGCGATATTTAGGGAGGAGATGTGGAAGCTTTAGGAGGAGGACTGGGGGCAGTTAGGGAGGAGAAGTGGGAGCACTTAGGGAGGAGGAGTGGGGAAGTTAGGGATGAGGGGTGGATGCAGTTAGATAGGGGGAGTTGGGCCAGTTCGGTTAGGGAGGAGTAGTGGTGGCAGCTACGGAAGAGAAGTGGGAGCTGATAAAGAGGAGGAGTGGGGACAATTAGGGAGTAGGCGTGGAGACACTTAGGAATGAGGAGTAGTGGCTTTTAGGGAGAAGGAGTGGGGCACTTTTTCCCGCTCTGTCTCCTGGTCAATGTTCACGTCGCTCTCTTGCTCTACCTCTGGGCTTCCACTCCGTCATGTTCTGGGCTTACATCAGTAGCAAGGACTGACAGCGTGAAGACGGCGGCAGCCATCAGCACATTTACATATCTCTCTGACATTGTTCGTTCCGAGCCCGTTAATTCTTGCATCGATACACTAGCAGAATTGTCTGGTCGTAGAAACACAACAAAACGCCCCAGGTACGTTTTCTTAGTCTCACTGGATACGGAAATCGTATCTGCTACCCACACATCTGACAAAAGCTCACAAGCACTATGATAAGATCAACGTTCTCAGCGGCAGTCACGCTTCAACTGCTTTTCCATTGAATTTACGACCTACTAATCTCGTGACCTGCCGCTCTACTGCCTGAGTCAAGATTAAACATTGGAGTGGGGACAGTTAGGGCGGAGGAGTGGGGGCAGTTAAGGGGGAAGATTGGGGCAGTTAGGGAGGAGGAGTGGGAGCACTTAGGGAGGAGGAGTGGGGGCAACAAGGAAGGACACAGAGTGGGAGCAGTTAGGGAGAAACAGTGGATACAGTTGTGGAGGAGAAGTGATTGCAGTGAGGGAAGAGGAGTGTGGGCAGTTGGGTAGGAGGAGTGGGTGTAGTTAGGGTGGAGGAGTCGGTGCTGTTAGGGAAGGGCAGTGGGTTCAGTTAGAGAGGATGAGTGGGATCACTTAGGGCGGAGGAGTGGGGGTAATTAGGGAGGATGAGTGGGGGCAGCTAAGGAGGGGAAAGATTAAGGGTAGTTGGGGAGGAGGAGTAGGAGTACTTAGAAGGGATGCGTAGAGCACTTAGGGAGTATGAGAGTGGGCAGTTAGGTAAGAAGAGTGGGTGCAAATAGGGAGGAGGAGTGGGAACACTTAGGGAGGAGGGGTGAGGGCAGTTAGTGAGGAGGAGTGGGGGTCAGTTAGGGAGGAGGAGTGGGGGCAGTTAGGGAAGAGGAGTGGGGGCAGTTGAAGGGAAGAGTGGGGGCAATTAGAGAGGAGGCTGTTACAATAATACGCGCGTTATCCGGTAACACGCATGCACTTCTTTTAATATCTTTCCAGTTTGTTGTAACAAACAACGCCTCGCGAGATTCCGTCAGCCCCAACTACTTCATTTGCTTCAACCATTCCATCCATCTAATTACATGGCGTCTCCTTCTCCAGCCTTCTATCGTGCCCAGCATTGTCTACTTCTCCAATTTATCTTTTTTCCCCTCATAATGTCGCCAAACAGGATACCTTTTCTTGCCATCAATACTTCCAGTAAACATGTCGACCAACTTGCTCTAACATGTTTTAGACTATGTCTGAGACTATTCGTTGTTCTTCCAGGCGCCGTCCTATACAGACGTGTTCAGATACAACTGGAATCCTCCTACGGGAGAGACGTACGCGTGTCCGACAGGTAAGTAGATCTAATCTACACTGTCAACCACCGTGAAGTATCCTACGAGAGAGACGTACGAGTGACAGGTAAGTAGATCTAATCTACACTGTCAACCACCGTAAAGTCTCCTACTGGAGAGACGTACGAGTGACAGGTAAGCAGTTTAATCTACACTGTCAACCACAGTGAAGCAAATGTTGTACAAGCAAAGTATGTGGAGGGTTTGCAGGCGTACCAGAAAGGATGAAGACTACACTAATTGCAAAGAGGCACTTAATGTAGCTACGAATGCAACTAGACAAACTAAAAGAGGCTATGAGCAAAACTTAGCATGTAACATAAAAAAAATGAGAGCAAGAGTGTTGTATGCATATATCAAGAGCAGGTGCGGATCTAGGCTTGTTGGCAGTTGGGTATAAGACCACCTACATGGCCTCGGGGGGGTCTTGAGACCCCTAAGAACCCCATCTGAAACCACTGGTGATGAGTAAACAAAACTTACGAGGCAAGGTTGGACCATTAGAAGGCAGTGCTGGAAATATAATATCACAGGTTTTTTAATGGCGGAAGACCTAAATGGATACTTCAGTTCACTGTTTACCACATAGGATATTAGTTCATTACCATTTCCAGATGTGAAAATTCAGGAGGCTATATATATATATATATATATATATATATATATATATATATATATATATATATATATATATATCAAAGATGACTTGGACGATAATATAGCAAGCGACGTACTGAAATTTGCGGATGATACAGAAGTGTTTAGAAGGGTTAGCAATGATAGTGATATACAACATTTGGCAGATGTCATTCAATTTTGGGAAATGTAAATGCCTACATACAGGACACGGGATCTTGGATGCAATCTATAAAATGGGATATACTGTTGTAGGTATTGTAATAGAAAATGACTTAGGAGTAACAATACGTGCATATATGAAAGTTTCTTAGCAGTGTGGTATTGCAGCTTCAAAGGGTAATCAAATTCTTTGGTTGATTAGGAGAAATACAACATATAAAAAAAGTTAATTATTCCTCTGTATAAAACAATAGTTAGGCCTCATTTAGGGTATTGTATACACGCTTGGAGACCATATCATAAGAATGATATATATACCCTTGAAAAAATACAGAGGAGAGTAACTAAGATGATTCCAGAACTGAGAAACCTGTGTTATGAAGAACGATCGAGAGAATGTGGTTTAACAACCCTAGAGACAATATGGTTAAGAGGGTGTCAAATTGAAGTTCTTAAAGATATTGAATGGGTACGAAAATATTGATAGACATTTGTTTCCTCACTAAAGAAATATAATAGAACTAGAGGACATGAGGTAACATTAGTAAAGGATCATGTGGATTGGATATCAGGCAGCACTCTTTCTCACAGAGAACAATCAACGAAAGGAACAAATTATCTACAGACTGTGTAACTGCTAGCAGTGTGAATATGTTTTAAAACAAGGTTGACACACATCTCAAATTGTTAAAGTCTCCATAAGCCAATGGCTTCTTTGTCCACTTTAAATTTGGGCCTTTGCCTTGGATGGCAATGTTGTTAGATATTGTTAAATCTTGAAATCTCCTACTGGAGAGACGTACGAGTGACAGGTAAGTAGACCTAATCTACGCTATCAACCACCGTGAAATCTGCTACTGAAGAGACGTACGAGTGACGAGTATAGACCTAATCTACCATAACCCTTTCATAGCCCCATCCGCATCACGAGCGTTTAATACGACAATTGCGCCTTTATATTTCATGGCTCGTATTGAAAACGTGAGTAATAACGTTCGTTTTTGTGCACAGTTGTAATAACGTTGGAAGCCGGAAGCAATAATTGCGTAGCTTAGCCAATCAATCGTTTATTCCACTTCGCCATTTGTCCATTTTGAATTTATAATCAAGTTGTGGCAGTGGTGATAAGGTAAGTGGCGCCACTGTTGTGAGTGTGGTGTCGCACGTGTTATGATTACTGTCTGTAGTGAGGCGTATTATGTGTTTTCGCGCAAACCACCCATAAGTCCTCCACAATCAATTAGACGACAGCACAAAACTATTGGTAACAAAATATTTGCGTCTGATATTTACTTTACTTACGTTACTTCCAGCATGTTGATTTTGAGTCTCATAATATACATAATCGTTAAATGAGGATATACATGCAATAGTGTAACACTTGTTTGATAATAAGAAGGGTTCGTGAAACTATAGGTGGCCAAAAGCTGTTTCTAATGTCAGGCAACGTGACGTAACCCAAATAGTGTTGGATACTGCCTATGCCAAGTCTGCCAAAATATGATGCGCTGTAATGTTCCAATGCAAATGTGTTATGTAAAACATAACATATGATGTTGTTTATGGTTTACAAGTTTGGAGATGATTGGTTTGAAATGACAATCCTTCATCAATACTAATATGTGTTGTGTTTCTTCAGGATGGAAGGCAAGAGGAACAACCTGCTACAGAGTGTACCCAGAACGACTGTCATGGCCAGATGCAAAGGTTGTCTGCAGCAAGTTAGTATGATGGCATTTGATTAAATGTATAAATTGCATAGTGTATTTGGCATGCAACTGTATGTATATTCATGAAGATTACAATGTATGAATTTCATGATTTCAAATGTTGTTTCGCTGTATTCGTTGACTCATCTCACAGTGAGTGTTGATCCCTGACACAGAAAGTCTCTTGGCAGCGAATCTTGTGGTTATGGATATTGCAGAAACTGTTCTGTATGTTTCAGTTATGGAGGTCAACTGGCTAAGGTTGAAGAACTTAACACCAACATATACATTGGTAAAGAAGTGGACGTTGCTGACAGTACAATTGAACACTACTGGATTGGTACGGACATTACTGCACCAAACTGTATTTGACACAACAGGCAACTGCAAGATAAACACACTTGTGAAGTTCTGAGTTTATATAAAGTTACTTTTATTGTACTTTTGATTAACTTTTCATAGCGTAGCCCATAAATAATTTGCATTAAATAATAATTGTTAAAAACCAAATTCATAAAAACTAGAATATCCCTGTTTAAGAAATTATAGACGTTTATTTACTAATAGCATTGCAATATCCAAACATAGCTTATTTTATCTGCTCTGATTGTTTTCTAATCATACATATTTGCAATGTTTCCTGCCATTATACTGCTGCAACCCTGCATCATGACACAAGGAATCATTGTTTGATGTGGAATAAGACATTTTATATAATTGTCATAGGATTGACCTTTCTCATGGTATTGCTCTGTCTCTTGGGGTTGACCTCTCTCGTGGGATTGACCTATATCATAGGATGGCTCTCTTCGTGGCACGGACCTCGTTGTATTGGCCTCTCTCGTGACAATGCCCTGTCTCTTTCGTGTGATTGACCTCTTATGTGGGTTTGACTTCTTTCACGGGATTGACCTCTCTCGTGCCAATGACCACTCTTGTGGTATTGACCTGTTTCTTGGGATTGATCTCTCTCGTAGTATCGTCCTCTCTCGTGGCATTGGACTATATCGCAGGATTGACCTATGTAAAGGGATTGACCTCTCTCGTGGTATTGACCTCGTTGCACTACGGTGTTGACCTGTTTCTTGGGATTAACCTCTCTCGTGGGATTAACCTCACTTGTGATGTCACCAAGCAATTATCCTGTGTAAACACGCCGCTGTCGTGAGGAGCTAAACCAGTGTGTGTGTGCTCCGTGTTTGTAGGCTTCACAACCGAGGGTGCTACAGGCAATGTTGGCCACTGGAGTGATGGCACAGAGACAGACACTGTCATTGGTCACTGGATGTCTGACCAGCCAGATGACAAGTTTGAACAATGTGTCCAAGTAAACAATGCCGCTGATCAGCTGTACTTGTGGTCCATGCGTTGGTGTGGTGACAAGCTGCCATTTGTCTGTCAGCGCCAGGTATGTCTTCAAGGTGAGTCATTACTTGTGGTGCACGCATTGGTATGATGACAAACTGTCATTTGTCTGCCAGCTCCAGGCGTGTCTCCAAGTTGAGTCAAAACTTGTGGTCCACGCATTGGTATGATGACAAACTGCCATTTGTCTGCCAGCGAAAGGCCTGTCTCCAAGGTGAGTCATTACTTGTGGTGCACGCATTGGTATGATGACAAACTGCCATTTGTCTGCCAGCTCCAGGCGTGTCTCCAAGTTGACTCAAAACTTGTGGTCCACGCATTGGTGTGATGAGAAGCTGCCATTTGTCTGTCAGCGCCACGCCTGTCTCCAAGGTGAGTCAAAACTTGTGGTCCACGCATTGGTGTGATGAGAAGCTGCCATTTGTCTGTCAGCACCACGCCTGTCTCCAAGGTGAGTCAGCACTTGTGGTCCAAGCGTTGGTGTGTTGACAAGCTGCCATTTATCTGTCAGCGCCACGCCTGTCTCCAAGGTGAGTCAGCACTTGTGGTCCAAGCGTTGGTGTGTTGACAAGCTGCCATTTGTCTGCCAGCGCCAGGCCTGTCTCCAAGGTGAGTCATTAATGTTCTAGATACTACCGTAAACGAAAAGACAAATTGTTGGTTTGATTAGGAAAAATATAGCATATATAAAAAAGAGCTATACATCTCTATAAAGCAATAGCTTGGTTTTTCAAAATGAACTTTCAATAGAATTAACATTCTAAAGGAATGGTTTTCTGATGCAGGTGAATTTCAATGCCGTAATGGCAAGTGCATCAAAGGAGACTGGAGACATGACGGAGAAGATGACTGTGGCGACATGTCTGATGAAGTTGGTAAAAGTAAGTGCTGAATTCTCGCGCAACGAAATATGATGATTTCTTTCTTGCGACGTTCCTCTCCCTGATTTTAATGCGCATGCAGAACGACATCCAGCTCACAATGGACAACCAAAGCTTGCTTGTCATGAGGCTATTTGATCTATCGGCTTCGTTTGACACTATCGCCCACAAAGGGATGTTACAGAGGCCCTCACAGAATCTAGATGTGGCCGAATTGGCATGGTTTAAGTCATACCTGATTGACAGAACTCACTTCATCCACATCCACAACCCTATATCACCTGCTCGTCGTTTTGTATATGAGGTTCTGTGCTGAGTCGTCAGCTGTTCACCAGCTATACAGCACTGGTTGCCAAGGACACATTTATGTCCCATTTCTGTAGAGATACATCTAAGTTTACATCGCAGTGAAACCAATGCAAGTGGATATCGCTGTGGCTATCGCGTGTATCGCGTGGTTGAACTACAGCTACTTGAAATGTAATAACAATATAGCGGATGTTGTAATTTTCGGTCCCGTCCTTGCAGAATCTTGGCGTCCAGTTCGATTATGGATGTCAACAGGTGGCGCCTCTGATTCAGTCGGATGAGAATCCGTTACGATTTTGCCGAATTCAACTTGCTAACTTCCACGTAACATTATTGGCCCGGCTTAGAATGTGTTTTTATTAGATGTGAGGCAAATATATGTTTAAGCATTTAGTCTGCATGAGTGTATTTATGTTGTTGACATGTTTCAGCTGGCAGCTGTTTGAATCACATTCAGCAAAATTCAGGCGAAATTAAATCAACAAACCACCCTTCAAACTACGGTCCTCTGACACACTGCCTGTGGATCCTGGAGGGGCCGGTGGGAAAGAGGCTTCAATTGACTGTAAGTCCTTCTTTCACTTTGTATACTTACTACTGTGTTGATTTTTTTGCTGATCTGGATGCAGGTTTACATCGGCTTTTTGGAAGAAAAACCTTGGTTCTATCTTAATGAAATCATGACTAGCTTCACTGCTAGCCACATACTTAATTATAATAATAATAATACTTTCAAAAATGTCATATCTGTCATTAATGTGTTCAATGTCATCTCAGTTGTCAATGTGTCAGCTGTTAGTGTGTTCAGTGTCACCTCAGTTATCAATGTGTCCAATGTTATCTCATCTGTCAATGTGCTCATTGTCTTCTCATCTGTCATTGTGTCCATTGTCATCTCAGCTGTCAATGTATTCAATATGATCTCAGCTGTCTATGTGTTTAGTGTCATCTTAGCTGTTCATGTGTTTAGTGTCATCTCAGCTGTCAATGTTGTCTTTGTTCAGACGAAACGATAAACCTGCCTTGCATTAACAGTTAACAAGACTGAACACGGAGGAGAACATTGACATGGTGGACATCTACGTGGGTGGAAGCTCACTTGCTACCAGTGACTACGTTACGTCTCTGTCAGGACTCATCACTGGAGACAGTCTTCCAACCTACGTCAGCACCAACAACTTCATGATAGTTAGATTCACCAGTGACAAGACTGAGCAGAAAGCTGGATTCAAAGCATATTTTACCACAGGTGAGGCATGACTGGCTTGTCTTGGCAGGTGTAATTTGATTTAACTATAACATTTTCATCAAAAAAATATTTGAAAATAAAATAACAGCGAGTTCCGTGTAATATACAGTACATCAGTCTATTGAATGTTGGCATGCTTCAAGGGCAAAATATTATACTTTAGTAATAACTATTCTAGTTTCGTATTGGTTTTGTGTACAGTCGAGCCTCGTTATAACGCGGTAGTCGAGGTCCACGACTTCGGACCGCGCTGTAAGCGAGGCGCGTTAGGTGTTCTCATATCTGCCACCAGGGAGCTACTAAACAACAGCGATCGCCGCCCATTGCACCAAGCACAAGAACGCTGTCGAAGCCCCGTGTGCTTGCAGCATTGACCCATTGACTTATACGGCAATATGCAGTTTATGGAACTTATTAAACGAGTATACTAGCATCAACGTGTATTATTTTTAAATGTCACACCCTCTTGACAGTTGAACTGAATAAAACACATGTACGTAAACCGTTATAGAATAGATCTACTACGATGAGGATGTACTGGACCAACAGGCCTACGAATCGAAAATAATAACCTGGACCTGAGCAGCCGAAAACGTATATGATTTGACAAACGTAGTATGTAAGCTGATAAAAAACACAGAAAAAGACAAAAGGTAGAATTAATAACTGTTGCACTTCGTCTTCCAACCGATCTCGACCGAAGCATGAATTTATTACGCACCACTTAACATCGATTCATCGTTTCATATGCGGATGACGAATTCGTATTTTGGCGCACCGGTAGAGCCTTGGGTTAGGAATTTGTCATGTTGGTTTCGCGTCGCGAAAACGAATAAATTTACGATGTAATGGAAGCATGTAATTTCACCCAAGTGTTATGTTGGTACTGCATATTAAATGCATTTAAAACGGTTGATCTGATTCTTACGCGAGGCATATTTGTGAATCTCGATTGCAATTTACAAACCGTCGAAACGAAGCCAGCGACAGCGATTGATGTCGGCGACAGCGCAAAACAAACAACACGTTGATACTCGTTCATTGACATTGTTCACCTAATGCTTCTTGAGAATTGTAAAAGCAATTCTAAGTAGGTTTAAGCAGGCCCATTTGACATTTTCCCCTGGCGGCAGAAATTCGGGGTCCACGACCGACCGCGTTATATCCGAATCCGCGTAATAACGGGGCGCGTTATAACGAGGCGCGACTGTATTCACTTTGTGCAATGGCTGTGTTTTGGCTTTGTGGAATAGCTATGCGTATTATATTTGAGTACTGAAAGTGTGCATTAACTTCGTGTATTGGCTTTGTGTTCGGCTATGTTTCTTGGCTATATGTATTAACATTGTATATACGCTTTGAGTATTGGTTATGTATATAGACGTTATAATGATAATAATAATAATAATAATAAAATACGATATTTATGTAGCGCCGTAATCATATAATCACCTAGTGCTCTATGGCGCTGTATAATAATCTAAAATGAATATATATATATATATATATATATATATATATATATATATATATATATATATATATATATATATATATATATATATATATATATATATGTATATATATATATATATAATATATATATATATATATATATCATATTATATATATATATATATAAACACATTTATACACTATAATACAACTAAAAGTATACATGGAATTAAATGGTTAAAATAATAAATTAAAGTAAAGACAATACAACTTACGGTTTACATTGAATAAATAGTTAAACTAATAAATAACAACGAAAAAATTTACATTGAATTAAACAATTAAAATAATAAATTTAATTAAGAGCAATACATCTAAAATAATCATGGAAATGAGTAATAATAAAATAATAATTTAAATTAATGTATACACGGATTGAAATAATAATTAATTGATTACATGAAATTAATGCCAGTAAACGTACTGTTCTCTCAGAAATGTACAGCCGGAAAAGACTGGTCTTCAACTGCCGTTGAATGCTGATACTGGCGCGATTGATTGTGTTTCTGGAACTGATCCACAGCGTCGCCGCTGCTTTGGTAAACGTGCGATCATCATATTTAGCAGTTCGATGAAAAGGTCGATTCTGATCATACTGAACGCGTCGGTCTATAAACGGACAGCAGACCACTGAGATAGTCCAGTGCATTATGATGGATAGCACAGAAGGTGTGCGACAGGATCTTATACTGTATACGGCAGTGGGCTGGACGCCAGTGTAGCTCTTTCAGAACGGGTGTGATGTGTGCACGGCGACTGGTTCTTGTAATGATACGCGCACATTTTCGCAAGTCGGATAATAACTTCAGCCCATGAGGTAAAAAGTGAAGTAATAAATTCTTGATGGTACGAAAGCATGAACAAATGTTCTCGCTGCATCATGAAAGAGGTATTAACGGATTCTGCCGATATTTCTGAGATGGTAATATCCAGTTCGGCATACGGAATTAACGTGTTAGGTCATTCTTAGATGTTGATCGCATATATATATAACCCTAATATCACGGATGGAAGACGATCGTTCTTTGTGCTGGTCACCAACCATGACAGCAATAATGATAAGACATCGTAATTCGTGGCTTGATGCTAAAACGTTGAATTCCGTTTATTCGTTATTTTGTTTAAGCATGTTGTTGACGAGCCATGTTTTTTCGTCATATTGTTTAAGCATGTTGTTGGCGAGCCATGTTCTCATTTCCTCGATACACGTGTTCAGGCGCGACACAGCTTCCTCTCGCTGTTCTCGTTTGCTGTTTTCAAAGAACACGTACTTAGCTGCATGTCATCAGCCTAGAAGTGTGCAGCGAGATGGTGTCGTCGGATTATACCGCCTAATGGATTTGTGTAAAGAGTGTGTAGCTTTGGCCCCAGTACGGAATACCGAGGAACACCGATTTGTAGAAGCTTTAGAGAATTTGCGATGATGACCTGTTTACTGCGCTTATACAGGTAGGACTTCAACTAGTTGAGCGCGGCGTCTGTGATACCTAACGTGTTTTCCAGACGATCTAGAAGTATAATATGATCGATCGTGTCAAATGCCGCTGACAAGTCTAAAAGTACAAGGGCGATGATGGACCGTCGAGTGTTGTTTTGTACTTTCCGTAGCGCGGTTTCTGTAGAACTATAGCACGTTGTGTATTAACGTTGTGTATTGGCTTTGCTCATTATCTTTGTATAATGTCTTTGTGTATTGGTGTTATGTATTGGCTTTGTGTAATGACTTTGCGCATTGGCCATATGTATTGTATTTGTGCACTCGCTTTGTTTATCAGCTTTGTATATCTGCTCTATGTATTGGATATGTATATAAACGTTGTGTAGGAGCCTACTGGTTTTGTACACTGGCGTTTTCTATTATATGTTTGTGGTAACGTTGAGTATTGTATGTGTGCATTGGTGTGTGTATTAACTTTGTTGTTGTCTTTGTTGTTGACTTTTTCTGTATTAGCTTCGTTTGTGTGTAATGGGTGTATATATTACCTATATGTATTAGCCGCATGCATTAGCTATGCTATTTGGCATTGTGTATTGGTTTAATGTGATGGCTTCGTTGTGCATTAATTGTATGTATTATCTTTGTGTAATGGCTTTATGTGTTGGCTTTGAGAATTGGCTTTGCGTATTGGTGTTGTGTATTGGTTTTGTGTACTTTTTATATTTGTGTTTGTGTTCTGGTTCTGTTGTTGCTGGGGGAATTGTCACTGCTGAATGTTGTTTCCTTAGAGTACCAATGCAAGATGGGCGAGCTGTCATCGTTTGGACGGAAAGATGACGCTCATTCAATAGCTGTGTGGACCGGCAAGAGCGCTGCCCAGTGCACAACACTGTGTTTAGCCAAATCTGATTGTGATGCATTTACTTACGTCACCAAGGATAACAGATGTATTGCACACAAGAAGATTATGTCTCCCAAGAAAGCTGACCGCTGCTCCTACTGGGTTAAGACATGTCCCGGACTACAACAACAAGGAAGTAAGTATCAGTCAGTAGGTTTTTGTATATGTTCACTTATAACTAGAACACGTCTTAGCCAAATACATGTAAATCTACACGTAAATCAGTTACATTTTACCATTAGTTAATACCAGTACTGCCAGAGTTCCGTTAACTTATGATAGCAAGAATGCAACTTGTCTCACAGTCGTACGGTTTTGACTGTTTTGATCTAGTCTGCAATTTACATTCCTAAGTGATTCAAGCATGAATGCTACTCCTTTTCGAGGCATGCATTCTTGCATGTAACCTGATTCAGCACTGAAGACAATTCCTGGGGCTGGTGGATCTGTCCAGGCCAGCACATAACTGTCATATCTAACATCACCGTTCTACCTTCTTCCGTCTCAGAGACTATACCGGTGTCCAAAATGCAGACAAAACAGGTTTAGAAGCAGTTTCATTCCCCAGGCGATAAGTCGTCTCCACAAACTCTGATTTAAATGTTCATCACATGCAAGCCACTCGCTGAACAGTGCATATAGGTGTGTCTATTTAGTTGAATATCCTAAGAATTGATTATTATTATTATCATTACCCACATTACAGCAGTTTAATAATAATGTATATGAGCGCATGTCTTAAATTGCACTAACTTATGTACGTAAAGGCAGTATGATTACATTGTACGGACTACTTTCATGTATGTACTACTGTTGTTACTTTTATTAACTCTTTTCATATATATATTACTTTTATTAACCATGTTTGCCTAACATTTTATCCTCTTTGCATATGATACTCAACAAGGAAAAGACAATTATCCAGTGTTTCGTTGGACAATAAACTCGTATCGTATCGTATCGTATCGTATCGTATCGTATCGTATCTTTCAGCACTGCAGACAATTCCTGGGGCTGGTGGATCCGTGCAGGCCAGCAAAGAACTGTCATATCTAACATCACCATTCTATCCACTGAAATACTTCAGCAACAATAAACTGGCCTGGATTATCTCTGCTCCAAAGTTCAGCATCATCACGATTGAGGTAATGCCACTGATCAATTTCTTTATTTCCAACAATAGTAAAGGCAGGTCGATTAGTTGTTATATCGTCTGTATTTTAAATAGGTCAGTATATCCTCATATTCTCCAACAAATGTTGGTTTTTATGTGAAAATGTTTTGTTGCATCTTCATCCTCCAAGGGATTCATCAACCCATTTGCAGTCTGACTAAGATATAATTTATGTTGTTTTAATTTGATTGTGTCAAGCGTCCTGTGCCTAGTTTGAGCATGCGGGTATCATCTACAGCACCATGTGTCCCCTAAGTTCATGTACAACTTATGACATAAAATATGTATTTACTTTTTTATATATTTCTTGAAATCCCAGAAAATAAAACATTATTTTGTTTGACTTTATTCAATATCCAAGTTTCTTGTATTAACTAATGCTTTTTTGCTAAAACATGTTTTTTTTGTCATTTCTAAAATGGATGCAGGACGCAATAATGATACTGATTAAGGTTTGGACTGTTGTATTTTTTGTACCCTATCTCCTCTACATTTATTCCTTCTGATTTTTTTAAACTAATAAAGTTTTATATATAAGATTTATTATTATATTATTTAGTATTTGCTATAGTTGTTCATATTACATATTTACGTTTGCTAATTTAAAATACAAATATATATAATCATGCATATGTGAACTGTGTACGACTGTTCAACATAAAATAATAAATGTTTAGATATGCTTAGATAATATGTTCATGTATTGTAAGATGTGTATATTAATTAACTTAATACATTCTCATTGGAATAACCACGTAGAAATTTTTTTTATCGGTAAATATATTTTAGGTGTAGGGGAAAACAGTGTTTGTTAAGCCACTGGGTTAGTTGAGCAACTCATGTTTCCCAGGAAACTACAGCAGCGACAGTTACATGGTACCAACCAGTGATTGAACAAGTTATTAGAACACAATTGATGTATAGTAGGTTACAGTTGTCACAACAATCAGAACATGTGAGCTAAAAAGCTATGTTTTTTTATGTTTTTCGAAATTTTTGGTAATTGTGATTAATGTCTGCTGGTGTGTAAATTTTCACAGCACGTGACCAGACTTTATTATTTGTGCACTTACAAATAGTTTAACTATGCACAGAGACGGAGATAATTTACATCACTTCGCGCATTAATGAGAAGTTAATTAAGTAAACTTATTTGTCGAAACGAGGCTAGTTGAGCTACCCAAGGCCCAAGGGAGGGTTAGTTGAGTAGCTAAAGAACGAAGACAATTGTTTTTTACCCCAAAATACATCAATGAATTAATTTTTCCGAGCAAATTGGGACATCGGATAGCTACAAGGCTACTTATTAACAGTTAATGACCCTTTTTGCGATTGGCATATAAGTTTATGTTAATTAAGCGTGTAGACTTGTCAAAGACGTGTTGTGGTCATTGGGTAGATGTGGTGGCTGAGTTGTTATGGATTTTTTTACAAGATCTATATAAATTATGCAAATAAAGCAATTACGCAACTTAGGCTAGACAATGGCTCAACTTACCCCACACCAAGTGTTAGTTGAGCCAGCGTACCAACCTTATTTGAATAAGCTATATATAATTATCTATGCAAGTGAAATATTTCATTTTGGCATAAAATGATATATTAATAATCTTAGAGTTTATGTGAGTGAAATTTTTTTTTACTTATGAATAAGATTGCGCCCTAAACATCAAAAAGAATGAAAAATGGCTCAACTAACACTGCCTTCCCCTAATTGTAAGTGTAATAAAATAGCATTTGATATGTTGCTTTTTTTCTAATATTTGTATTGTGTATTATTTAAAATCACATTCTAAGTATGCACGTATAATTAAATCCCAAGAATAATGTATTGTTACAGTTGGAAACAGGTAATATTTTGGAAACAGTTCAATTTAGTTATGTTGTATATGTTTAAATGTTTCCCCTACATTATAAAAATACTTATGATTCACCTTGGTGAGTAGGTGACCATATGTTGTCACGTTGCAGCGTCTTGATGTTGACCTTGGTGCTGGTGACAGTGTCACTCTCTACAATGGTGACAAGCCAACACACGCTGTCTTAGCCAGGTACACTGGTGACGGCTCAGACGGACCCAGATATGTGATGACAACTGGTGCTGCTGCCTACGTGTACATGGACACCGAGTCCGCTGAAGCTGGCCGCGGATTCCAGTTCTCTTACAAAATAGGTAAGTCTCTGTCAACCTAACCACTGCAACATGCCGTTTGGAATAACACCTGTTATTATTCTGAAGATAGCTCATGTTTGTTGAAACACAGTGAAACTTATAATAAAACTTCATCGTATTGCCAAGTGGTAATTTAATATTACATAAATAGTTTTAGAAGACAACCATTCTATGTCATGCTAAGGTAGTTTACCTTGTTTATATAAATTATTTATAGAAAAAAAAATTGTAATACACTATATTGGGGTTATACATTAATTATCATAATACCAGTTATATTTCCAAAATAGTTATATATATATATATACTTAACAGTGTTTTTTCAACATTTCAGGCTGTGATGTCACCATGGAAGGTGACAGTGGTGTCATTCAGTCTCCTGGCTATAACAAAGTACACTACCCCAACATGGTGAAGTGTACCTGGACCATCAAGTCATCAGCACCCATACGTTTAACATTTAAGGATACATTTAATCTGGTCAATGGAGACTCATTGATAGTAAGTTGTAGGTTTGAGATACACGTTTATATCCTTGAAAGTTGTTAATAATTTCTGTGCTCACATTTATTGTGACTTTGCAGTTGGCATTTTGTGTTGTTATGACTACAACTAATCAGCTTCATGGATCTTTCTGCAGGTAAATAGAACAAGACTGAAACAACATTACGATGTCATTGGTGCTAGGAACCCACATAGAATGACCTCTTTTATCTTTACGTTGTGTATTTGCCAAGTTTTCAAATTAAACAGTGATAAAGTGTGTTCCTTCATGATTAATAATGAGATACATTTCCAGTCTGTCATTTGGGTGGTATATTTATATTAGTTTTATTGGCACTGTATTTTTTTCAAACTGACTTAGCTTTTAAATTTAAAACTAGTGTTCAGATAATTGTGGTATTTGATAACTATTATTCAATCATGACAAAAGAATTTTAAAAAAATGTACACGTAATTTCTGTTTAAACTAATTCATTGTTCTAACGTTATGATATCACATGTTTCGTGTTAATTTGTGTTATTTTCTACCATACGACACTTAATTGAGCAGCTACTTACTGATGTAAACGTATTTGTTGCACTGACAGTTCAGCGGTGATCGCCAAACTGTCAACCGAGGACCACAGCTCGAGTCCACCTACAGTCGTTTCAAAACTTGGCCAATTTAATTCACCTCATTTTACCTGTGTCTTTTAGAAGAGACGTTGACAATCCTTGGTCCCTTCTACCTGGTGTATATGCCATGGGGTAATTGTGTAAATTGTCTTGGACTCAAGAAGGAAAACACTTTAACTTTGTCTCTTATAAAATAGACAAGTGTTCATTTCTTCCAAACATTTCCATGACATTGCCATATCAAGAGAAGCTATTGGCACATGACAACCAAATGTGATTATTAACTCTGTTGTCAGATCTACGAGGGCACTGATGATACTGGTACATCCAAACATTCCGGAACGAATAGACCTGCTGACATCACAGCGGAAAGTGGCAAACTCTATATTGAATTTAAGACAGATGCAACAATAAGTGCTGATGGATTCTATGCAGAATACTCGATAGGTGAATACACCCCATCTTACAAGATTGAGTTTGAACCATTCTTTACTGCTGCATAAATCAATCAAGTATTTTATTAATCTTAACAATAATTATAGTTACTGCTGTATTGTTATAATGCGTTCCTATTTTTAAAAAGACAAGAACAAACGTGATTTTGTTAGAACTAAGTAAAATAATATCATAGCATCCATTGCACATGGAAAATTGTTGCAGTACAATGATAACTAACAGTTGAACTGTTAATTAAATTAAGTGTTTTGAAGTGTGTTCAATGTCATCTTCCATCCATCCTCACTCTACCGATCTGTTTCAGACTGTGAAGTTCCTCCATTTAATTCAACAACACCTGGATTCGATCAAAGAACCGGTCCAGTAAACACACACTTTGGAGCATCCTTTGATGTTAAGTGTGCCCCAGGATATTACTTCTCCCAAGAAGAGTTTGGCCAATGTTGTAAGTTCATTGTTGTGATTGTGGCACGTTACTTACTGGAGCTGGTGTCTTAGACATATATATTCATGTATTTCTGGGGAAACCATCCAGTTGCATTCAGAGGTAACCCTCATGCATTTGCTGATCGGAAACATATGTTTCATTATAGGAGTCTTTGGTTTTTTCCAGACGTTGAATGTATAGCAACATTGTTTATATTTTGGAAACTCAGTCATAGCCTTGATCGAGTCTTCAAATTTAATTGAACTAAACATTTATTTGTAAAAACTTGCAGTCTTTTTTATGTAATGCTGTGTTTTTATTAGAGTAGTATGTATTGTAATATTGCGAACTTAATATAATCCTTAGAAACTATATGTCCCACTGAACCGATCTGTCTTCCTTGATGAATTTCACCCTTTTATTGTTGTCATCACACAACTAAGGATGTCATCACACAGTGCCAAAAAATATACTTTGCATAAATTAATACAAGTAACTATCCAGATATATGTAGTTTAATTCCACCTAAGATAATATATGGAAGACATGTTAAACACATTATACCATTTGACTAGAATTTGCAATGTATGTGTTATTTTAGAGAAGTCTTATCTAAAATTAAAGAAACTAAGACGACTTAGCCACCACATGCACTGGCATGATGTGTCCAAATGACACTATTTGCCAACATAATAAACAGATCCATATTAATGAATGCAATTATTTATTTTTATTTTTTTTATACATAATTTATATTGTTTATATAAATTAGTTTTTGTATTAAGTTTACAAAATCACATATTATCAGATTTAGCTTTGTTTTCCATATATTTTCAGTAACTGGCTCATCACTACCAATAACCATGACATGTGAACGAGGAGGCAAGTGGAATGTGGGAAGATTTCCAAAGTGTGAACGTAAGTAGAAATGTTTGATACACTATATCTACGCATTTATATGTGGGTTTCTTCTATTATACAATATATCGTGGCATACTATAAACGTTTATATGTGTGTTTCAAGTGATATACTGTGTCTCCTGTTTTGCTTCAAGCAGCCCCACAATATACCAGCAAGACATTTATATGTAGATTTCTAATAATGTTAAATGTATCGTATCATACTTTGGACAGCTACACATTTATGTATAGACTTCTAGTAATATACATTGTCACGTGTCATAGTTCAAACAGCTGCATATTTATATATGTAGTTTTCTAATAATGTTTTTCGTCTGTTCTTCCTCGTTGCTCCCTTTAAAGGGGCGAACCTTGCTCATATACTGCTGCATCGCCTCAGCTGTTATCTCTTTCAAACATCCCTCTTGACGCAGTCCTTCCATCTCAGTTGTGGCGTTTCCCTTTTTCTTACGGCCTCATTGTTTCACCTCACCGCCTCTGCTTTCATTGGCAGTCGGCCCTCTTCCATCCACACCACGTGACCGTTAGGCTGCACTGCATCCAAATATCTTACCCAGGTCATTTATTATCCGACTATTTGCACACTTTGCCCCAGTAATTCTCAGGACTATTTGTTCTCACAAACCTGAAGTGTATGTTGTTGTTGCTCTGTCAGTGCCACCGTCTCAATGCCATCCATGCGTGCCGGAGTTATACACACTCTCATAACTTTCCATTTACACTGTTTGTTTATGTTACGGAAGAGATTGGAACTCGATTGGTTTGAGCGGTTCGGCCACATTACTTACCCTCTTTCTGCACGTGTGACAGCCTCGAACAATCTCTGCAATTTGCTGGGTCATACCAAGCCACCAAACCAACAGCTCAGCCCGTTCACGACATTTGGTTATCGCAAGACGACCCTGGTAAAGACCGTCGTAGGACATCTAGACGCTCCGACTGTGGAATCACGATCATATCATCATATACCAATATCTCATCAACGATCGATAGATGACAAAGATTTTCCCAGTATGGTCTGAGAAGTGTATATATTTAACTGGCTGTACTTTGTCCTCATAGTCTGCTCTGATGTGGCCTAGCCCTTCAAACAGAGGTTTAAACTCATCCATAAACTCGTGTTTGTTTACACATTGGCATGATAACCAATCAACCCTAGCTTGACACAAGCATTTCTACTTAACAATGCATTAGTTTGGTCAACGACATACACGATGCTCACACGACCTTGCTTTGAAAACACTCTCAAACTGTCCTATTACGGGTATGCGTGTGTCACTGGTCCTACCAATGTCTGTGTACTACGTACAGGCGTAGCCCCTTTACACAACCTACTTAACACCACCGAAACATCCGCTCCAGTGTCAAGTTTAAACATGACTGATATTATAATCCCTTGAACTTGAACTAGTTTAGTCCAACTGTTCATGTTAACACTGATCTCACTCAGTAATGATACACTGTCTTCATCTACATTGCCGACATTCACCTTCGCCTTCGATTGAGGATTCCTGGCACGAGTCTTAGAACTGCAACACCTTGCATAGTGTCCAATTTGTCCACATGATCAGCACTTCCTCTCCATGGCAGGACATTGTCCTTGTGTATGCTTTACTTGGTCACACCGCGTGCATCCCTTTGCAGACTGCGTGCGAGACTGGCCGGTCGCTATCACATGGCGATTGCTTGTCCTCGCGGCATCCACCTGGGTCTGCAAATTGAGTTCATATTTTTGGCGATCAACTTCTGCTTGTCGTACCATTGACACAGCCTTCATTTCGGTTACGTGGTCAACTTCCATTTTCTACATTTCCCTAGAAACATTTCCGTCTCTCACACCGACCACGAATTGTTGAATGATCGGTAAATTCATACCGGTCCGCTGCCTCGATTAGAACACGAGTGAATTGTTCGATTGTCTCTCCACCCATTTGTAATCTTCGAAAGAATATTGCTCTCTCATATATCACATAGCGCCACGGAGCAAAATATTAATCAAATCATTTCTCAACACTTGTATATATTCCAACTTGAGCTGCTTCGAGACACAAACTTGAGAAGATGCTTTCACTTCTCGGTCCCATGGTGTATACTAAACTGTCTGTTTGAAGACTGTCTTCTTCTTTATCCAGCTTAGAAATTGTTCTAAACCTCGTCCACGTACTAATCCACTCCGACCAGCTGTCTGGATTGAAATCAAACTCCTTGGGTGGATTAAACTTTGTCCCTATTTCCAACTTATTCTACTACTCGATACGTAATAGATGAACAACTGGCCTGTATATCCACTCACTATGCTATTTTGCGGCTGGTGGCAAAGTCATACTGCTATTTTACATCTTCGCATCTGCCTATTACTGTCATACCGCTACTTATAAATTCCAACATCTTACGCCATTCGCTTTTCTGTGTCGTCATTCAAGTCCCCACATTCGGCCACCATGTTATACCGTCATGTATGCGAGGACGCTGTCGACATTATGTCTAGATAATAACGAAGGCTGACGGCATGGCCATAAAGAAGTCCTTCAAGGCAGATTTGAAGCAAGCAAAGACGAAATCACGTACTGTGGACACAACATCGGTAAAAAGGAGTTTCATAACATGCCTGAGACGTAGTCAATGCACCCAGACCGAAGAATGCATCCCAGCTGAGGGCACGCCTAGGCTTGCTAAACTACTACCATTGGTTTTTGGCAAATCTGTGCACAGTAGTATGGCCACTAAACCAGATGTTGGAGAAAGGCAGGACATGGCGGTGGACTGTACAGTGCGAGAAGGCTTTCGCGGAAGCAAAGCGCATGATAAGCTCCGATCAAGTGCTAACACACTACGACTCGCAGTTGCCAATAAAGTTGGAATGTGACGCATCAGCTTATGGAATTGGCGTAGTGATGTCTCACACAATGACAGATGGAGCTGACAGACTAGTCGGATTCGCATCACATCAGCAGAACGTAACTAAGCCCAGATTGTCCAGGAAGCACTAGCGTTGAATTGGGGAGTGAAGAAATTCACTCATATATGTGTGGTCGTCACTTTACAATAGTAACGGACCACCAGCCTTTATCATCCATTTTCAGTCCAAGCAAGGGAGTACCGACGATGACATATGTAATACTTCAGCGTTAGGCAGTGTCCCTGTCTGGAATGGACTAAGAAAGAAATTTTCGGAACACTTCCAGCCATATGAACGCGGATGCATTATTATGTCTTCGTATGGAGGAAACCTACGACAATGATGCAGACGTTATCGATCCAGTGGAAGCCTTCCACATATATCAAGTGGACGCATTTCCAGTGTCTAGTGCTCGAGTGAGACTTGAAAACCAAAATGTCCCAGTTCTGTCGAAAGCTTATACCCTAACCATGGACGGCTAGACCTACACAGGCGACAACGAAATCTCTCCTTCCTACACGCGACGGACGAACTTTCCCTGCAACAAGGATGTCTGATGTGGGGAATCAGAGAGTGATAAAACCTGTGAAACCTCACCCGCAGGTTATACACTTGCTGCACGAGGAACATTTGGGAGTGGTCAAAATGAAATCCTGGCCAGAATCCATGTTTGGTGCCGGGAATTGATTATGATCTTGAACAGATGGCAAAAGGGTGCCCAGGTTGTGAACACGTGAATATTGAATATACGGGCCCCTTTCAAGGAACTATGTTTCTCGTCATCATGGATGCACACTCAAAATGGCCCGAGGTAATATTCATGCAATCAACAACCTCTACGAAGATCATGACAATTCTAGGAGGTGTACTGGCTCACAACGGTTTGCCAGAAATTTGGGTCAGTCAGCGACAATGGACCTCAATTTACGTCAGAGGAGTTTGACAATTTCACCAGAGCCAAAGGCATCGCACATTTGAAGTCAGCACCGTACCATCCCGCAACCAACCAATCAGGTGAAACATTTGTACAAACTTTCAAGCAGTCTCTTCGCGCGATGAAGTGGGATGCGAGTTCTGTCGAACAACAACACAATTCCAATTCGATTCAACAATACAACCCAATGAAACACTTGTGAAAATGAATGGAACTGATGCGGACGTTTGACGCAGATTACGTAAATCACAACAATCACAGAAAACACACAGATAGTTCCAACAATCGCGGTCGCGTTCGAAGTGATTCAAACGTCAGCTGGATACTCGTAACGAGGCAGCTGTGTGTCATCTGAGTTGATATATCACGGTAAAATGCTATTGACCAATCAGGTAGTCTTATTACCGTGATATAACCATCCAGATAATGCACGGCTGCCTCGTTCTGAGAATCCCGTTAAGCATACGATTATGAACGTCGTGTGGATGTCAGTACGGCTAGCCATTGCATAATTATAAATAACAGCGCGATATCAGCACGCGTGCCGACCAATTAATTCAAATGGGGCGCGCCGTATAATTCGTAAATTACAGTTTCATTGCATTACACATGTTGAAATGTTTCGCAAGCATAATGGTGACAGACATCCATTAATAGGAGGTAGCTGAAAACTACAAAATGTAGAAAACTAACTTCATTTCGTAATATCAGATTGTCGAATGATGCCTCGACTCTAAGTTGGAGCAATGTCGTGAAATCGGGATGTTCCATGCAGGCACATATATATGAATTGTGTATACCGTCGGCGAAGGTATGTGTTTCGTCAAATATCACGAATGTCATCCTTGGTGAAATGTTGTAACTTTATCATGTGGTCGGTGAGAGGAAGTCAGGCATTGACCAGCACAGTGTTTACCATTTTGAGTATCCACTATTTTGAGCTTTACCAGATCTAACGACTAAATTCTTTCGACGATTTGAAAAAAAATACGCATGTTTTTATTAATTCGACTGCGGATGTTATATAACTATTCACACACTACATATTTGAACATCGACGAACCGGATTTGCGATAGGTTAAATAAGTCGAGAATGGAGTTATAGCGGGTGCCGGTCGTGAGTGCGCCAGATACTACTGCAGTTAGACAAACAACATTTGTATTGTCCAAATGTTGGTTGTAGATTTTACAGGTGCCGGGTGGGAGTGTGCTAGAGACTACTGCTGTAAGATAAACAGCATTTGTATTGTCCAAGTGTTTGTTGTAGATTTTACCGGTGCCGGGTTTGAGTGCGCCAGAGACTACTGCAGTGGAACAAACAACATTTGCCAGAACGGAGGCACATGCAGCGTGATATCAACTGGAGGTTTCTCTTGTTCTTGTCAACCAGGTGTGTCATTACTGCACATTTATGTCACATTACTTGTCTTACTGCTGTCATCCAGTCTACCAGCACTCTGACTTGGGACGTACACGTTCGTGAAATCACACGAAAGATAAGGCAAGAGGCTGTTTCTACTGCTCCAACTCAAACGGTCAGGAATTCCCGTTAAACACATTTTAACGGTATACACGACGGTGGTCCGACCAACGCTGTAATACGCTTGCCCTGCATGGTTGACCTCATTCACACCTGGTCTGCAAAGTGATTTAGATCGAGTGCAGCTGATTACTCTGAAAAGAGAGACATACACAGTTATGTGAACACTTTCTTAAACAAACCGAACAACCGCAGCATAAACTGCACAAACTCCTACCAACTGTACACAGGGTTGCAGCGTATAATATGCGATGTTGTACACGCTACCCCTTACCCAAAGTAAAAACAGTACAAAGAACTGTTTTATTAAATGGTGCCTTTTTAATCAATAGCATTTATAATTAGTATATTAATTTTTCAATATGTGCTAATAGTGACTTTTGCTAAAGATAACACTATACTTATTCATTATACATGTCTAATAACTACTCTATATATATATATATATATATATATATATATATATATATATATATATATATTATATATATATATATATATATATATTACGTATATGTATATGTGTGTATAAGTATGTATATGTATATACACACACACACGCACGCACGCACGCACGCACGCACGCACGCACAGACACATACACACACCCACCACAAACACATTGTTTTTTAGTTAAACATATTTTGTAACAAAATGTACACGCTTAGTTTAAGCAAATAGCATTTTTTTTTCCTGTATTTATTTCCATGATTGCAAAGAAATGAAATTATTATATATACCTGGACGCAGCGTTTGGCCATAGCATGGTTTAGAGGTAAGAGTTCAAAATCGTGTGGCCAAGTTCCGCAGGTACCACTGATTAATGTTGATGTACAAGCCACTGAGTATCTCACACTCCTCTGTCTTGTGGCCAAGTCCCGCTGTTACAACTGATGAATGTTAATGTACAAACCATTGAGTATTTCAAACTACTTTGTCTTGTGGCCAAGTTCCAGTGGTACCACTGATGAAAGTTAATGTAAAGACCATTGAGTATCTCACACATCGAGTGAAAGCCATCAACAATACAGTTTGTGATAGTCTATATTCGTTCTCTTTGAAGTCTTTAATCTATGTATTTGATGGTGACATATGTGAGTTTCTAGACGTTCATAAATTCCTAATAAAATTGTTTTCTAATAATATGACCCTACGTTGGTGTTATTCAGAATTTAAAAACAACTCAACAGTTGGCACAGCATTTGATGATCAATGCCTCAACTCAACAATAACTGTTTTATCATAGTAATGTATATGTCACGGTTTCTGCCAATGCTACTACATAATTAGAAATATGACTGTCTTGGTATTATTTGATTTATAAATATTGCGTCTATACTTACAACGTTAGATCGTACATTTGTCGATTCAGTTATCGCTAAGGAGCTATGCATAACTTGTTACCATTATTGTGTAATCAGTTATACCCACAAACTGATATACTCAGTGTTAAACATGCTATAATCTTAAAGTGTTTTATTAAAAAAAATTATTTGTTACTAACAGGATTCACTGGAGTCACATGCGAGACAAACAAGGACGACTGTGCTGGCAAGGAATGTCATCAAGGCACATGTATTGACGGCGTTGAAGAGGCATTTTGTCTCTGTCCAGTTGGGAAGGTGGGGTCTGCCTGTGACAAAGGTACGTCCCAGCAGCTGCTGTCCTTGCTTATTGAATAATCTTGACGCTACTTAAAGTGGCCTCTTCCAAATCATCATAGTGATCAATTGCACTTTGTTCAAGTTTAGGGACCTTCTTCATACCAATCACCATACCACCATGATATGTAATTGTATATGTGCACTTCCACAATACCGAGCAATAAAAGAAAGACGTTTATTGTGGAAGTGCACACATGCAACGACGTACACTGTTGTATTGATATCTTTATTAGTTCCCAAATACAACTACGTCATCAAGACCTGTGTATATGTATACGATGACATTAGTACTACAGGTAGGCCGTGTCATACAATTTGTCCACTTAAGTGTCACAAATGCAGTTTGTTTGGTTAGGACTGCAGACGTCAAGTGGTGTTGTGACCTTTGCCATGACGTCGAGTCGCTCCATCCTGCTAATAATAATTTTTTTAGTCAGTTTACACCAGTTTCTGACATACATTATCTATTTCCTGCTAATATTTTATTATTGTAATCAGGTTACAACAGTTTCTGACACATTATTTATTTCCTGCTAATATATTTTATTGTAAGGGGCTATGCGTGATTTACGTCACACTTGTTTTGAATTTGTTGAAATCCCCCCACCCCCTTGTCACACTTCGTAACGATGGGCTGTACACCCCCTAAAACTACGTTCGTTTCGAGAAAAATCCCCCCACCAATTATTCATACATCTATCTATTTTTCACCAAGCATGTATGCTTTTCGCTAGCCATTACATACTTTATTGGTGCATGGTTTCCCTTTCGAATTCAGCTGAAATATTCCGTGGCAAACAATGCAACCAGTCTGACATCGAGTACTAGACGAGCACAACACTGTTTAAATAACGAACGCAACGATCGCCAAGACCACCCTCACCCCAATGTAACTCTATGTAACACCTACCCGGACACACACCCCTGAGGGTGACTTACTTCATGGGTGACCCTAATCAGTCTACAACGACTTTGTAGTCGTACAATGGTACAGGTTTAAGCCCCTGACGCACGCTAATCGCAACACTACCGTAACATACAATAAATGTGCTTGTGTGTGTACAAATGTGTGTATGTGTATATATATATATATATATATATATATATATATATATATATATATACACATACACACATGTGTGTATGTATAATATATATATATATATATATATATATATACACATACACACATGTGTGTATGTATATATATATATATATATATATATATATATATATATATATATATATATATATATATATATATATATATATATATATATATATATATATATGAAACATATTCAGCTGATATCAAGAGGACAGTTATCTCGCGTGGTCGAACTAACTGAGTGTCAACTATTTGTAGACATTGAGAGAGACGTAGACATTCAGTTTGACGGCAGAGGTGGTGCGTATTCACTGCACCCATTTCCAGTGAACGCGTCCTCCAGCAGCCTGGGTGTGTGGGTGCGCTACGCAGACAGGGGTAGCACGGGCACCTTCTTGATTATGCATATGGTGAAGTAAGTAGATGCATTTCGTATTTTCTGACACATACACTGTAATATATAGCTTCATTAAACAAATATAACATAATTACATTACTTACTTACTTGCTTGCTTACTGACTTACTTACTTACTTGTTTGCTTACTTACTTACTTACTTACTTACTTACTTACTTACTTAAGCCTTTTCACTCCCGAGCATGGCATAGGTTATCAACGACTCCTTTCCACCAGACACGGTTTTTGGCTTGGGCTTCCTGCTTTTTCCATTTGCATTCTGCTTTTGACACATCTGCTTCTACTTCTCTGTGCCAGGTGTTTCTTGGCCTTCCCCTTTTATTTTGCCCTGGGGGTTCCTCGTGGGAGCTTGTCGCGTGATGTGTTGTGTTGGCTTCCTGAGAGGATGGCCTATCCAGCTCCATTTCTTCCTTCTAATTTGATATTTGATTGGTTCCTAATGTGCTCTTTCCCACAGTGCTTCACTGCTAATTGTTGCTGGCCACCATATCCTTAGAATTCTTCTTATACATGTATTTAGACAAGTTTGGATCTTCCGTAGCATGGATTTTGTGGTAAGCCTCTGATCCATACATATGCACAGCCTTAACATTTGTTATCCCAATCATAACCATTATATCACTATCTGATCTTCATGATCTTGGTTTTGCCTTTGTACACATCCAGTCCTAGTGTGGCTGCAGTTGTTTATATTAGTGATGCTTTTCCGCACCTTTGCCTCTGGTTGTGTGAAAGAAGAGCTAGATCATCGTCAAAGTCAAGATCAGCTAGAGTTCTAATAGTGTCTATTGTAAACCATACGTAATTACATTACTGCAAAGTTATTATGAAATCTAAAGAAAAAAATAAGTATGTTTTACTCTACATAACCGTTTACTACATTTCACACACCTGACAAATCAATAACCCATCCAGGTTTTAGTAATACTAACAGTATATATTGTAATTTCTTAACACACAGTGACTGTAGCATAAATTATGTTGTCTCGACTTGCAGAAGTAATTGTTTAAAATTATTTCAAACATTCATGTGTCAAACATTTAACAATCCATTGATGAAGAAATATTGTAAACATTATTGCAGGACGTACAATTTGACAATATGTTGCTTCCGTGATGTTTATTGCTTGGGAAAGGATATTCATACTCCTTCACTGATGTGTTGACATTCTCTAACACACTGGCATTTTCTAACACATTGGCACTCTCTAGCACATAGGGATTATGGAACATATTGGCACTTTCCTGTGTCAAACACTTAACTTAAAATCTCATACAAAATTATTGCCGGACGTATAATTTGATAATAGTTTGCTTCCGTGATGCTTGGTACAGGATGCATAGTTGACACATAGTGAGTGGTGACCTCTTCAATACCTACACCAGTTGTATAAGATACTGTTGTGTGTTTACAGATCACAGACCACAGCTCATGTGACAAGGACCCTCGTGTCCATGAATGAGACGGGTGTGGAGATGAGTTTCAGTGTTGGAGACGATGTCAGTTTGACGTATCCTGTAGGCACACACATCAACAACGGCAACTGGCATTACGTGGCACTGATACTGGAACACAGCCAAGTTACTTTGTATCTGGATGGATTGACTGGCAGCTTAGGCAGTTTTACACCTGTTAAACTAGTCTAGTAAGTAACTGCATCATAACACAACAAATTGTGGACATTTACAGTGTGGAGGCTGGGATAAGCCTTGGACAATTGTGTGCACTCCACATTCATTCCAAGGATATCGCACTGTATAAAACGTACTTTTGTTTCACAGTGCGGATTTTACCGAACGGTTTGTGTGTTAACGTTGACTGGCCGTGAACTGCCCACACGACCTGTTATGGCCTGTCTCTCTGTGGTCCAGCTTAGGGGCTTGTCTGAGCCCGACAAAAAGATAATTACCAGGAGACACTAAAGTTGGTCAGAATGCTTGGTTCATGGAAGGTGCATCCACTAAAGTTGGACATATAATGCATGGTTCATGAAAGGTGCACCAACTAAAATTGGCCAGAATGCATAGCTCATGGAAAGTAGATCCACTAAAGTTGGCCATGATGCTTGGTTCGTGGAAGGTGCACCCATTAACGTTGACCATAATACAAGGTTCATGGAAGGTGCACCGAGTAAAGTTGGCCAGAATGTATGGTTCCTCTTAGACATATGAGATAATTACCAGGAGCAGTTTCATGGAAGGTGCACCCACTAATATTGGCCAGAATGCATGGTTCCTCTTAGATATATGTGATTATTCGATAAGTGGCATTAATATATGAATTTCCCTATTGACGTATTGATTGCCTGACCCTTGTTATAAAGTATTTGCACGCAGTCTACATTACGGAGTAATGCAAATTTAAACTCCAATTTATGGTGTAATTTATGCGAGAATAAAAGACATCTTGTGGCCACATAAACGAGAACAATGCGATTAGACCAGCACACAATGTGCTCTTCCTCCTTGTTCCCTGCTGTACAGGGGTGAGGGTCAGGTAAAATATTGTCGAGCCACTCTTTCTGTTCTTTCTTTCCATAGTTTTCTATCGGCTGCTCCCTCTCTCCATCTTTCATCCTCCCCCGATCTTCTCATGTCCCTCCTCACGCAGTCCTCCCATTTCAACTGTGGCCTTCCCCTTTTCCTGCATCCTTGATGTTTTCCACCTCTGCTCTCTTTGCTAGTTTGCTTGCATCCATCCTTACCAAGTGGCCTGCCCATCTCATACTACTTCTCACCAATCTTCCTGTTAGGCTGCATTGCATCCCAACCTCTTTCCTTAGGTCGTTCATCCTTCTTCTGTCCACCCTCTTTGTTCTTGTTATTCGCCGAACCCAGTTATTCTCACACACTTGCAGCTTCTGTTGTTGTTGTTATGTCAACGCCACTGTCTCCAGACCATACAGGCATGCTGGTGTAACACATGTTCTCAGGACTTTCGCTTTCAGCTTTTTTGAAATTTTTCTGTCCAACATGACTCCCTCTACCTTTCTCCAAGCATTCGCTCCCGCTTGTGTCCGACGTCGCACTTCTGCCGCTGAATGCCCATCCTCCGTAACAATTCCTCCAAGGTACACAAAGCCATCCACTTGCTTGATCTCCTTACCATCCAACCTGATGTTCAACTCCTCTCACTGGTGTCCAACCCACATCACTTCTGTCTTTTCTAGGCTCATTCGCAGTCCGTGCTTCTCGAACACCCCCTTCCATTCCTCCAACACTTCCTGTAGGTCTTGTTTGCTTTCTGCTATTATGGCCAGATCATCTGCATACATCATCTTCCTGAGAATATCCTTCGTGCTGATCTTCCTGCTGATTATTTCCATCACCATGATAAACAGTAAAGGGCTAAGGGCACTTCCTTGCCTCAAACAAATGTTAACTAGAAACTCTTCTAACAACCCAGATCCAACCACAACTCTTCCTTTTGTTCTCTCATACATTGCTTCCACCATCCTGGCTTCTGCTTCTGGCCCTCCCATCCATCTCACTGTTGCCATCACCATCTCTCTAGAGACTGTGTCGTAGGCCTTCTCCAGGTCCACAAATCCCACTGCCATTCTCCCTTGCATCTCCAACCTCTTCTCTACCCATCAGTCGTCCCTCTGCCCTTTCTGAATCCTTGTTGTTCTTCACCCAATTCTTGCTCTATTTTCTTTCGGATCCTCACATCCAGGATCCTCTCTAGCAGATTCATGGTGTGACTTAGAAGTGTGATTCCTCGGTATTTCCCTGGGTTTTGCACATCTCCCTTCTTCCATATTGGGACTATTAGCCCTGTCCGCCATTCCTCTGGTACTTTACCTTGCCTCATACATGTATTCAGCAGCCTCTTTGTCCAGCTGATTCCACTCTCCCCCGCTGCCATTACCATCTCCACACGCTTCTCATCGATGCCAGGTACTCTTCCCTTCTTCATCCCTTTCAACCCGGTTTGCATCTCTATATATTAAACATTAACTAATTAGAATATAAATAAGTTCTACCTAACCGGAAGACAATGATAGTAGCGGTCCAATCACGTAATACATAATATAATTAATAACCAAGCACATACCAACGTAGTGAACTGTCAATTAACACAAATATGTATTGTATATACAATGACGCTGTGAATTCTGACACGTATATAAATTAAAGGCGTAAGTTTTTTGTATAAAGCATACATTATTTTACCATGATGTGCAATAGTAGAAATCGTATCAGTTTCAATGCCATCTGACGAAAGGTAATATTATTTTATTTCCAGTGTGGTTTTGCACGTTGGCGGATCGGGGTCACAGAGATTCCGTGGGGCGCTCAGTCTGGTCCAGGCCTGGGACATTGCTCGCAACAGCACCGATGTCATCAGTGTATCCAATGCTAGGAAGACTCCCGTCACCAGCCCGTCCTACACTCGGGGCCTCACTGCTGACTGGGGCTGGGACAGCTTTCAACCTGGGCCAGGCATGACAAGGATGTCTCCTTCCAAACGTGGTCACACAATATGTCCCAGTGGACAACAATTGGACACAGATGGCTACAACTGTGTCAACAAACTAACAGGTAACTTAGAACAAGATGTGACTGAAATATGTATTTAGTATTTCCAGCAGAATTATCATATTTCTAACTCAATTCAAAATTCATTTAAAGACAATAAAAGGTGTTTTCGCCTAACACTAAATATAACATGTGCAGAAAATAAATATAATGTGTGTACGTGTATGTGTACGTATAGGGGGCACGGTGGCGTAGTGGTTAGAACATCGGACTGTCATCGATTCAACCCGAGTTCGAATCCTCTTGCAGCCGTTTCGACACTTGGGCCATTTCGTTCACCCCAAGTTGCTCCATTCCACCCAACTATAGAATCCCTGACAATGATATGTGAATTAATAGTCTTCGCGCAGTAACTACTGCTTTTTTAATGCTCCACAGAGAAGTCAAGTTGGTGTTGGTATGAACAGGTGTTCTGGGGGGGGGAGTATAAAGCGTATTGAGCAGTCCTATGGGCTGAATTCTGCACTATATAATAACGTACCTTTTTACTTTTAACTTTTACTTCCCATTATAATATAATTATATGTAAAAATACGAGTCAAAATGTTTCGCTAACACACTCCTGGGGCTACCGTTTTGTGTCAAACGATGACCGTCTATCACAAAACGGCGCCCCATGACGTATTATATAATTGTTCCAAGTGGTATAATATAGAGCAGGATCAAAGGAAAGGTTCTTAATATTGACGGTGTAATGCTTATTGCATTGGGGTGAATATTACGACAGCCTATTCTATAACATGAACATTGTATTTATAGCTTCCCGATTGGTAATTTTCACAGCGGATCTTGCATTCGCTTATCACTGGCACGAGCGGGATGTGAACCAATTGTGTCACAAGTCGTCAGAAGCCTTTGTTTTTTTGAACATTCACCTCACGTTGGCAGTTTGATCCGCCGTTTTCCCTTTCCCGAAAACTGTCTGCACGCTTCACGAAGCTTTCCATTCTGTGTTGTATGATGTCCAAGGTCAACTTACTGGTGTGCGAAATAAGAGCAATTGTACTAGTATTTGAACACTCTCTTGCGTCTCTTTTCGTCGGTATTGGAATATAGGCTGGTTGTTTCCATCGCTCAGTCCATTTTTTTCTCCAATATTCTGCTATAAATTGCTTACAAAATTAATAAAAACAACGATTGCTTGAAATTATAATATATTACATCTTGCAGCATAATTCCTTTTCCACAACACCGCCGAAAATTTCATTAGAATTCAATTAATTAATAATTCAAAATAATACTCTGTCCTACCGGCCTGCCTCGATTATGCATATTTTTCCCGCGATTATCAGCAAGGTTCGATGTGACGTCAGTGGTGGCATGGAAGCGCAGGGAGACTGGGACTTCCATTCATTCACCTATTTTTACAGCGATAACGGTTGTTTCGAAGAGAGCGTCAGAGTGGTTTATTGTGCAGCATTCGGTTGCAAATGCAAACATTAGTAAGAATGTAACAACCGGTCGCTTGTTTAAGTTCTATACGCAGTCAACTTTCAAGCTTTTGACAAAGTGCCACATCAAAGATTACTACTTAAATTAAAAGCCCATGGTATCGGGATAGCATAACTGACTGGATAGAACAATGGCTGACTGACAGAAGACAACGAGTTGTAGTAGATGGAGAAGTTTCAAATTGGAAATCGGTTTTGAGTGGGGTACCTCAAGGATCAGTATTAGGACCTATATTATTCTTAATTTATATCAATGACTTGGACGACAGTATAACAAGTAACGTACTGAAATTTGCGGATGACACAAAACTGTTTAGAAAGGTTAATACTGATGGTGATAAACAACATTTACAAAACGATCTAGACAGATTAGTGAAATGGTCTGAGAAATGGCAGATGCTGTTCAATTTTGGGAAATGTAAATGCCTACATACAGGACATGGGAACTTGAATGTAAACTATAAAATGGGAGATACTGTTCTGGGTACTACTGAAAAAGAAAAGGACTTAGGAGTTACAATAAGCGCTGATATGAAAGTTTCAGAGCAGTGTGGTATTGCAGCTTCAAAGGGTAATAAAATTCTTGGATTGATTAGAAGAAACATAACATACAAGGGAAAAAAGTTAATTATACCTCTTTATAAAGCAATAGTTAGACCTCATTTAGAATACTGTATACAAACATGGAGACCATATCGTAAGAAGGATATAGATATGCTTGAACGCATACAAAGGAGAGCAACTAAAATAATTCCAGAACTTAGAGACCTTAGTTATGAAGAACGCCTGAAAGAATGTGGTTTAACAACTCTAGAGACAAGGAGGTTAAGAGGAGATCAGATTGAAGTTTTTAAGATATTGAATGGGTATGAAAATATTGATAGAAATATGTTTTTCTCACTCAAGAAGGATAGCAGAACTAGAGGACATGAGGTAAAATTAGTAAAGGATCAATGTAGATTGGACATCAGGAAGCACTCGTTCTCACAGAGGAAAATAAATGAATGGAACAAATTGTCTACAGATTGTGTAACTGCTAGCAGCGTGAATATGTTTAAAAACAAGGTTGACACATATCTCAGGAGGGCGGGTTATAAGTAGATGAACATTGTTGGACTCTCGATAAGCCAATGGCTTCCTTGTCCACTTGCCATCTGGGCCTTTGGCTTGGATGGCAAATCTTGTTAAATCTTGTTAAACTTTGCTTAAGAAACTTGTTTCGACCGCGACGGCAGTCCTTGAAAATCCTGGTGCTAAGATATGTTTGAAAGAGGATGATGTGCCAACATTATTCCCAGTAGTGGAAGCTACGTTGATACAATCAATCCGTAGAATCCGAACGCAGTCAGCGACACGTACGGGCAGCGACGACCAAGTCGCTCGGATCGAAGGAAAGGGGCCTCGCAAATGGGCTGTTACTGACGATGTCAGCGCGATCTTTGCCGTTCTGACATAACCGTGAAAACGACCGCATAGATCAACCTAACTTCTCCTCACATATCTACTATACATATACATATATCATGTTGTCAAAAAACACTGTTACGTCCATATAATGATCAAACTTTACTATATAACTATAAAAAAAACTCGCCATATTGATCTAGGCGTAGGAGATGGCGAGTTTTTGTTTATTTTAATTGTTGTAAATTTTTATCGCTATGTGGAAGTAAAGCAACATTGGCCATGTGACATGTGTACATGTGAGGAGACATTTGGCGGTTCTATGTGGTCGTTCTCATGGTTAGGTCATAAAGTAAAAAAGGCTACTGACGTCACTTAACTGCTCAGAAAGTGCTGGATTCGAAGATGATTATGAGGTATCACTTGCCACTAGCGGTTCGAAATCATTACATTTTACTTTGTATTCCGGACATTTGCCATCGCCACCACTCGCCGTAGTGACGCGAGTGAAACTATACTGAAGCAGTGCGTAGAAATCGCTGACTGAATGTAAACGAATGTTACAAGTGACGTCACAAAACAACGTGATTGTCCATTTCATTAACTTCAAATTTTATGTTGCATAAAAATGGCATCAATACAACTAATTAGTCACATTCTTCTCACACATATATGTATACCAACATGTTTTAATAATTCATTCATTTATATCGTCATCGACAAATTAAAACTGTTAACATATTTCGCTTTGTAAAAAAAATATTTGTTAGCGTTATTTCCTCCAAAATGCCAATCTACTTTATCTACCAAAGTTTTGCATAAATTGGTACATTCACATTAGGTACACCAATAATTACGCTTCTAAAGAAGAAAATCTAGTCCGTCTTGCCACGAAAGAAATGTCGTTATCTCAGTAAAACAAGTTGATAAATCAGATGGTCCTATGCTACAAAATAGGAATAATACCCCATAGGTCAAACTTTTGTGTAAAAAAATGTTTAGCGGCATCACTGGAGTCAGTTCATACAAAACAAACTGTACAAATAATTTTATTTTCGATAAAAAATCGCATCGGGGGATGTGGGGGTGCGTGGTCATTATTTCCACACATCTGCATGATGTCACTGATATCAATATATTAATTTTTCATTCAGTTGCCTTTCATAGGTTAAAAATTCAATCTTTCTTCCTACACAATACCTATAATTATTTTAGCAAATCGGATAAAGATAAGACCACAGATTGTACATAAATGCAAGAAAATAAGGCTAGTTAATGCCACTGCCACTACGCGATACCGTGGCGCTGAATGTGTCACTTCGGTTTGTCTTTAAGTTTACTTATCAATAAATTGTTCTGTTACATTTTATGTTGGCACGTAGTACATACAATATTAAACTTTGTGTACACACCGAAAACACACTTTAGCAAGTGCCTTGTTGTTATTCCCTTTAATACTTTGACTGCCTCATTTTATCTACCTTTTTCTTTAGCCTACCTTTCTGCAAAGTATGTTATCATATCTCGGCTACTCTTAGATTGGAAATGACTCGGGCTGGTCAGTTTGAGACGGCTAACTCAACTAATTTTTGCATCGGTTATGTCCATTTCGCATTTAGTTATGTCCAGTTTCATGGTTCATGGTAGCATGGTTCATGGTTCTAACTTCTACGTTATAGTAGCATCATCACGGTTCGTCCTACTCTGTGGAATATTTGGTTCTTTCTCAGTAGTCATTTGCGTGCCTTCCAATCTGAGGGAGCCACATCCCGCACCAGAAGAAACATTGGCGAGCTGTTTCCAAAACAAAATATAATCTATCTATATAGTAAAAATAAGTCTAATCGTTGTTGAACCGTTTATTTTAGTGTAAAAATGGTAATAGGCTATGTTAGTGTTATCTTGAAAATAACTGTTTCTACGTAGGAAAAATGCCCTAGCTTGATCTGCATTATTTTTATCATTACTATTACTACTACTACTACTACTGTTATTATGTATATTATATTTAAAAGTCAAATACATTATTCTTGGATCTGATCACATAAATAATAATATATTATGATTTCGTTATTTTTCATATTTCCCCTTGTCCATCCACTGCACGATGTAGCGCGCCATGTCCTTGGCATGTTATCCAACGTGCTCCTCCATTAGTCACTATGTCATCGCACCGTCTCATCGGTTAGCCTCTTGCTCATTTACCTTTGCTATGTTGTCTCAGTTGTTCTGATGGTCTATATGTTGTCTTGCAATCTCGCTATATGGCATGCCCGTTTCCACTTTGATTTCGTCATATTATATATATATATATATATATATATATATATATATATATATATATCAATAAACGACACAATATATATATATATATATATATATATATATATATATATATATATATATATATATATATATATATATATATGTATATATATATATATATATATAGTGTAGTTTATTGACTGAACACATCAGCACAATACACATCAACATTGGTGGTTGTTTTATTTAACTTGATCAATGAATTATATTGATGGATCAGCCATATATATATATATATATATATGTGTGTGTGTGCGCGCGTGCGTGCGTGCGTGCGTGTGGGTGGTCTAGACCTTCGGATATTGACCTGTTTCAGACAAATTTCCTCCAACTGCGACTTGTCCATCACAGAATGTTGTAAGGGTGGCTGAACAGCGTCTTACTGAGGTCAACTTTACAAAAGAACCAACCTTTGAAGGTCAACAAACAGTGACCAGGAACCACAAGTCAGGTATTGTACACAGCAAGTGGATGTCTCATTAATGTGGAATACACACAGTGGTCAGGAACCACAAGTTAGGTATTGTACACAGCAGGTGGATGTCTCATTAATGTGGAATACACACAGTGGCCAGGAATCACAAGTCAGGTATTGTACACAGCAAGTGGACGTCTCGTGCATTTCACGTCGCAATGAAGTGCATCGATATAGTGTAGATAATTTAACAAAAGTCTATTATTATTATTATTTGGTGCAAATCCGCTCAAACCGTAAGTAACTTTATCACCCTGAGACAAAAATCTAAGATCAATTTGTGTTTGCAGGTGACGTGTTCCAGATCGGAATCTCTCCTGTCGTCTACAGCGCATCAGACCCTACAGACAACCGAGCTGTGTGTCACTTCAATGTCTTCCTTCGCTGTAAGCATATTCCTTAGCATATAATATGCCATGTTGTATCCACGTCTCCTTACCCAATGTAAAAACAAACTGGGCAAAGAACTGTTTTATCAACTGGTGCCTGTTTAATCAGCAGCAGTTATTCTTCCATATGTGTGCTCAGAGTGACATTATTTGAATAGCGAATTTATATGTACATTTTGTCTTGTAATCCATTATGATATATGCATTGTTTTTTAGTTTCTTCAAAATATTGTCTAACCTAAAACGCATGCATATAATTTTAGCAAATGCATATTTTGTAACTGCACTTTTGTTCAATATCATGATTACAAAAGAAATGTGTTACTATGTCTTGAGTGACGATCATACCACAACACATATCACTGTTGTATAAAGATCCTACCCCATCACATGTCACTGTTGTGTAAAGATCCTTCCCCATCAAATGTCATTGTTGTGTAAAGATCCTACCCCATCATATGTCACAGTTGTGTAAAGATCCTACCCCACCACATGTCATTGTTGTGTAAAGATCCTACCCCATCACATGTCACAATTATGTAAAGATCCTTCACCATCACCTGTCATAGTTGTGTAAATATCCTACTCCATCACATGTCATTGTTGGGTAAAGATCCTTCACCATCACATGTCACTATTGTGCAAAGATCATACCCCATCACATATCACTGTTTTGAAAAGATCCTATCACATCACATGTCACTATTGTGCAAAGATCATACCCCATCACATGTCACTGTTGTGCAAAGATCATATCCCATCACATGTCACTGTTGTGCAAAGATCATACCCCATCACATGTCATTATTGTGCAACGATCCTACAACATCACATATCAATATTGTGCATAGATCCTACCTGGTTACGAAATCACGTTGCGATATTACGATATTATGTGAACGTTTGCCGTAAATTACGTAACTCGGAACAACAGTTACGTACAATTGTTAGCAACACTGTGCGTATTTCTACCATTGTTAGGTGATCTACGTCAAACGTACACGGAACGCTTCTTGAAACCGGCAGTTTTAGTCCAACGTGATTTTTATTGCCGTAATGTGGGGTGACTTTTGGCCAAAATCTTTTACATCTCAAAGCCAAAGTCACCCTCATTCACGGGCGACTTTGGCCATTATAGCATAAAGGGTATATTCTATGCTGTGGATACAGGTTAAACATCTCCTTGGTGAAGATCCATGTTTTATTACCCATATATTAATGGCGCAGTGACAAACTTTCTTAGTTTTTGTCTTCTTGAGTGCAATTTTCTCCAGTTTTCAATCATCGTGTGTGTAATTATTATCATCACCATCAACACAACAAAGATCTTAATCTCCATTGTCATCATGATCAATTACGACACAGTACCAGTACCGAACCATCATGCCTAATGAACGAACATTTTCCACAACAATGTCCACAACAATGAATGCAGTCACATGGCCTTCATTCCAACTACAGTACCAAACTAAAAAAGAAGAACGGTACGGTAAATTAGATGTCGTACCGTAATTATACAAAGAACATTACACTCGGCATTTATTTACTGGTAAAACATCAAAAACATTACGTTTTAGCTTTGAGGAGCAGCGAGGTGTCCACTCATCTTCACTGGATTCTTCAAATGAGGGAGAATCGTCAGACTCCTCAGAGGCACTGGCACAGGCTTCTTCAACAGATCTTGAGATGGACCTGGTTGAGCTTGAGGAGAGTCCGGCTGACTATGATCTTGTTCCATCTCATTTTGAGATGCTGTTGCGGGCACACTGATACTCTTGGCAGGTTCAATGTCCATCATTTTCCTACGTTTTCTGTTTGCCTGCCCCTCAGTGTCTCCATGGCGAAGCCTTTTCAGTTCTTGAATAAAAGCCTCACTAACTGAAGTGCTTACGTCTTCTTTGCTATCGGTACATGTATCAGGCAGCCGCTCGAGGACATAAGTTGGATCAAAAGGATAGATTCCACACTTGTCAAAGTCAGCGATTGTATTTTCTGCCTGGTCTGGGGGTGTTTCCATAAGCTTCTTGAGCAACTTTGGGAATGTATCCTTTGGGATTGTCTGAACCTTCTTGCCTTTATTCATCTTATACCCAGTGAGAATTGCCCTCCACACGGTCTTCGTAGGTGAGAAAAATGCCATTTCTAAGGGATGGCGGAGGTGAGTTCAGTTGGGAAGTAGGCAAACGAAGGATATGTCATGATTTTCACACGCTTTCCTTCAACGCTTGCAGTATGGGAGGGCTACAGTGTTAAACAATCTTTAAAGCAAACATCGTCAAATAAGCAGGATTTTAACGATTGTAGCGAGCATATTTAGGGCCAAATTCTGTCCACGTGTTCCACATGCACTCTGCTTTGTAAACGACATATATAGGTAGAATTGCTCCTGCTGCTGTGCCCGCAAGCATCAAACTTGTTGAAGTTTTCGTACAGTTAATAGTCCTTTCAGGATATCGAATTTCTCTTTTGAAAATTTGTTTTTTCCGACCCGGGTTGTCCGTTAAATTCGTTTCATCATAGTTTATGATATTGTCACTTGGCACTCCTTCAAGGCTCACCTTCAAATACTAAAGGTATCTCTCTACACAGGAATGAACATTGCCAGGACAAGAAGCTTTCCAGGAGCAGATATCGGAAGTGATCATGACTTGCTGATGACAACCTTCCACATTCGCCTGAAGAGGATCATCAAACCAAAGCCAACAAGAATCAAATTTGACACCGAGAAACTAAAGGATCCTGATGTAGCAGAAGCATTCAAAGCAATGATAGGTGCGAAATGTGCACCCCTTATCATACTGGATGACAAAGATACCGACGTGAACTTGCTGACCAACACCTTCAACAAAATAGTGACCGACACAGCCAGCGAGATCCTTGGGAAACACCGTCGGACAAAGAAACCATGGGTCACAGCAGACATCCTAGATCTTTGTGACAAAATAAGGGAATTGAAAAGGAGAAAATGTGATCCTGAAGGTACCGCAAAATACAGAGAAGTCAACAAGAAGATCAAACAAGATATGAGAAGAGCAAAAGATAACTGGATAGTAGAACAATGCTATGAAATTGAAGACAGCTTGAGGAAGAACAACAGCAAGAAGGCTTATCAAATAGTGAAAGACCTGACATCAGTGAAGAAAGGGATAACTACCACTATCCAAGACAAATCAGGGAAATGCCTGACAGAAGAACAGCATATCCTCCATCGATTGACAGAATACTGCTCAGAACTGTACAGCCACAACACCAACGGAGACCCAGTAGTAGTAATTAATTGTACTACTGAAGAGGACGACTATCCCATTTTTCGTGAGGAAGTGGAGGCTGCAGTAAAGTCTCTGAAAAAAAGGAAAGTCAGCTGGAATTGATAACATACCACCAGAACTGGTTCAAGCTGGGGGAGAAGCCTTGACTACCACACTTACAACAATCTGCAACAAGATCTGGCAGACAGGAGAATGGCCCACCCCATGGACTGAGTCACTGATCATCACACTTCCCAAGAAAGGCTACCTACAGATGTGCCAAAATTACAGAACAATCAGCCTCATTAGCCACCCGAGCAAAGTCATGTTGAAGATCCTACTTAACAGACTCAAACCTCAGGCAGAAGAGATCATCGCTGAAGAGCAAGCGGGTTTTCGAGCAGGACGGAGCACCAGTGAACATATCTTCAACCTTAGAATCCTTTGCGAGAAATACCTTCAACATCAGCAAAGCCTGTATCATGTCTTCATAGATTTTAAGAAGGCCTTTGATAAGGTATGGCATATGGCCCTATGGGCAACCATGAGGAAGTACAACATTGGCTCCAAGCTTGTCCGAACCATTGAACACCTATATGACAATGCCACCAGTGCAGTAATCTTCAACAGCAGCATAGGAGACTGGTTTCGAACAACAGTCGGAGTTCGACAAGGATACCTACTATCACCAACGCCAACATTTTTCTGGAAAGGATCATGACTGATGCTTTAGGAAACCATCAAGGCACTTTCAGCATTGGAGGCAGGACAATCACCAACCTCCGTTTTGCTGACGACATCGACGGCTTAGCAGGAGATGAACAAGAACTAGCCAATTTGGTGGAGCGCCTCGAGAAAATATCTACATCATACGGCATGGAGATCAGTGCCGAAAAGACCAAGACTTGAGACAGTAAAAAGCTTCAGGTACTTGGGATCAATTATCACAGATGAGGGTTCCAAACCGGAGATACTTGCCAGGATTGCACATGCAACAGCTGCACTAATAAGGTTGAAACCCTTATGGAACGACAGAAACATCACTGTCAGTTCGAAAATAAAGCTGGTGCGCTCCCTTATCATGTCCATCTTTCTGTACGCTTCTGAAACATGGACCCTCTCAGCATATCTACAGAAGAGGATACAAGCCATGGAAATGAGATGCTTTCGGCAGATATTGCGCATATCATACAAAGACCATGTTACTAACGAAGCTGCGAAGCTGTCCGCAACAAGATCAAACAAGCCATCGGACCATATGACGAACTTCTTACAACAGTTAAGAAGCGTAAACTGAAGTGGTACGGTCATGTATCAAGATCATCTGGCCTTGTAAAGACTATCTTGCAAGATACCGTAAGGGGTGGAGACGAAGAGGTAGACAGAAGAAGAGGTGGGAAGACAACATCAAAGACTGGACAGGAATGGAGTTCGCTGACTCCCAGAGGGCTGTCGAGAACAGGGAAACGTGGAGAGAGCTGGTTAGAAAGTCATCAATGGTGCCCCAACGATCCTTACGGTTTATGGGAAAGTGAAGTGAAGTGAAGATCTCTCTACTGTGTCCTTGTTTACCTCAGCACGTTTGCGTGAGATGTTTTGACACAAACGATTTTTAATGTTGTCCTTATGTCGACTCATAACACTCCTACACCATTCTTCTCCCGGAAGATTACACTGAAACTTAGAGACAGTCCTCCTTCCTGACCTAGATAGCGCTTTATTGTCATTCGGAGGTCTAAGCAGTCAGAAAAGGAACCCCCAGCCTGACTTATGCACCAGATGATTTACAATGCTGTCTTCTTCGTCAGGCGAAAGTACTGTTTGCCCACCAGGTTTTCTTTTAAGTCTGGCGCTGCTTACTACCTTGACATGATTTTGGAATGAGGACCGAGCAATGTTGTATTTCTCATACACTTTCCGCTGGCTCAGTCCATTCTTAAAGTGTTTTTGTGACTCTGTCCAAGGTTTCAGGTGCAACTGAGTTGTATCTCCGGCTGCCTTGAACCCGCGTGTAGTTTCGTGGCATGATGCTTTTCGGAAAACCAGTGAATAAAATAAAACAAAACTAAAGTTAAGATCAATATACAATATATATCTACTGCGTTTTTTTCATGAAAACGTAGATCTTTTTAGGAGGTCAAACTCACCCCAACAAATGGCCATAGTCACCCGACCATGGTCGGTGATCCCTGTGGTGACTTTGGCCACCCCAATAGAAGCTTTTGTTTATGTCATTCTTTTCACAAGTGTAACTTATATAGTTCTAGAGCCTTTTAACTTCTATGATATTGCAACTAAATAACATTTATTATTAAAAAATGTGAGATACTTACTAATTTATGCAGGCTTGATTTTTAACAACATCAATCACTGCTTCGTGGAAGACATGTTGAACTCGAAATAGGCCCGCAGCAAATGAGGTGGGCAGCACGAAATAGTAACTAAAATAACAAGAAATGGGTTTAGATCACTTTGACACAATGAGAAATGATAACAAATTGTTAGAATTTTGTTTAATGAATTTTTACATTGTCCAATCTTGTTTTATGGATAGTGGCCTAAAGTCAACCCGGGGGCCAAAGTCCCCCACTTTACGGGTGCGTGAAGTTGTCAGTGCCATTGGCATTGCCCTACAAGAACCACACTCTCCGAAACTGGCGCCACTCACCATATAACCATTGCCACGACTTGATTATAAATTCAAAAAGTATAGTTGCCAAATGGTTGGCTGGGTAACGTCATTGTTTTTTTGCAACAGGCAATATAGCATAGTTTCAAACAAAAAGGGACGTTATTGGGTTTCTATACATATATTCTTTTAAAAATATTCTGCCTACCCTCAACATGCTGAGAGTACAGGCAGACGGATAGGCGACAACAAAAATAATAACTTATATTCAGTTAAATTTGTTTTTGCATCTAAAATCTGGGATAATGAAGTGTCTGAACGTTACTCTTTAATGCATCCAGACTGCTTAGACTAAAATGCGTTAAGGGAGGGTGTTGTTCAATACAGACACCATCCACAATTTCATGAAATTGACATTGGGAGATTTCCTGAAAAAATAGGTGTTTACCATAATATTATGAAATAAAGATGTGCAGAATCTGCATATCAAATGTAAGTTGTGGCTGAGGTGAAATGGTTAGTGGCGCCACTGGTGGGAGTTTGTACCAAAACTAGACTGGGTAGTGTAAGGAGTCATACGCTCTTGCCTTTTCTGCCGTGCGACGCCGAACTACTCGGCATGTTTAAGATATTGAATCGTTATGCAGATATTGATATATGTATTTGTGTCTCACTTAAGTAAGGCACCAGCACTAGAGGATATTAAGATATTAACATTAGTGAAAGAATAGTGTAGATTAGATATTAGTAATTAGTCATTCTCACAGAACGGCGGCAGTTGTAGCTTTGGATGGCAATCCTGTTCAAACTAAATCTACTGTTGTGTAGAGATCCTACCCATCACAGGCCTTTGTTGTATATATATTCTACCGTATCATCTGTCACAGTATTTTAAACATCCTACCTTGTCACATGTTGTTGTGATGCCATTGGTGACACCGTGTATGTGTCATGTTCTGTTTCAGTGGGTAACTGTAGGACACCAGACCGTCCCATTGGTGGCAAGATACCAGACTGTGATGATGTCAATAACTTGATCTACAAACGCTGTTCAGTGGAATGTGACATCGGCAAGGCGTTCCTGCGTCCAGTGCCCAAGTTCTACTCGTGTGGTCCAATTGGTGTGTGGAACACAAACAGCCCAATGAACAGGTTCAAATTCCCACCGTGTGGACGTAAGTTTTTTTAACAAGATTTGCCATCCAACCCAAAGGCCCAGATGGCAAGTGGACAAGGAAGCCATTGGCTTATCGAGAGTCCAACAATGTTCATCTACTTATAACCCGCCCTCCTGAGATATGTGTCAACCTTGTTTTTAAACATATTCACGCTGCTAGCAGTTACATAATCTGTATACAATTTGTTCCATTCATTTATTTTCCTCTGTGAGAACGAGTGCTTCCTGATGCCAAATCTACATTGTTCCTTTACTAATTTTACTTCATGTCCTCTAGTTCTGCTATCCTTCTTGAGTAAGAAAAACATATTTCTATCAATATTTTCAGAAAAACATATTTCTATCAATATTTTTATACCCATTCAATATCTTAAAAACTTCAATCTGATCTCCTCTTAACCTCCTTGTCTCTAGAGTTGTTAAACCACATTCTTTCAGGCGTTCTTCATAACTAAGGTCTCTCAGTTCTGTAATAATTTTAGTTGCTCTCCTTTGTATGCGTTCAAGCGTATCTATATCTATCTATATAGGTTTCTTGGCTAATTTCGTTAGATAGTGTTTTACCACCCAAGGCATTTAAAATAATTCGGATAGGTCAACGATATTCTAATAAATATGGAAGCAATTGTGTTGACACAATGTTGGTAGTCATCATTGAAGTCCTTCTCAATTCGCAATGGTATGAAGCAGGGTTGCGTCCTTGCACCAACCTTGTTTGGGATATACTTCTCCCCGCTGCTTTCCTATTCCGTCGGCTCATCTTCAGAAGGTGTGTGCTTACATTCGAGGACTGATGGCAAGCTGTTCAAGCTGGCCCGTCTGAGTGCGAAAACCAATGTATGACAGGTCCTGATCAATGAGAAGCTCTTCCCTGATAACGCAGCGCTAATATCGCACACAGAAGAGGGTATCCAAAGGCTCATATACCAACTTGCCCAGGCGTGCGTAGAATGGGGCCTTGACATCACCTGGCAAGAAAACGCACCAAACAAGGATATCAGTGAGCGTGCAGACATCTTCAACATATTCGCCCTGCTAAGCCAGCGACGTCTGCGTTGGCTTGGCCATGTCTGTCGCATGGAAGATGGACATATTCTAAAGGACGACCTCTATGGTGAACTTGCTTCTGGTGCAAGGCGTGTCGGTCGTCCAAGTCTGCGGTTCATGGATGCTTGCAAACGAGATATCAAATCTGCTCATATTATCATCGAATCATGGACATTTGGTGCAGCAGATCGCAACAACTGGCGACAGGCTGTGCAGAGTGGTATGAGGAAGGCAGAAGAACGAAGAAACGAAATGTGGACGGAGAAGAGAGAGAGCGTCGGAGAGAAAGGCCATCGAAGGAAGGAACCCTCTCTCTATCCCTGGTCGCTATATGACAGCAGTTCTATGAATATCGGTGGAAGGAAAAAAAACAGAAACAACATGTAATATATGAAGTAAAATTTCATCTAACCTAAGTGGCCGCAACCAGAATTACACAGCACAACAACATGAGAGCCCACGGCGGTAGAGGGAAATCAACCAAACTAGGGACATACGATCACTACCAAATATGCTACAGTGCAGGCATGAGAAGACAACATCCGGCGCAGAAAGATCAGCGAAACGATTGAAATATGGGAGACACACCCAGCGATCAGCATAGACGGAGCTACAACCTTGCCGCAATTTTCACAGGATCGTATGACACCGGATAGCAGCTCAAACTAATGCTTACGAATGGATCGAGAGGGTTCCGAAAGCTCCGTCGAGCACTTAATATAGACTCAGAAATATAGCTAGATATAACAAGGCTGCCATCCAACGCCAAGAGCTCCAGATGCCAAGTGGACAAGAACGACATTGATTAATCGACAGCCATTGTCCATCTATGCATAGCTCGCCCATACAAGATACCTGTCAATTTTATTTTAAAACATATTCACGCTGCCAGCAATAACACAATAATTAGATAATGTGTTCCATGCAATTATCGAATGAAAACATATCCATCCTACACTGCTCCTTAACTAGTTTTATCAAAAACATTCTGTTAGGCGTTGTCCACTAATGTGTCTTGGATGATACTTAAGATTCCGCTTGTCTTTCTTCGTAATCTCATTCCACATTCCTCAATCTACATTCACTTCTCAACATCTACTATTCAGACTAAAAGCGATTACATTAATAATGTAACCACCACCTCACAGTAAACACCACCTCACAGCGATTACACTACCAATGTAATCAATGGCAATGTAATCAATGGCAATGTAAACATCATACTCACATTGTTTACACTAATAATGTAAGACATTTAAATACCATACTCAGAACGATTATACTACGAAAGTAATCAAGTACAGTGTGTATTTAAAAGTTGCTTCATATTCAATGCAACACTATGCAAACTAATGAAAAATGTTCAGGAAATGTTTTGCATGTTAAACAATGTTGAACAATTGACAAAAGCTCTCAAGCTTTGCTACAAATATACACTAATACACGGAAATATTAACTATGCATGATTTCTGTCGTCTGAGTGGCACGTCATAGCTCTGACAACTAACATATTGCCTTTCTGTAAGTTTGTTCCTTTTCTCTAACTTCAGAGTCTGGCATTGTAAGCAAACACCTGCGGTTTGGCTGGGACTTTGACCTGGTTGCTGACTTCACCTATGACAACGCCAACACAATGAAGACACAACTTCGCCAGAAGTTTGTGGACTGGAATAAAGAACTGGAGAAACTGCAGTCTGCCAATCCTTTTTGTGTGACAGCTGACTGCTCAGACGTGATCATCACAGTGACTGACAACAATAACGATTACCGCATAAGCATCGACATTGATGGAGTGGCGCAAGTCTCATTACTTTGTCGTTAACTGTTGAATAACATTTCCATACATTGACATTGCGTTTGTACTACTATTTTAGAGGTAATCACGGAGGAATAACGATTGTGCAGGAATTAATATGCTGTTGCATATAATTGTTTTAATATGTGTTGTTTTGTAGAGTGCAGGTTGGAAACAAATGGCCGGTCGTGGAAGCAGTTGCACAAGAAGTGCTGCTTAACCATGGATTTGACTTGCATCCGGTAAATTCATTATGTACAGTATCTTTAAACACAACATTTTGGCAATATATTTCAATAATAGTTGCATTAGTGGCTAGCTTCTATCTCGTGAGACAATGTTTGCTTTAGCTGCGTCATCATCTGTCGGTAAATTGCCAGCATGACTTCTTGCACGCACTGATATCCTAGTTAGACCGGTACGCTTTGATGTCGATATCAAGATGGTCGTTACGCCTGGCTCGCCAGGTAGATCGGTCTTCGGCCGTTTGCCCAAGCAGAGGGTTTCCTTTCCTGTCTGCGATAGGTTGTCCATGTTTCTGCACAATACAGCAGGATGTAGAGAACGCACGCACGATACACTTTCAGTTTTGTTTTGCAAGGTCCTTTTTGACAAGACTCTTTTGAGAGTCCTCCAAAAGATGCCGTGTGCTTAGTTCCTTTTCAAACCTGAAATTGTTAGACATGACGGAACATAATTATGCTATGCTCTCCACAGTTTCGAGTACTTCATCATTAATGAAGATTTTGGCTTCTTGAATCCCTTTGCTCATGATGACGGTCTCGTTGACGCTGATTTTGATGCCAATAGCTTTGCAGGTATTTGGAGAAACTATCATATATTGCAGCTGTTCCTTGAAATGGGAGAAGAAGGCGACGCCATCTTCATAGAAGGCTTCGAACACATGTACCGCTGTTGTTTCGGTCTTAGCCTTCAATCGCGATGCAGAATATAAGTTAATGTTGGCACCTAATGTAGTTGTCAGGTCCACTGAAGGGCTAGCAATGTTTTGCACTGTCTCAACATTGCAGATAATTAAATCCAAATAAGAATTGAGGCCAGAACATAGACCTGCTTCACACCGTTTACAATGGAAAAGGGGTCAGAGTTCATTCGATCGACGTGACAAATTTAACAAGATTTAACAAGATTTGCCATCCAAGCCAAAGGCCCAGATGGCAAGTGGACAAGGAAGCCATTGGCTTATCGAGAGTCCAACAATGTTCACCTACTTATAACCCGCCCTCCTGAGATATGTGTCAACCTTGTTTTCAAACATATTCACGCTGCTAGCAGTTACACAATCTGTAGACAATTTGTTCCATTCATTTATTGTCCTCTGTGAGAATGAGTGCTTCCTGATGTCCAATCTACATTGATCCTTTACTAATTTTACCTCATGTCCTCTAGTTCTGCTATCCTTCTTGAGTGAGAAAAACATATTTCTATCAATATTTTCATACCCATTCAATATCTTAAAAACTTCAATCTGATCTCCTCTTAACCTCCTTGTCTCTAGAGTTGTTAAACCACATTCTTGCAGGCGTTCTTCATAACTAAGGTCTCTAAGTTCTGGAATCATTTTAGTTGCTCTCCTTTGTATGCGTTCAAGCGTATCTATATCCTTCTTACGATATGGTCTCCATGCTTGTATACAGTATTCTAAATGAGGTCTAACTATTGCTTTATAAAGAGGTATAATTAACTTTTTTCCCTTGTATGTTATGTTTCTTCTAATCAATCCAAGAATTTGATTACCCTTTGAAGCTGCAATACCACACTGCTCTGAAACTTTCATATCAGCGCTTATTGTAACTCCTTAGTCCTTTTCTTTTACAGTAGTACCCAGAACAGTATCTCCCATTTTATAGTTTACATTCAAGTTCCCATGTCCTGTATGTAGGCATTTACATTTCCCAAAATTGAACAGCATCTGCCATTTCTCAGACCATTTCACTAATCTGTCTAGATCGTTTTGTAAATGTTGTTTATCACCATCAGTATTAACCTTTCTAAACAGTTTTGTGTCATCCGCAAATTTCAGTACGTTACTTGTTATACTGTCGTCCAAGTCATTGATATAAATTAAGAATAATATAGGTCCTAATACTGATCCTTGAGGTACCCCACTCAAAACCGATTTCCAATTTGAAACTTCTCCATCTACTACAACTCGTTGTCTTCTGTCAGTCAGCCATTGTTCTATCCAGTCAGTTATGCTATCCCCGATACCATGGGCTTTTAATTTAAGTAGTAATCTTTGATGTGGCACTTTGTCAAAAGCTTTCTGAAAATCTAAGTAGATAATATCTACTGGCGATCCCACGTCTATCCACTTAGTGATTTCTTCCAAAAAACATAACATATGCATTGCATGTTTTTGTGGAAAAATTGCATAAGCTCAAGTAGGATTGGAGGACGTCCAACGTTCTTGAGAACAGTGAAGCGTGCATCTCGATTTACGTAGTCGAAAGCTTTTGTGAGATCCACAAAGGCTATGTGGAGTGGCATCTGTTGCTCCTATGCTTTCTCTTGTAGTCGTCTTACATCGAAAATCATGTCTATGCCAGAGCGGAAACCATTCCCATACTGTTAGTCAGGGTACACCCTTTCTGCCAATTGGTTATGTTGGAATCCCTCATTTCCTGTCCATGGGACTGCTCAAAGCGTTTTACACTTCGTTCGTTCCAGCGCCAATTCGACATCTCTGGGAAAAATTCAGTCATTGCTGCTGCGAGAAGATTATTCGTTGTTCAAAAGCTGATTTCCAACCCGTTGTCTTCTGTCAGTCACCCGTTGTCTATTCGGTTGATAACGCCATCCCCTATTCAATGGGATTTTAGTTTAAGTAGATACATACATGCATGCATACATTTCCTATACACACACATGCATACAATATATACATACAAGCATATTGTACGCGAATACATGTACAATATACATGTACAATACAGGCCTACAAAAGTACGCACACGTATTCATTATGCTATATGTGTTAACAAAGTCTACTCGTTATGTCATCAATGTCAATAAAGTCTATCCACAGTGTTATCAGTGTCATCAAAATAAGTGTTATTACACAAATTACACAAAATTATTACACAAATTACACAATTTGTAATGTCTAGTCATACATGTTCACACACGTATAAGTATTACATTATGCAAATGTTCCCTCTTTTCTAACCAGGCCATGCCTGGTGCGAAAGATATTGACATGTTGTCATTCTGGATTGAAGAAGAAGTGTCGTGTGAAAACAACTACCAGGCAGTTGGTGACACTTGTGGTATGTGCTGTCAACTATCAGGCAGTTGGTGATACTTGTGGTATGTGATGTCAACTAACAGGCAGTTGGTGACACTTGTCTTATGTGAAGTCAATGACAGAATAATTGGAATATTAATATAGTCCTTAACAGGCAATTATCTGTAATATGTGTTTTTATTTTTTACAGAATTGTTGTTTTATGGGGTCATGTGCTAATGCAATAAACCAAATTTAACTTGAGAAACTCGCATTGGGAAACATTTGTTGAGTCTCTTAGCCAAGTGAGCTCTATCTTCTATTTTATCTTTTTTTTAGTAAACAGTAATATTCATTCAATATATCATGATATTTACCTGTAACATTCGCTACTGTCAGTGAAGTGCACAGCTGGAACAGTCTACAGCATCACAACAAAGACATGTGACGACTGTCCCATTGGCTTCTACAGAGGCCAGACAGACACAAAGTGTGAGGCCTGCCCACCAGGAAAGACAACAGAGACAGTTGGGTCTACCAGTAGCAGTGAATGTATAGGTAAGACAGTTCTGCCTCATAAAACTTACAGCAATGTCACAGCAGTGTCACACCAGTGTTGCAAGAGTGTCAGCTCACAGCCACAATTGCAAATGTTACAGGAAGACATCTCAAACTACTCTGTAGCAGTGTTCCAATTTCGCAACATTGTTCATCAACTGGTGTGTGTGTGTTCGCGCGCGTGTGCGCTCGTGCGTGTGCGTTCGTGCGTGACTGTGTGCGTGCGTTGATAAATCCCATCATTAAAATGTATTCATGCGACATAGGTTTGTCTGACAAATGTCATGAATAGCATCAAATAGACAGAAATCACATTGACATTACAAGTGTTAGTCATGGGTCATGAATTAGTCTCCAATTGTCTCAGATCAAAAGATATGCCTTGGGGCCCTTGTCCTCCCCCACATAGGAACCCTTATGGTCAATCATAATAGCCGGTTTCATTGGCAATTGTAAGAATTCATATTATTATCCCACCAAAAAAACATAGTATGACTTAATGCAATGATACTTAAAACTATTGGCTTTCTAACAGTAGCGAGGGACTTTCTTAGCCAGCATGATATATACGCGCTCTAACCATATACTAACTAAACCATGAGAGACATGTGCTCTAATCTTACACTACAAGTTAACGAATGAGAGACATGTGCTCAAACCTTGTAAAAGTTAGAGCATGAGAAACATGAGTTCTAACAATATACAAACTAACGTATGATAAACATGTTTTCTAACCTTGTACAAGTTGAAGTATGAGAGACATTTGCTCTAACTATGTACAAGCAACAGTATGAAAGACATGTGTTCTAATCATGTACAAGCAAAGCATGAAATACCTGTGCTCTAACCATGTACAAGTTAAAGTATGAAAGACCTGTGCTCTAACCATGTACAAGCTAAGATATGATATACATGTGCTGTAAACGTATACAAGACAACGTATCATAGGCATATGCTCTAACCATGTATGTACAAGCCAAAATATGAGAGACATGTGTTAAATATAAAAGATAAGTTCTTATAAAACGCGGTATACAGTCATTGGGATTGTTCAAAGTGCTTTACACTTCATCCTTGTACAGGGTAACATATGTGAGACCTGTGTTCTGTACAACCTACAACATAAGCCTTGTGACTGTTCAGACTCATGTACGGCCGGCCACTTCTTCAGCACATCCAGTCTTAGCTGTGAGTCTTGTGGCTATGGCTACTACCAGCCAGACGTCGGCCGCACCTACTGCTTCGCTTGCGCTATAGGCAAGATAACGCGCACACTGACAGCGACGGACGAAGCTGAATGTTTTGGTGAGTTATGCCCTGGTTATCTTTTATGTGTGTAGTATTTTGGGCATGCTAATAATACACCAATATTAATGTCAATGTTGAATTTCTATTGTCCTCCTAGCACAACTGATATATAAGGCTGCGTAACTTTAATTTCTTACTGAGCCTTTGGTCAAATACAGTATATGTTAATTGTACTTCTCAGTGGACACTGGGCCTGTTTTGTTTGTTAATTGCTTGTGACGTTTGATTTTAATTGTGAACATCATGCATGTTATAAGCAATCACCCAGACTTACAACAGCGTGTATAGCTTAATATGTTTCTGTCACCAGACGACTGTGTAAGTGGCAAAGAGTTGAAGCCAGAAGGAGATTGCGTGCCATGTGAGGTCGGCACCTACAGGAAGCAAGGAGTAGATCCCGTGTGTACACAGTGTAGCGCTGACAGGACCACACCAGGAGGGGGAAGCAAGGGAGCTGACGCATGCTCACTGGGTAAGTGCGTTCATCACTGTTTGAGAATGTGTATTTTGTACGTGTTCACTGGGTGAGTGCGTTCATCGCTGGTTGACATTGTGTAACTGGAACGTTTTCACTGGGTGAGAGCGTTCACCATAGGTTAACAAGATTTTCATCCATAGGAAAAAAAAACAGATGGCAAGTGGACGAAGTAATCATTGTTTTCTCAAAAGTCCAAAACATATCATATATCTGTAATCCGCCTCTCTGAGATGTTTGCCAATTGTGGTTTTAAGATATTTACTCTGCTACCATTTATACAATTAGTAGGTCATTTGTCTCATTGTTATTGTCCTATGTGAAAATAAGTTCTTCTTGTGTATGCATAGCCTTGGTTAGACCTTTGGCGTCGCTTTGCAATATTTCTAGCCACTTCTCCCCATCTATCCAAACATTGATGTTGTCATTCCATCCCGTTTTGCTTCTACCTCTTCGGTTTCCACCGGTAATTCTCTTTCTATGATGCTAGACACCACACTATATTGTCTTATTTTAAAATTGCCGTTCTTAGCCAGCTTTCTTCTCTTACAGAAACGTCTTCTTCAATTACCCTACTTTATCAGCATGCGTACGTGCGTGCGTACGTGCGTCCCGTGCGTTGCACCAGCAGCTCAGGCCAAACATATATGCATGTGTTTTGTCCACTATGTGTTTCAGCGAAATGTCCAATTGGTCAGTTCCGCGTGGGCCAAGGTCCGGGTACATGTCATGACTGTCCACTTGGATCGTACCGGTCTGCCAGCATGGAAAACTGTACATTATGTGGAGACCATGTCTACTGGAGAACAGACGGTTTGGGCAAAACGTCACCGGGTGACTGCAACTGTAAGTACATGATGTCAGACATGTACCTGCTGATTGTGACTAGAAACAGGAACATATACTAGTACATTTACATGCACTTATGCATGTCTATCATAACGAAGTACCCATAACATCTTGTATCAGTCTTAATGTTAATATATCCATTTAAGTATTTTTACAATATGCAATATTCTGATATAATTATGTGATATATTACGCAATATATCATCAAAATGTTGATTTCATTATGTTTCTCCCACCAAGGCCAGTTGATAAAAAATTATATGTGCGCCATTGATTCATAGTCTGCGTTGCGCTTCTTTATCAATTTCTCAACGTCATCACATTTAATAATTTGATACCTGCAAAACATAGATATTATGTGCAAATGGCCTCCTGGTTTCATTCTTAATGCAGACATCGGGTCAATTAATTTGCATCAATTTCATTTAAATGAAAACAATGTGCTAAAAACATTATTTCAAATTCAGTTCAATGTTTGTTAATCTCAAATTTATTTGCAATTTATCGTTTAATTTAGAAAACGCACAGTTAGCATTTACAACTAACAAAATAACCCAATTACAATAATTATATACTACTGAAAATGCGTTATGGCAACTATTAGAAATGTGAGCAATATATTGCTTTAACAACACCACTTAATGCACACAATACGGAATAGAGCAAGTTTGTAAAACTAACCTTTAAACAGAACAAACATATCATCAGTTAATACATGCAACAGGCTACGAGATTAACTCGATAGAATACCTTATATCATCAGTTAATACATTCAACAGGTTAGCCATAGTACGAGCTTAACTCGGTGGAATACATTATATCATCAGTTAATGCATGCAACAAGCTAGCCATACAACGAGCTTATCTGAGGGAATACATTATATCATCAGTTAATGCATGCAACAGGCTAGCCATACTACGTGATTAACTCAGTGGAATACATTTTATTACGGTGACTAATATTAATATCAGTTTTGGACAGTTTTCCACGTTTATGACATTTTTAGGTTTGGGTTTCCTCTCCAAGGATTGCCCACTGTCCTGTCCTATGTTGGTTTTCGATTCAGTTAAATTCACCTCATTTTATGGGCTTCACTTCCATTTTAATCTACTTTGATTTTATCCAGTTCAATTTCTGGTTCACACATTTTCCCTTTGATTCCAGTTCAACGCTAATTCAGAATTGACCCCAAGTGCAAATTGTAATAATCTGAAATACTCACCAGCAATTATAAAATGCCGAGAAATAATGTGAAATGCTGAAATGCTCAGTCATTGCATAACATTCTTTGTCAATACATGAAATGCCTAGTCAATATATGAAATGAACACTTTGTTGATACTAACACAAACTACAACAATATGCAACGAGCTAGCCATACAAGCTTAACTCAGTGGAATACGTGTCATTAGAGTAGCCAGTTTTAGTATCAGTTTTGGACAGTTTTCCACGTCATTGACCATTTTAGTGCAAATTGTAATAACCTTAGATAATCATCAACATCTATGAAATGCCTAGAAATTATGTGAAATGCTCAGTCATTGCATGACATGCTTTATCAATACATAAAATGCCTAGTCAATACGTGACATGCCTAGTCAGTATATGAAATAAACACTTTGTTGGTACTAACACAAACAACAGGCTCATATAAAGTAGACTAACTTTGATTGATGTTGGGCTTGATGTTGAGTTTATTGAGACAGTGGGTACGGAAAAGAGTCCCCCTGAAAAAACATTCAACACATCTCATACATGCATTATTCAAGCTTAGTCGATCAAAAACGTCAGCCTACAAAACTACCAATTAAACAATAACACTTTAGTACTTGTTTGCTGAGAATGTGATACCAATGGCATGACATTGAACATTCACCTTGGACCGCAATATTGAGTTGCTCAATGGTATTGAAATACTAATATTTTGGAATTAAATGTTTTTTGCCATTTTTAATTCTTTTTATAGACCTTCCTTAAATTGTATTTCAAGATTGTTCTGTATCATTGTTACAGCAAAATCAAGAGGCAAGTGATTAACGCACTTTGATTTCCAACATTTGATTGACAACATCCAGTTGAGAAAATAATTGGTGAATTCTTGGGTCTTTCATTACCTGTCCACCAAATTAGAGAGCACCGATGAGATAGTTATCAATAAAACTGAGAGGGCTGGGCTAGAGTCTTGCAAACAGAGGTGGTTAATTTAAGTGCCATATTTTATGCTATTATATGTCATTAAATAAGTGACAGTCTATTCTTTAGTGGGGAAACACATATGTCCTTAATTAACATTGTCTTCTTGTAATGGTCAGGTGACAGTGTACTGATCAGGTGACAATGTACTGATCAGGTGACAGTGTACTGACCAGTATACGGGTCAGGTAACAATAATGGTACCAGGGCTGTACGAACAAGTATGTGTTCATTAAAATGGTTATTATTAGTCATATTTATAACTGTTGATGCTAAACTGTATTGCGGGTGTGTCCAACAGTGTTATTCCTTCGTGTTGTATGCTGGTAGTCTACTGTCCGGCTGGCTCCTACATTGTAACTGGCGCCCATAACTTGAGTTACTGTGAGGGATGTCCAAAGCACACGTACAAAACCCCGCAGAATTACTACGCTGACCACTGCACCAAGTGTCCATCAGCCATACCTCGCACGGTCAATGTGAACTCAACTGCCAGATCCGACTGTCGTCTTGGTTTGTGCAGTTTTACTCATTGTCTCTTATCGTTGTGACTGTAGATATCTAGTTGGGTCCATGCACACTGGTTGTCAGACCAAACTATATGTAATGTTTCCAGAAGAGTGCGACATGAGTTGGCAGTGATCAATCAGTGTCTGCAGTTTACCATTCACATCTGGCAGCTGTGTTGAATCTGAATTAAAATCAAGGCATGCACTCTCTGAAAAGTCTTATTATCTAATATAAAGTGTTAGAAATTCAACTGTTTATTTGATGTGTATTGTTTGATTTAACCAGGATATTGCACGGTTGGAGAGATACTAAAGAAAGGCCAACTGGAGCAGTGCATCAAATGTGGCTACGACACCTATCAGCCAGTGCTGGAGCCAGACAACACAACTGAGTGTCAGCCGTGTGGTACACGCGGCGGACTCAAACTTGGAACAAAGCTAGACAGAAGTGGAAACAAATCCGCTTGCCTGCGTACGTGCTGACAATTCAATGAGTTCGTTGTCACTGGTCAATATACGTCCATCCTGCCGATAGGGTGACGTGTTTGTAAGGAATGTACAACAGCTGTACAGTCAATGTGTCGCTGGCCAACTCTCCTAATGTATGACTTACATGAAGACAAGTGGCGAGTCAGCTGAATGTATTATTACATGGTGTCTCAGCAATAAACTTAGACTTTAGAGCCGACACACATCGTTTGAGCGAATACAACAGAAGTCAATAATGTGGAGTCACATATAAAACGTGTCTTGAAGCCGGTTTATTTTGTGAAATAACATCAAGTTACTTTTGACTTCAGCTTACTGTACTGCTGGGGAGGAGTTTGTGGCAAACAACATGTGTGATCCGTGTCAGCGTGGTTTCTACAAGGACAATGTCGATGAAGTGGCCAGGTTTGACAAGTGTACCGCCTGCCAAGTGAATCTCATCACTGCAACCACCGGGGCCACAAGTCAGGACAACTGCACCCAGGGTAAACTATTGTCTCTTGGTGGCACACTGGCATTATGCTAATGCAACAAAAGGTTTTCATTAAGGACAACTTGACACTTGATCATGTCAATGAAATATGTTCCTACAACCGATGGCACCAGCCACAACAATGGCACATTCTGAAATAAATGTGCTATATTAAACTCATATTATTACATTTATGTTCAACATCAAAATAGAGAAAAAAAAAGAAAAAAGTGATTAGTTTGATCTGAGACAGGAGCATTGAAACATTGTCACTTGTCCAGGTAACTGCAGTGCCGGCTACAAGACAGACGGAGGCAGCTGCATCCCGTGTCCACAGGGAACGTATCAGCCAGAGAAGTGGCAGGATTCATGCAAGGACTGCCCAAAGGGAAGTACCACTTCAACAAACCAGTCAACAAGTGAAACATACTGCAATGGTTAGTATTAATTCAAAAGTTTCTTCTTTACTACACACGTCTGGAACAAACATGTATGGAAACATTGTTTCGATGTGTGGAATGTGAGTACGTTCTAACCGCTACAGCCCCTTATAATATATATATATATATATATATATATATATATATATATATATATATAAAGTAATAGCAAGCGTGACGTAAAGTGCCACGGAGCACTCAATTAATATGGCGCTATATATATGTTGTACTATTTTGCTGTTTTATTTTACCTTTACCACAAACTGCTGAGTCATTGTCCACTAGATGGCACCATGGCTGACATACCATACTTAATCATTTATCTGTAGGCAAAATGTGTATGTACTCCATCCTGGACTAAGCTCGTTTTTGTGTTTGTAGTCTACCCAAATAACACTCGATGCACCTTCTCGCTCACATTGGAAATAAAATGGACTGCAGAATACAGCAACATAGCATCATCAGCATATAAGGCCTTGAAACAGAAACTTCTGAAATCGGTAAGTGACGAATGTTTCTACAGTTGTGTTGACAGATGTGTTTCTACTATCAATGTTGCAGTAGTGGTCGATTCAGTCAACTAAGTACGTTTACATGTGATAGAAAATGGTGCTAATTGTCCGCACTAAATGATGGATTATTAATCGATGAATACAATCCATGATTTAGACAGGTAAAACCTGTTCACAACACTGTATTTCAATCATACTGTTTCAATCAGGTCTTGAATTAAGAATGTTTTATTTTCTGTTAAAGATCGAGTACTTGTTTGGCAGAGATTTGGCTGATATCTACAAAAAAGAAAAAGGACTTAAATTACTTGCACTGATGTAAGTCTGTCCTGCCGTATTTGTCTCACCATGTTGTCTCCTTCACTACGTTGTTCTATCTACTCTTACTTGGAAGTCTAAGTCAATGCTTAAGCATGTTCTTTCTTGGAACAAATACAATAAAACTGAAGACATAAGAAGACTTTAATCGACACCATCGATGTGTGGACGGGACTGAACTTGACAGAGAGGCGACTAGGGACCGAGTGGGGTGGATAAACATTGTACAAAAAGTGTGACCTCTTGAAATAAACGTGTCACAATTAAATTACCAATGACATCTTGAAATACATTATTGTGTCGCTGTTAGCAGTGATATCCTAAAATTACTGAGTGTCTCGCAGCAGTTAGAAGTGACAACATTGTGTTTAAATGTGTCTACTTATTCCCTCCGGGCTGCTTGTCTCCTTACATTCAAGTGATCTACTGTAATATTGCTTTATGTTATTCTTATGAAATACATAATTTTTTTTGGATTAGCTTGCCATCAGCTTGTAGCATGAAGTTGACTCATAATTAAATTTGCATAACTAGTATTATTTATTATTTTAGCAAGTGATTGCTGTGGTGTTTGTTCTTTGTAGTGAAGGGAGTGTGGTTGCTTCATTGGTAACACAATTCGTCAGGAAAGACACAATAGGTACAGAAGTGGTGGAACGTGTGAGAGACGTGTTGACAACTGTTGTAAAGACTGGTCAGTTACCTGCACCGCCAGGGGAGACCTTCACACCTTTGAAGACAGTTAGCACAGCACTGCCTCAGGTGGCTGAGATACCTGATGGAGCTCCACGTAAGTGTTTCGCTGAGGCTTCCCGAGGCTTGTGTTCATACAACGAGAACTAATAGTATAACTTATATATGTCTTGTTATATTATGTGTGGTTTTATATGACCAGAAGTAGATGTTGTGACCGTATTATTGACTTGCCCCCAACTACACTCACAGATCCCTTTATGTAGCTAGTTCTAAGAAACAGCCACATAAAAAAGTCATGGAAATAAACTCACATGTAGAAGCCACGAGTCAAGAGAAAGGTCACACAGACGCATAACAATATATTTGCATTTAGAAAAAGTACTAATTAAGCTGGAGCTAAGCACTGGTTATAAAATATAATTGTACCTTTTCTATGTGTTTGCACTCAATGTGGAGACAGCCTGACATCCTACTCGCGACACTAATGACAAACCGAGAGAAGGCCACTGTTATCTTTACTCTGCTATGTCTTCAGGCTGCGTCAGTGGAAAACAACTCAACGCCGCCGGCACTGGATGTGAACTATGTGATGTGGGTTACTATCAGCCCAATGACGGAGAATACCGCTGCTACAAATGTCCTTCTGGCTACTCAACAATTGGCACTGGAAAAAGCTCCATCAAAGAAATATCCTGCAAGGGTTAGTGTTGTGTGTTCTCAGTTAGAAGATGTCCAAAAAGGGGTAGTGTTTTGTGTTCTCTGTCACAAGATGTCCTACAAGGATTAATACTCTGTGTTCTCTTTTGCAAGAGTTTCTGCAAGGGTTAGTGGTTACGCATCCTCAGTTGAACTTTAGAAATAATCTGTTGTGTAGCTCGACTTTGTGAATATCTTCAATAATATCGTATGTTTACAGATATGTGCACTGCGGATGCAAACTATTGTCAGAATGGCGGCAGTTGTACATTTGACAACTATGCGAAGAAACCCATGTGCACTTGCCGCGACTTCTATACAGGAGATCAGTGTCAAACAAGGATAGGTCAGTGGCAAGCGTTGTTACACTTCACCGTAATCTTGCCTTCTATACATATAACTGAAATTTGTCTCTTTTGGTTCTTGGATTGATGTTGTACAAATTGCTGAAGCATTTGGTTTATTGCAAAATGATCACCTATTAGAAATCAGTCACCTTTAAGGTGGTAATGAATACATTCTGTCTTATATGTGTTATGTTACCTTATATAGTATAATATGTTAGTTTTGCACAACATTATATGTATGTGTTACATAACGTTGTATAGGGTTAATATGGTATATGTAATAAATTTAGTATAGACTTTTATATAGTCGAATCTCATGAACCGTTGGCACACGGTGTCCGAGGGCCATGGAAAAGGGTGTTTAGAGACTATCCCTCTTTTTTGTACTTGTATATCAGATCGAGCACTTTCATGACATTCATGTATGATTATCCATATGTGTCATAAACATTGTGGTAAAACGGTCCATTTTGCCCTTTTTACTTTGGTTTTATTTAAATTTTTTCATTGATTTTATTTACTTCGGCTAATTTTTCCTTCTGCCTCACAAATCCAAAATGTAGGCTTGACAAAACTTTTAAAAATATCGATATAAATAAACAATATCACGTTCATTGTTAACCATCACACACACGCACACACGCACGCACGCACGCACGCACACACACAAATATGTGTATATATATATATATATATATATATATATATATATATATTTGTGTATGTTCGTGCGTGCGCGTGTGCGTATATTATATATATATGTGTGTGTGTGTGTGTGTGTGTGTGTGTGTGTGTGTGTGTGTGTGTGTGTGTGGGTGTGGGTGTGGGTGTGGGTGTGTGTAACAGTTCTCATCATCCGACCTTTGAATGCGAGTAACAGTCCTGAATTTTCAGAAGAGGAAGTTCCGCCTTTAGTGATTTTGCTAACTGACACCAGACGTACCAACACGGAAATCTGTGTAGTACTCATGCATGTCCTTTGTCAACTGCTTAAAATTGCCATTCCGGAGCATTTCGCCTGCGTCAGCAACTCGTGTCAAGTCAATGTTGGCGGTGTCATCGCTTTCGTCGTCTTCAGCTTCTTCAGAATCTTCTGTTAAATTATCTACCGAGTCAAGCAGGCGCTGACCGGCCGACACCCCCATTTCCACGAGATTCTTCTACATCCTGTGCCGATACAAACTGTGCCAGTAACGTTTTGTCCATCACAGACGTGGCAAACATCCGCTGTGCCTCCTCGGTCAAGCTATTATCAATGACCATCGCAACTCCGTCCAGCTTGCACTCAATTGCATACGACGAGGGCATATTCCTTTTAAGCTTGCTGGGGTAGATCACCTTGCGTTTTGTGCACGTCGTATTGCCACATAAATGAAGAACACGCTGACCGTATCTGGATCGATTTCGAGAACGCGAGCCTTGTATAGACGGCCGTCGGTGTACCTAACAGCACAAAGTGTGCCAACAATCGGCTTCCAATTGAGTTCCATCTGATCAAGTTACGCGTAACTCAACTACTCCAGCAAGCATGTCAACTCATCCTCGTTACGCACCAGTTGACACCAGAAACTAGCTGGTGACAAAACGTGACTGACATACGCATCTAACTTGTGACCAACGGGGTCACTAGCTTAGGTTGTCATCTTGATGTTCAGCATCTGTCGTCTTGCTGTTCCCGTCGCTTGGCAGTTTCTCACCTATTGCCGTCAGCATCATTCGTCTCGGGAAGAGGGAAGTTATATCAACTGACAATGTGTAGCATCAAACATATTTTTGGTAGCAAACATTCTTTAAACAATAAGCGCGGGGAGGTTACTTAGAGGTGCCTCAAACAGGTCAAGAGGACATTAATACACACAAACCAGGAACAAAATGTCCGGAAAAAAGGCCGGAAGCTGGTTATGAATACGTGTGTTTAAATGCAAGGAGCATAGTGAATAAGAAAAACGATTAAATTTTAATGTATAAGATATTGACCCTAACATAACTGATATAGTCAAATCATGGGTCAACAAAGACATCGCAGATGCTGAATTAGAACTGACAGGATACATACTGTTTATGAGAGATCGAATGGGAAGGGGGGTAGTTATTTTATATATTAAACAATATATTCAGGCTTACGAAATAAAATTAGAACGCGAAGCAGATTGCGATTAAGCTGTTTGGTGCAACATAGTTACAGGAATTTCAACACTAACTATCGGATTAGTGTACCGAAGTACAAACTTAAACGAAGAGGATAACACAAAAATACAAAACGCTATAAAGGAAGTGAGTAAAGTGGAATGTATCATAATGGGACACATACAATGGAAATCTCTAGAAAGTGCATGGTGTGAGGAACAACAGTTTCTATTTTTAATAGAGGATAGCTTCCTCGATCAACACGTGCCAACCAGGGGAGAGTGTATTAGATATAGTTCTGTCTTCAAGAAATTAATTAATGGACAGTGTCAAAATACATTAACCTTTGGGTAATAGTGATCATATTCAAATAAAGTTTAACATCAAAGTAAAATCAGAAAGTAAAACAACAAAAATAGGGAAACTTCTACATAGGTAAATATGAGAAAATATGAGTGTCATTGGTCAATTTGTTCCCATAGAAAAAAAAGGAAAGCAGTCTAAAAAGAAACACAAGCTTTTAAAAAAATAGCGTACAAATAAACTATGTGGAGCGTTTATAGACGTATCAGAAAGGCTTTTAATTAAGTAGCAATTTTTGATGTGGCACTTTGTCCAAAAGTTTCTGAAAATCTAAGTATATTAAGAAAAATCTAAGTAGATAATATCTACTGGCGATCCCTCGTCTATCCACTTGGTGATTTCTTCAAAGAAAGCATAACATAAATGATTTGTTACCCTTTTAGGAATATATGTTGAGATGAATTTAATAATTTATGCCTAACAAGGAAGTCCACCATATGTTTTTTAATTAACCTTTCTAATTTTACAAATTCGTAACATTAAGGTAGCTGGGGTGGCTATTATATGCTTGTCTTGAATTTATTAGTTTCAGTAGAAGTTTTAAAGATAAATTAACCATTTCTTCTTTTTAATATATCTGGTTATGGTACAAGGTTTTTAAAACATTTTTGTAAAACACACACGCGCGCGCGCATATACATAATCATGACGGTGTAACTGATAACTTTATGGCAGATTTTGGTTAACATAAACCAATTATGTCAGCTACACCACCGTGAATGAATAAAGCAAAAGTTCAATAAAAGAAGAGTAAAGTGGCAGTGCATTTTTGACACTAACCCTTCACCAATCGTAATTTGCTGCTGCATTTCGTTGCGTGCACGTAAGACGCATTCATACGCAAAATTGCAACGTCGTAAGTGTTGCAGTTTTTCACAAATAATATTTGAAACATCATTTCCTGGTTATTAATTAAAACACTATCTCAACAAATGCTTGTTTTTATGTTGAAATTTACGGTTTTTCGCTGGCGTGTTATGTGTTGTTGACAAAACATAATGGCCATTTGTAATATTGACATGTCCCCTTAATTTGCTGGCACAATAGCCCTTGACTCTGTACTTGTAACGTGTTTTCGTCTATGGTATCAGGTTACGCCAGCCATCTAACAAACACGTGGCAGGGTGTGTGTACGGTCATTTTGATTGGCCCGTTATCCCGCGGGGTCACCAGGTCACATACGCGTCGGCATTTCCGTTATTGTCAAAGGCATGATAAACAATGGTAACGTTCAATGAACGCTGATATTTGCTGGTTCTGATTTAGTTAGGTAGATACAGTACTGATGTGTACTAGCATTACAGTAAGCAGAGATTGGCGAAATATGACGTTAGTGCCGGTGATTTTTGTGGTGTCGACATTTAGTTCAATATATCCTAGCAAGTTATGAGGAAAACAATGAAAAAAATCAACTAACACGTTAGCCGCCCCAACTGCCTTAAACTCACTGGTCTGTAATTATCTTATTTATTTCTCGAACCCTTTTTAAATAATGGTATGATGTTTGCTTCTTTCCATTCAAAAGGAACAACTCCCTCTTTTAATGACAAATTGCACACTCTTGCAAGTGGTATACTGATTTGTTCTACTGTTTCCATTAGTAGTTTTGGAGGAAATCCCTCCACTCCAGGCGATTTATTATCCTTCATTGCTTTTATTTTCTGAGCTACCATTTCTGGAGTAAGTCAGATTTAGCGTCCTGAAATTTAGCATCACCAATGTAATGAAAAAGAACTAATCATACCTCTGTGTAAAGCAACAGCTAGGCATCATTTAGAGCACTGTATTCAGTTTAGATACCATAATATCGTAAGAAGGATATAGATACGCTTGAACGTATACGGAGGAGAGCATCGAGCAGCTAAAGTGTTTCAAGAACTGAGAGACCTTACTTTTGAAGAACGCGTAACAAAAATGTGTTTTTTACAACCCCAGAGGCAAGGAGGTTAAGAGGAGATCAAATTGATTTTTTATGATGTTGAATGGGCATGGAAATATTGGTATAAATATGTTTTACTCACACAAGAAAGATAGTAAACTAGAGGACATGAGGTAGCACTAGTAAAGGATCAGTTTAGATTGGATATCAGGATTCTCCCAGAGGACTATAAATGAATTGAACAAATCATCTACAGATTGTGTAAATACTAAAGGGTGAATATGTTTAATAAGATTCAACAAGATTTGCCATCAAAGCCAGAGGCCCAGGTGGCAAGTGGACAAGGAAGCCATTGGCTTATCGAGCGTCCAACAATATTCATCTACGTGTAACCCGCCCTCCTGAGGTATGTGTTAACCTTGTTTTCAAAAAATATTCACGCTGCTAGCAGTTGCACAATCCGTAGACAATCTGTTCCATTCATTTATTGTCCTGTGTGAGAAGGAGTACTTCCTGATATCCAATCTACAATGATCATAGTTATAGTTAGTTTGTTTCCTTTTATTCAAGAACAAGTCCTTTTCTTTTTACAGTAGTACCAAGGACAGTATCCTTATATTATAGTTTATATCCAAGTTCCCGTGTCCTGTATGTAGGCATTTACATTTCCCAAAATTGAATAACATCTGTCATTTTTCAAACCATTTTACTAATTTGTCTGGAAATGTTGTTTATCACCATAACCTTTCTAAACACTTTTGTGTCATCCGCAAATTTCAGTACGTTGCTTGTTATATTGTCGTCCAAGTAATTGATATATAATATATATATATATATATATATATATATATATATATATATATATATATATATATATATATATATATATATATATATATAGTAGTCTTCGATGTGGCACTTTGTCAAAAGCTTTCTGAAAATCTAAATAGATAATATCTACTGGCGATCCCTCTTCTCTCCATTTAGTGATTTCTTCCAAAAACATAATATATTTGTTAAGCATGACCTCGATTTTAGGAATCCATGTTGAGATTAATTTAATAATTTATGCCTAAAAAGGAAGTCCACCATATGGTCTTTAATTGTCCTGCCTAATAATTTGCAAATGACTGACGTTATACTTACTGGTCTGTAATTCTCTGACTTATTTCTCGAACCCTTTTTAAATAATGGTATGATGTTTGCTTCTTTCCATTCAAAAGGAATAACTCCGTCTTTTAAAAAACAATGTTGACACATATCTCAGGAGGGCGGGTTACAAATAGATGAAAAATGTTGGACTCTCGATAAGCCAATGGCTTCCTTGTCCATTTGCCATCTGGGCCTTTGGCTTGGATGGCAATTTTGCTAGATCTTGTTAAATAACATACACAAACTGACATGACTCTGATAACACTGAGAAACGCGCATTCGATATAGCAAATAGGCAATACAAATAAATAATTGTGCATACAATTCCATTGCGTATACATATTAAATAAAATAAAATAAATTCTGTTCTGAGTTGTAATGTGTGCCTTTTTGATTCGCTTTCCACGCGCAACTCTTTTGCATAACCATCCAGCGATTGACCAGTTCGAATAATCAACCGTTGGATATTATGCTATGGACAACGGACTGGCAGTCGCACTAGTCCCTATGCAATTATTGTACATTGAAAATTGCTGTTGCCAGACGCTTTGCCTTCGCTTTGCGCGCCGCTGTGCTCGATGTCCCAATTGGAAATATTGCATATTATACAATATATGGTTTGTTAATTTAGATAGGTTCTATATATATATACATTTTATACAATTTAATGCTGAAACAAACGTATGGACACAATGGTTCCTGTAATCGACTTGTTACAGGGCGTCTGGAATGGGCCCACGTTCATTCGGTGTAGCTGCATTAGTTCGATTTGGATTGAATTGGATTGTTTGTGAATGTAAGGTTATGAATCAGTTCCGTCGTGAGCTGGAGTAATCTAGGGTTGTATGTGCTGTGATGAGATATGGTTAGACAACCCGCTGACAGATGATTTGATGGTGTATGAACCAGCACAGAGGCTATTGACAACACTGGTTGAGCAACCTTTTACACAACGATACTTCAAGGTTGCAACTGAAAACAAACGATATATCTCATCCTGGAGTATCAGTTGACCCTAGTTGACTAGAAATAGTACTTACATGATTAACCAGGTGCAAGATGAGATGGAAAGTTTTGCATATAAATCACCTTGCAGAATATAACCAGGTGCAAGATGAGATGGAAAGTTATGCATATGAATGACCTTGCAGAATGTATGCTATGATGCCTGTCTGTGTTGTTTCAGATGCGATTGCCCAGTCATACTTGCTTCTCATCATTAGCGCCCTTGTGGGTCTCGTCTTACTCATCGTCATCAGTGTAGTTATTGTCTGCTACATGTAAGTTCCTAGTGCTTCAGAAATGCAATATACACACCCACAGACATGCACGCATGCACGCACGCACGCACGCACGCACGCACCCACACCTAAGACACGACATGACAAGAAACATCACAATCTTCCCCAGGAAGGTAGAATATGATAATTGAAAGGGATTGTTTTACAACAATAAACACTACAAAACCATTTCAAGAAGCTAGTGCAGACGATATAAAACTAGTTTTGACATGTGAATTTCTGTGAACTAATCTTGGAAAACCAAGTCATATATATAGACGCAGTGGAATAATTTCAATTAACAGTGGTGCGACTGTTATGTAGAAAACTATTGTGTGCAGGAAACGCAAACGACAGCGCAACGAGAGAGGAAAGCACCAAGACAACGAAACAGCTGCAGAAGAAACAGCTTCCCCGTCTTTGCAGCGCAGTCAAGAGACATCCTTCTCTTCAGGAGGGGTGTATGAGACACTGGATCCACAAGATGCTCCTTCTCCGTCAGTGTACTCTCGGGTAAATCCTCCTACAACACCGGCACCAACATCGGCTGTATTCTCCGTGCTACATCGTCCAACAGAGGCAACAACTCCGTCAGTATACGCTAGAATAGATCAACCAAGACAGGCAACCACTCCGACAGTGTACTCCAGGCTTGGTCGTCCAGCGCAGGCCACAGCACCGTCAGTGTACGCTAGAATAGATCAACCAAGACAGGCAACCACTCCGACAGTCTACTCCAGGCTTGGTCGTCCAGCGCAGGCCACAACACCGTCAGTGTACGCTAGAATAGATCGATCAGGGCAGGCAACAATTCCATCCGTCTACTCCAGCCGTAATCGTTCTGCGCAGGGATCAACTCATACACGTTGATACATCCTCGATCATGCCACACAGGAATCCACTCCACCACTCTCACTTCATTTTGTATAGAACTCATCACACCAAGAACAGGGTTGCATTACACACTAATCAGCCAATAATCTGATACTTCTAATAATAATATTATCTAAATTCAAGAAATATGTTGCACATTAACAGTTATTTGCTCTCAACATATAAACACATAATGTATATATAAGTATACCACGGAAGAACTCATACACGTTAGTACATCGTAGATAATTATACACAGGAATCCACTCCACGACAATATCGCGCTAAGTCGTACAATGTCCGTATCAATTATATCGCTACATTTTGTATAGAACTCATCACACCAATAACGTAGTTGCATTACACACTAATATGCCAATGATCCTATGAGTCTAACCAATAACGTAATCTATTTTTACGAAATTTTTAGTATTGTTGCACATTCATCATTATCATCATTTTATTTGTTTCCAATATTGCTGCATGTTTACCTGCTATGCAATGTTGGGAAAGGAGGAAGCTGAAGTAATGCAGCTTATAATTGCTCCTCCCATCAAACATATTTAGCAATGAAGAATATTTTCACGTGTCATACTGTTTATGACACATCATGATGACACAAGGTTCACAGTTATAAGATGCATTGAGCATTTCCAATAACTTTGCTGTCCATATTGTAAAACAATTTAATACATTACTAGTGTCAAGTTGGTTAATTATATAAATCAATGTCACACCTATATATATTTAGTAGCTTATTAACACCTCATCCTAGCATGTTATTAAACGCTTTGTACATTATCATATCCGTTTTCAGATTAATTAAATCAAATGATTTCAAAGTATGCAGCTTAATGAATAAAGGAGTAGTATGGTTAAGTCTCTTAACTCTACAACCAATCTTTGTTAGCTTTTTGCTTTACGAATTAAGGCAATACGTTGGTTCAATGTGTTGTCCCAAACCTCTGCATCATACACAGTAGAACCAATGAACAGTACAGAACATAGAGTGCTTCATCATTTAGGACATAACTTGCTTTGTAAATTATTGCGGTCGTTTTTGAAACGTTTGATTGCATCATTTTAATGTGCTCTTTCTAATTTAATTTGGAATATATTATTACAAAAAAAAATTTGTCATATACACTTTGTTTATAGAAATTCTGATACATAATATATATCACAGTTATTATTTTTTATTTCCAAATAAGTAATTGGTCTTAATTACGTTTAGCGATAGTTCATTTATGACAAACCATGTATTTAGTTTGTCTAATTCCATGCACCATGTGTTACTTAGATCCAGCGCATCATTGCCGGAACAAAAACTATTAGTGTCGTCAGTAAATAACACAAATTTAAGTAACCTTGTCACATTATATATACCATTTATATACATCATGAAGAGCAAAGGCTCTAACATTCGCAATTCTGTTTGTAATTCGGTCTTCATGCCACAACTGTTGTGATCTAGCTGATATGTAATTTTTTAACTTGCACAGTTATGGATTGTTACCAAATGTTTAGATATATTTTTCCATATGTAAATTCTTTCATTCAATCTCACTAGAATGAGTAAATCACTGTTTTACTGACGTCTTATTGTGTGAACCAATTGTTTATGTTGACAATGCTTTGTGATACAGTACTTGGGGAGCCCTCTGCATTGTAAAATGTGACCCCGCGTGAACTTGTGGCGCCCCCTAGAGTATGTATATTGAACATGTGAACTCCCTCCCCTGTTCAAAGCTGGCTACGGACCTGGATGTATACAAGCCAGCGTTACAAAGGGGTGTGGGTCTCAACTAATAGCGTCACGTGCTTTTGGAAAGCCCCTTAACACAGAAATGCCTTGATACTTGGTGCTGCCAGTCAATATCTTGATGGCTTCATGAATAAATGCGACGTAATACTGGCTGTTATAACTTACAGTAGGCCCTACGTCTAGCTACGCGCCGTGCCCTTATATAATGAAACTTCGAACAGTCGTAGATAGTCGCATGACATTGTGAAAGATTGTACGTAATTACTAGCATGGGCCATAGGTTTGCAGACAATTGCACGTTATAACTACAATGTGTAATTCGAATATACGTAGAAAAGGTAATAGCGGAATAAAAAAATATGACGACACGACCGTGGGGTCGTGGATGAACTTGTGACAGTTTGGCGCTCGAGCCCTGGATGCAAAGCGTCTCGGACCAGGGCCTAGACGTAGACTGGAGTAGCATAACATGCATGCATGTATGTCATGCTTCATCAAAACAAAACAAGAATCTAAGCTAAAGTAATATTCGCACAGGACTGTCCGTGATGTTTGTACATTAAATGGGCTACGTTTTGTCTTTTGATGTATGCTTCCGAAAGTGTTAATAATGTTGTGCAGTTCATTTTTACGAAGTCATTCGATCAAGCGTGGCAACAGTGACAGAAAAAACAAAGTTTACAAGTCAAATTTCATATTGTACCTTTTGTTTCGTATTTATTGACATGTATACTAGATAATTCAAGACGTTCCTATGTACCTGTCATTTGAACTGTTCAGGTTGTATGTAGTGTTGTAAATTGTTGGTGACGCTAGACCCATGATAAAAACCATGATCGACTTCATGTAATTAAACTGTAAAAAAGTAATACATATTAGAGTTTGATGTTTATGGGAAAATATACGTCATTATATATACAATAATAAAAGACAATTTACGTTAACAAATTTACCTGCTTCAACACCAGTTATATACTTTTATGGACATTCACCCATCATCTTTTTAGCCTAATATAGGTGCATAGCCTCCAAACCATGACCTTTGTTACGCTTTAAAGACAGGAAGGATTAAAAGCTCATGTTTTATGGGCAAAGAGAATACATTAAATTTCTGTTAAAATTAGCGGAAACTCTCAAATGCAATAGGAGTAAGTATTTCCATAAAATTCCTATTTTGAAAACGAGTGATAACTTGAGACATCCCATTAAATGTACATGGCGACATACCTTGGACTACGATTTTCCAATACAGCGTCCAACATTTACAGCAGTGAACATACCGGTAAATATGATTTTAATGGATTCCTACTCGTGTTTCAAAACATAGGACTAGATAGTTAAATCTCGGTTTTAGCCATATAATTGACAAAATTAGGCTAAAACTGGTTTTTCACTCAAAAATCGCACTTTTAGCCATAGTTCACGAAAAAGAAAGAAATCATGCGGATTTTCAAAAATGTAGTATTTCTTTCTCCAGACATACTTACTTAGCCATCAAATAAGACGGGGGCCCCATGGGATCTGACAATGTCACCAAAATAAATGACAGTTACCCCCACTCGTAAATCTGCGTAACAGTTGTGTCAATATAATCAACGTTAATTCAAATGTATCGCACAAACTGATAACAGTTTACTCCTGTTTGATGATGAATTGGCCAAATCCCCGGATGAGAGCCTAATTAATCTAATTATGTATGCGATCAGAATCTGGACGCATACATAAATTCCGTCACAATGAAAACTACGTACAGAGGCATGGTCTCGTTGCTGCCCATTGCCACCATCATTTTGTGTAGGCATTCCTGTGAAGTGTCAGCAACCAATCAGCGTCACTATCAAGATTCTACACTAAAACATGTTTTCCCTGATTTCACGTTTACAGTCATACAGTTGCGTAAATAATATTATCAAAGTTAATTCGAATTGCGAATAAACTGATAAAAGTTCACTCTTATTTTATGAATTAGCCAAATGCCCGGTCCCCGGATGACATCGTAATTAGCTAATTATGTATGCACCTGGAATCTGAGTGCATACATAATTTCCGTCGCAATAAAAAGTACATTTTGCATCCAGATGTGTGCGATAAACAGTGGCTCCACAGCACGGATAACCGAGGCTACGAACCAGGACAAACCGTCAACATCTACATGGATAACGGGAAGAACCTTAATAACATTTATGGGTTGCATTACGTGAAGCCGTGTGTACCGGTCGCAAACCCCGTATTTTTTTTACTTCTGCCCCGCTGATCCTGCATAAAGAAAGCGGCATTGTTTTTAAATGTCACCTGTTGGTCCACGACCCAGATATGGGGTCAATTCCGTTTTGTCAAATCAAATTCCAGTCAATTAAAAAAATTCAATCCAAATTCCAATTCCGCCTTGCAAAAGTCAATTCCAATTCCAAATTATCAATTCCAATTTCAACTTCTAAAATACTGTGCTAAAGAATTTTTTTTATCCAATTGGTTGTAACAGTTTTATTTGTATATATATATATATCAGGTTTGCTATAAAAAAAACTTTAAAATGGCATTCAACCATTTGATATGTACTTTTTGCTACGACACCTCCCCTGGATTTTTACTAACCAGACATTTTGGACAGCCCCGAACAGTTGGGTCGTTAAACTGACTTTTGAACAGTTTCCCTGTTTATATCAGTTGTGGTATCATTGCTATTTCTTCAAATGTATTGTAAACTTTGAGTCTTCAACATCCTAATCACCAACATGTATTCTCCATGGGGAAATAAACCTTGTCCACTAAGAAAGAAAAAGAGATAAGCTTTGAACGGTCTGACTTTGGTTGTACTGTCTGTTACAGTAATTTAGTATTTGTTTTTGTTACAAATGCTTGATTATATTGTTCTTGTTCACAACGTTTCAGTAACAGAGTAGACAGTGTCTATGCTGTAATGTTTGTAACAACTACAACCGTTAAGCAAGTGTCACGACTATGATCGAAAACTTGCACTGGCGCAGCCTCCAACAAAGGAGAACTGACATCCGCCTTGTCATGTTTTATAAAACATTGCATGGCATAGTCGCCTTGGATCTCTTCCCCAACTTATACCCCTGGTGAGACCCTCTCGACACACACATTCTGAAGCTTTTCAACTCCCCCTAATCACTAAGCAATTAATCCAGTATAGCTCTTTACCCCGTACAATAGCACTTTTGGAATAACCTGTCAGCCAACGCAGCTGCAGTACCAATTTTCGGGCAGAAGATCTCTAGCTTGCAACATTAATTGATATTACAGTTGTCACGCTATCAACTTTTCCTCTCGTCTAATTGCAGTTCTACAAGCACTCTATTATCTTTTCTCTTTCTTCCAAATATTGTATTATTTCTCTTTCATCACTTTAGCACGTGTGCACAAACACCGAGTCTCTAAGCCTTGAAGAGAGGTTTGACTCGTACCCGGAAGAAGAAGAAGCTTCATGGCTGGCAGATTCAGGGTGATATACTCATAGCAGACCAATATGATTTTAATAGGAAAAGATTAACAGTATCTAGTCAATAATTCCAACAAAATCAATTCCAATTCCAGCTGACTTTCAATTCCGGAACTGGAATTGGAATTGAGTTGAGGGTTATTCTGGAATTGAGGGTAAATTCCAGAATGGAATTGACCCCGTGTCTGCCACGACCAACAGGGAAAACGACATCTTCTCACTTTCATCTTTGGGAAGTGATGAAAGCTACAAGTGTGGTGTTTGCAGTTGAGGAAAAACACAACACTTTTGAAAATGCCTATCTAAAAATGTTGGGTACCAGTCAGCCGGTTCGGTGCTCCATGATGCATAACAGTCCTCAATCCTTTTCCGTTTGAATTCAGTTGAAATATACACCCACATTGGCACTGGCATAACAATCAATGGCAAGATGTAGACAGCTAGACCAGCAAAGGGTTGGATTGATGACCACATTGGAAATAAAACCAGATCGCACCAGCACCAGTTCAGTTAATTTTCTTTCTATTCCAATTCAACTTACTCAAAATCTTTCAATTCAAATTCCGCTTGGTCAAAATATTTCAATTCAAATTCAAGAATTGAATAATTCCAATTCATTTTTTAAATCACCCCGGCCCTGGTCCTGAATAGCTGTCATTGCCAGACAATCATCAGCAAATAATGTGGGAATTATTATTTTCTCTAATATAATGTATGTATAATAGAAACATGAGCGGTGCAAACACAAACCACAGAACCCGTCCCTGTACCTGGACAGGGAAACACCAGAAAACATTTCAATCAAGGAATCATTTTATTGCTCAGAGAAAACAAGAACCGTCATGACTATGAGTGACGGCGTACAGATATAACCTGTGTCATAGTATTTAACACTTGAGCCAATTCCACAACGAGCAATGCGAGGATACAATTAGTGAGTCCAACGTTAGCACGCCAGCCTCGTAACTCAACTTCTTCTTGCCTCAATCACCAAGCCCGCCAAATTACGGTACCGTCCGTCGCCTCCGCTAATGAGTTTAGGCCAATATTTTATTTCCGCGTTTCAAGGTCAGTGGGTGGGCTAAATTATTCAATTTCTACACACGGGTGCACTGAGAGCATAATTTCACAAAAGAATGGATACATTGGTACTCTAATCAGACTATGTGTGTTAGATGGTCAGGCAATCTGTCTGAACATTTTGGTGTTTCGAATGGTGTACGTAAGACAAGGCGGAATACTCTCGCCATATATGGATGATCTAACCATAGCATTAAGTATATGTGATACAGGATGTGTTATAGGTTACTCAAACATTAATACAGGATGTGTTATAGGTTACTCAAACATTAATACAGGATGTGTTATAGGTTACTCAAACATTAATACAGGATGTGTTATAGGTTACTCAAACATTAATACAGGATGTGTTATAGGTTACTCAAACATTAATACAGGATGTGTTATAGGTTACTCAAACATTAATACAGGATGTGTTATAGGTTACTCAAACATTAATCATCTTATGTATGCTGATGACCAGGTAATTTGGTCTCCATCTGCACCAGGGTTATCGGAACTGATGAAGGTATGTGGGTCATATGGGGTGAACAATACAACTCCAAGAAACGTGCTGTTATATTTTATAAAAACAAATATATTAACAATGTTGAGGTGCCATTATTTAAGAAATATGGTGAAGTCATAAAAGAAGTTGATCACGTAAAAATATCTTGGGCATTTCATAATTGTGTAATACATTACGAGATGACACGAATATCTTGCGGCAATGCCGACAACTAATTAGAGGCAACATACGCTCTTGAGCAGTGTTCGAAATAACCACTACCTCTTAGGGATCCCCTAAAAATATTTTTCACCCCCCCCCCCGAAAAATAATTCGTAAAAAATTATCGCCAATATATCAATCATAACAACAGCATTCATTTAGGATATCATATCGCACACTAATTATTGCTTAATTCTCATTGGCTGAAAATACAATATTCACCAGGCTGGTCACTAGTCTGGTCGCTAGAGAGCAGCAGCTAAAAACTGCTTACACAGTATATGACATCGCCTATCTTTAATTAAATTGCTCTTCAAGTACAGTCCGTTAAAACTTGACCAGACAGAGATGTTGGCCGACATGTGCGCACGATGATCGAGGTGGAACATAACATAAAACAATATTGGCTTGCAAAGAAGTAGCATTCTACATATTATGACTATTTAACATAATTATCTAAATGTCAACAAATGTCCACAATAATTGTAATTTCACAGTTTCAGCCAGAGGTTGCTAATACATGCCTAGACACTTGTCAGCCTGTCGGGGTCTGATCTTTACCACCAGGCCTTGATTCTAGTCACAAATATACTCGGCAAATTTTATCGGCCTCTTAATAACTCTTCTTCTAGACGCTTTCTGGTGTGTCAGTGGTGTCTTTGCTTGAGTTGGGAACACTCTGGGTGGCGTCTGTTGTCGACGTGCATCCTCGTGAGTCAATTGCTGGGGTGCATTCGACGATACGTCGACAGGAGCGGTTGTTTCTCAGCAGCGTTCATGAGGTGTCTGCGGTTTCTGCGATATTCTCGGCCTTCGCGAGTGACAATATAGGACCGGGTGATGTCCTTCTTTCCACAACACCACTGCAGATTCCCAACAGTTTTAGTGTCGCACACTCACCACACTGCCCGGCTGCAGTTCCTTCATCCTCTGTCATAGCATTGCTTGTACTTGTATTGACGCTGCTGCAGTTGGCATTGAGCACCAACAACTTGTGGTTTCAGCAATCTTGATCTTGCTGGCAGCTTGGCACGGAGCATGCGACTCATTAGTGTCTGTTACTGGCGTGTTGCTGTACTCCAGCAGTGCTACATACGGGTCTCGTCCTTCACAGTCAGCCTTTTTCAAGATGCGTTTCAGAGTTTGCACCGCACGTTCACTCTGTCCGTTTGACAGTGGTAAGTTGGGGTTTGACGTAGTCTCTGCCAAAGTTTGTGAATGCTTGGCTTGCGAATGGCATGTTGTCAGGATACTTTGAATAATAGTCAACACCAAATATGTAGTCGCGACTCTTGAATGTCGTTATGTCAGTTGCGACCTTTTGCCAAGGGCTCTCCGAAACATCATACGAATTTGAGGCAGATGTGGCATCTTCCCACAATCGTTTCAATGTCCTGGGACATGCCTGACCAATACAGAACCGTTCGTGCATTCGTCTTGCACTTGTCTGCACCTTGATGACTTTCATGTATGAGCTGTAACATGTCTGGCCTCAGTTTCTTGGGAACTACTATTCGATCTCCCAGGAATAGTAGTCCACAGCCCCAAAATCCCTTAACAAACCATCCAAGGTAAGTCACCCATTACCTAGAAAGACAACCTTCTCAAACATATGTGAAAGGAGGAGGTCGGGACAGTAATAGCGCTGTGTTGGATCACCAGGGCAGACTTGCTGCTGCATACGACGCACGAAAGTTGTGCCCAACTAGTAACAATGTGAGCCTATTGGTACTCGTACTAGTGCTGTATCGGTGAGAAGCCATTCTGAAAAGATAATGCATAACAGTACATTTCCGAATATTCCCTGAGGGAGAAGGGAGGGAGTGTGTGTGTGTGTGCGCGCGCGCGTGCGTGTGTGTGTGCGTGCGTGCGTGCGTGCGTGCGTGCGTGCGCGCGTTGGGGGAGACAACGAGAGAGATAGGGAGATGGAAAACTAAATTCAACTTTAGAACAACAATAGTTTAATGTAGGGAAGACAGTGGCGTAGGTTCACTCTCACATTCTAGTAATATAATTGGATATATAATGATATCAGTTTATTCAAAACAAAATAAACACAACATTTTGATAATACTTTCGTTATTCTGATAGCTCGATATATTAGATCAAGTGACAAAAACCTGTTTTTCTTTGTACTTGGATCTACAGTACAGGAATGAATGTCTTGCATAGCAGTGTTGTGCAGTGGTGTCTGTTAGGGGAAAAAAGTATTTGTTGTTCTGTAATAGTAAGTTAAGTACATCACCAGAAAAAAAATTGTTGCACTCAATCGATGAAATAATGGTGACTCATTTAGAACATAGATCCACTGTACAAATGTTTCTTAAGATGTTTGTCAAAAAGGCATTTCCTCGTAAGTATAACAATACTTGCCGCAACCAGTGGCAGTGCAATCATTGACTTTTTCGAGGACTTTAAAATGAAGGCGCAAATCACTGAACTTTACAACATTAACAATATTTAGAATATAACAAAATATAACTTCTGAACTATTGTTAGATTCTGAAGACGATGTTCGGTTCATTGAGCCTTGAAGTCGAGGAACCGGTAATCTTACATATATGTTGTATTAAAGACAATTTTCCCAATAACTCGATAAGTCGATATAGGCTAGCTGCTATGTCGACTTTAGAATGTTAATTATTAAACGGGAACGTTAACTTTTTGACACTAAACATAATATGATTAAGCACTAACCTCTAACAGTATCCTCTGAATCACAAAATACAAAGCATATATTTGCATACAGGCAGCAATTTATTATCGAGAAGTTGAGCGTTTTACACTGCGATTACTTACCGATTGACAGCACTGATCTATCCAAGATGGCGGTTCGGTGGGGTCAAATTTACAGGCCGACGCGCCATCCAGTTATATATAGATCAGCTACATATTACTATTACCCCAGGCCTGCTATTAATTGCTTAATTCTCTTTGGCTGAAAATGCAATATTTACCAAGCTGTTCACTAGTCTGGTCGCTAGTCTGGTCGCTAGTCTGGTCGCTAGTTTGGTCGCTAGAGAGCAGCAGCTAAAAGCAGCTTACACAGTATATGACAGTAATGGCTATTAGCGCATATTTTGTTTAAAAGACGTGTATTATTTGTTAAAAGACCTGTAGTTATTTTACCATTAGGTTGAATGCACTTGTTGTAAGTCGCTCTGGATAACAGCGTTTGCTAAATGACTAAATTGTAAATTGTGGCCTAAACCATTGTTATTGGAGTAATGCGCTTGCTCACACAGTGCTCTGTAATTCTGAGAAGTAAAATGTGCCTCAACTAGACATTCATTAGTGGCATTACTGCAGACACCAACAGATGGCACCCTTATCCATAGATCACACACTCATTAATGACATGAGTGGAATGATTTAATATGTTTTAACATAGATTAACTTAATAACAATAATTATAGTGAACTGAATGAATCAGCTATCTAACAACATAATAATGTCGAGTCCTGCGAAAACCGTCGAGTTCTTGCTGCGAGATCGATGGAAAACCGTCGAGTTCTGCGAAAACCGTCGAGTTCTTGCACACATGAACCAGAGTAGCCTCACAAGCAGCAACATGTGAAACAGCGGAAGGGTAATTATATCTGTACAACGATAAAACGTGGGACCCCAAGCATACATTTTTCTTTCTTATGGGAGGTTCCTCTTGCCTTATGGGGGGGTCCTGGACCCCCCAGACTTCCCTCATTTCGAACACTGCTCTTGAGGGCATTGTATATGCACTGTACAGAAGTGCAGCTGATTCTACTTAAAACTGTCTGTTAACCGATATATACTGTTCAGCTGTGGTGGAATTACACAGTGACAAGCATGTATCAGCTAAATGTTGTTTATAATAATGTACTTCGGATGCTGCCTAAGTATTGCAGTGCTTCCACCATGTTTGTAGAAAACTGTTTTCCCAACAGTCAAGCGGTGATTAGAAAACTTGTGTATAAATGTATGTTGATGCCTGAAGCTTCCGACGACAAGATGGTTATTGCGATTGTGAGAAGCGATTTAAAGTGACAATCTCGAATACGGCGTCATTGGATAAATATGTGTTATATACATAATAGTTTGGATTTAGCTTACCTATGGTAGACTATATTGTGCACTACGTTTTATTTTATATATGTTTTTACCTTATCTATATATGCTTAGTTAATCACATCTTATGGACATCTGCATGAAGATGCTGCTTTGATCAGTTTTTAGTCTGAAATAAAGATATTGAAATAAATTGATTAACACCCACTAGCAAAAATGCCCATTCTCCCGACGGGATAATAACATGGTAGTTCGTAATACCGACTGTCATGATAACAACATTTACACACTTTTAGGATACACAACATTAGGGGCCATCCATAAAGTACGTCACGCTCCAGGGTGGGGTTGGGTTCGGTAAGTGTTACAAAGCGGTACATGGGGTGGGGTGTCTTGGCGATCGATACCGTTGCGTTATAATGTAATGTTAATGTCGGCTAGTAAAGCTTCTGTTCACGCTACACTTCAAGTTGTTATTCTTGAGTTATGCTTCGTCAATACCTACGTAAGACACGTAACATGGTGGCTAGCGACGGTCACAGAAATTAGAGAGAGTTCTGTGTGACATCTATGGTCTACAGAGACTTCATTTAACGAACTTTGCTGGAGATCCAAGTCGACTTCAAGCAACTCCCGCTGGCGCTGACAGTGTCGGACGCCATGTGATTGACACTGTGAACACGATACCTCGACGTCGAGCCCGACATACTATTCACAAACGGCGGACACTAGCTAAGTGGAAAATTATTTCAAATCTACTAACTTATAACTGTATAAGAGATACTACACCATGAACTATTTCTACGTAGCTACGGAAGCTATTTGTACGAAATTAGCGGCGGTGACGCTGTAGAACGTTGTTACGTGTACGCTTGCACACTTTGATAGTACGAAAATGTTCCTCACAATACCGCGCACTGACGCCACTTGTCTAAAAGTGCCGTATAAGACTACCGATGGCTGAACGACCAAATACCACTCCTGTACATGGTATAATACCACCTCCACCTCTAAGCATAGAACATAATGCCAGTGAAAATTGGAGACTGTTTAAACATAAATGGAAAATTTATTATGTGATTACCAACCTAGAAAGACAGGAAACTCAATACCAAGTGGCATTACACACTCTTGGTGATGAGGCACTAATAGTGTACAACGGATTTCATTTAAGTGTTGATAAAGAAAACAGGACAGTGGAAGATATTATCAGAAGGTTTGACGCATTTCAAGCAGGAGAAGTGAATGAAACCTACGAAAGGTTTATCTTCAACAATAGGGACCAGAAGGAAGGAGAAACATTTGAAAGTTTTCACGCGGCTATAAGATTCCTGGATAAAACGTGCAATTACTGTGATGCGTACATCAATTCAGTGCTTCATGATCGTATTGTCATTGGAATAAGATACGCCACTGAAGGAACTGAACCTGACTCTAGAAACGTGTGTGACAATCTGCAAGGCAGCTGAAAATGCTATTGCACAAGGGCGACAACTAATGCCAGAAACAGTGCACCGAGTCGTGACACAGGAGGAAAGATAAAAGTAGTAGCGAGAAACCCATCCGGGAAAGAGAATGTAAATTCTGCAGACGTTCGTACATCATGAAAAAAACGGAATGTCCGGCATGGGGCAAAACGTGTTCATTGTGTAAGAGGAAAAATCAATTCGCGAAGAAATGTACCGCACAAGAGGAAGTACGTAAAGTTCGTAACCATGTCCACCAGGAGGCAGCACCAGATGACTCGGATGATGAGTGGATATACACGCTGTCAAACGACAGTGAACGACAATTGAAATGTCGTATGCTGGTTGGCCGTCACAACGTGATGTTCTAGGTCGACACTGGTGCTACAGTGAACACACCGCCTGCATGTTATGCAGACAACATAAAGCCGCAAACTTAAAATGTAGAGCAACACAGAGGCTGCTCCAATAGGGATCTGCCATAAAGAATCCAAAGAACAAGGGAACGTACTCCATCGAATTCGTGGTTGTGAGATATAACTACATAATGCTACTCGGGTACAAAACTGCGAAGAAGATTAAATTGATGAAGATCAATTAACAGAATATCGAGAAAGCCGCTCCGGTTTCTCCAGTTGAGCAACATCCCGATACATTCGATGGCAAACTTGGGGCACTCCCAAGAAAAATATATCTCCAAGTCGATGAGACGATTCATCCAACAGTCATGCCCACGAGACGTATACATATCGCTGGTCGTCCAAAACTAAATACAGAACTGGAGTTAGGCGTAATCACAAAGGTGGAAGAGCCAACTCCACGGGTGAGCCAACTTGTTGTCGTAGCAAAGAAGAATAGTGGTGTAAGAATGTGCATTGATCTTCGAGAATTGAATAAAGCACTTCTTCGTGAGCACTATACTCTTCCGATTCTCGAAGATACGCTATACGAACTTGAACAATCTCGCATGTTCACCAAAGCAGATATCTCATCTTGCTACTGGCATGTGCAATTCGATCGATAATCTGATATGATGACGACTTTCCAGACATGCTATGGTCGTTACAGATTCGTCCGTCTACCATTCGGGACGTCTTTCTCATCGGAAATATTTCATAAGAAACTATTGGAGGCACTCGACGGCCTGCCAGGTGTCGTGTACATCGCATATGATATCATCATTCATGGTAAGGATCTCGAAGAACATGACCGCAACATTATAGCTTTCATGGAACGTTGCAGAGACAACGGCATCAAGTTGAACCGATAAAAACTACAAATACGCATGAGCGAAGTGACTTTCGTGGGACATCGCATAGCAAAAATTGGATTGTAGTCTGATACTGAAAAGGTATGCGACCAGACATCAAAGTGAAACTAAACGCAGGTCACATGGGAATTAATTCATGTCTACGCAGAGCTAGAGAATTGGTGTTTTGGCATGGCATGTGGAGCGAAATTCGACATTACATAGTCATGCGATACATGCGCCACTCACAGTGACAAACAAACTGCTGAACCGCTGTTCTTGCACGAAGTCCCTGGTCGTCCTTGGCAAAAGGTTGGTACAGATCTACTGTCATTTGAGGGAAGAAACTATCTGGGGCGGAAGTCACAACAAAATACGGGGTTGCCAACGGGCATGTACGGTTTCACGTAGTACACCCCAAAACGGTACTTGTAAGGTAATTAGCATTGAACATAACATTCCTCTCCCCTAAGTTAAACAATTGCTAAAACTAGGCAGCGGGAGAGACTCTGGAGAAATGGCACTCGAGCGCAAGGTTGGTGGTGTTCTTTATCAGCCACTGTCTGCTACGGATCACCTGAGCGTCTCTTTCGTTGATGAACCTGGTGTCTTTTCCATAGGCGCCCGTCACATAGACGTACAATAAACTAAGTGGACCCAGTTGGTTTTCTATTACGGTCGGGATCCACTGGGGTTTACCCTGAAAGTGCAGAACCCAGCAGTTGTCGCCTGCCATGAATATACCATCCACAGCATGAGCATCATGTTGCTGCTGAAACCACATCCGCATCTATATACTTGCTGTCAACATTGACGGTGATTACAATCATTCAAGTGAACCCGTATAGTCATTGTGTATGCGGTGCCACGCCTGGCCTGGCCATTCCCTCTGATGCAGTGGTGCCGCATACCCGGGGATGAGCTGCCTCGACATCTATTTGAAGCTTCGATTAACTAGTTTGCAGAGTGGAAGGTGGAAACCCTCTCACTGGACGGCCGGCTTCTCGTGATTCTAATGAAACTAAGACAAAACTACACAAATATACGTCTTGCCCAGGTTTTCCACTGCTGCACTGCAACTGTGAGGAACATTGGTCTGACCTTCGTTCACGTCTTGTATCATCTCTTTATAAAGACTTCATGGGGACTCTCCAAAATTGGGACACGAATATGACGTCACTGCCTGCATATTTCGCATTGTCCGGGAACAGTAAGACTGCACCGATATAGAAGTAACAGCCCCAAGCCTGATGAACAGCCCCAAGCCTGATGAGCAGCCAGAAGATGACATACTCTATCTACCGTGGAATGCATTCTTTCAAACTTCTCCTCGGTGTTGCGCCGAATGCCACCATTACGTTTGTGAGTTCTCTCATTCCTGGCTCGGTGTCGGACAAGGTGATTGTACAGAACAGCAAAGTCTAGGACATACTTGAGGCTGGGGATTTCATATTAGCTGACAAAGGATTTAATAATAATATATAATAATAATATATAATAATAACTTTTATTTGTATAGCGCCATATACCCGGATATAAAACCAGTTCAGAGGCGCTTAAAATACAATATTTGTAAAACATAATCGCTACAAAAAGGATATAATAAGGAATTTACATATACATTTGTAAAGAAATAACTGTCAAATAATCGGCTAAATATTGAGTAAACACTGCTTTAAAATCAAGTAATACAAATAAAATGCAATTAAAGAAAAAACTATTTAGTAACTATATCTAATAGTTACTGTAAAAGGTTCTATAAACAATCTTCAAATGCTGTCTTAAAAAAGGTGTGTCTTAAGTTGAGACTTAAACAATTCAAGAAAGTCAGCCACACGGATATATATTGACAGATCGTTCCAAAGGCGCGGTGCCGTCACGGAGAAACCCCGTCGGCCACACCGTTCCATATCATGGCGTGGTACAGTTAGTAGGTGGCTGTCGGCGGAACGAAGCCGGCCCCCTGATGTGTACGGCGAGATAATGTCAACAATGTACGCGGGCGCGAGATCGTGTAACGCGCGGTAGGTCAACAAAATAATCTTGTAGTTGATTCGCCATCGGACCGGCAGCCAGTGACGCGCAATAAGGGAGGACGTGACGTGCTGATGGTCGCGGCGCCGCTATCGCGTTATTAGGCGAGCCGCCGAATGTTGCACCATTTGAAGTTTCTGAATTAAACGCACGTTTACTCCAAACAGCGCAGCATTTCTATAGTCCAGTCTGGATGTAACTAGCGTGTGTACGATCGTCTTGTACGCGTGGGTCGTTAAGCATTTTCGAGCGACTTGTGTGTCAACATACACAAAGTGTTGTCCATGAAGACGCCTATATCTCTAACAAATGACTGCGGTGTTTAGCCTCATTTAGCATTAAGTGATGGTCCATCATCCATCGTTTGACGTCAACTGTGCATTGCTCGATTCTTCGGATAGCATCCTCGCACGGTTGGTCACGAGGGAATCCCGCGTACAGCTGCGTATCGTCAGCGTACAAGTGATACTTAACATTATGCTTGGCGAATATCGCGCTAACAGGCATGCAGTATATAGTAAAAAAACAGGGGCCCAAAAACCGACCCCTGTGGTACACCACAACACAGCTGTCGTTGACGAAACATGGCATCGCCAATTTTTATCGCCATCGTCCTGTTGGACAGGTAAGACTTCAGCCATGCTAGTGCCGGGCCTCGTGTGGCGATCGAATGCATCTGCTGCAGTAGCATGACATGATCCAGGTGTCGAATGCCGCAGGTCGAGTAGAACGAGTACTACTCCCTTTCAATGATCAAGCGCCTGGATGATGTCGTCGTGAATATGGACAAGAGCTGTCTCGGTGCTATGATGTGGGCGATATGCACTCTGGAATGGGTCGAGAAATTGGTTTTCGTCGATGTAGCGCCGAAGGTCAATCGCTCTCCCTCCCATACTATTATCATTTTGTCGAATAGCTACTCCCGGTCGCCCCGGAGGAAGTTGGGTAATAAAAGGGCAGTTGCCATCTTGAACACAAATCACTTGACTCGCATAAATATTGTATTCGTAACAAACACGAACATGGTGCCCTGGGTGAGGAAGTGATAACTGTAAGTAACTACAAATGCTAAGATGGAAAAGTTCCTTGCTCCAGCGCCGCTCACGGAGGGTGCTAATCTCCCAGAGCAGTGGAAACGCTACATCAAAACATTCGGCCAGTTTCAAGGTCGCGTTGCTGTTACGTACTATAGGCGACAGGGGAAACGATATTTACCTACGCAGCGGGCGAATCAGACCAGAATTACGCTAATGTGTTAGCCAAATTCGAGAGTTTCTGCAAACCTCGTACCAACACTGTGGTGATGAGACATCAACTGTTAACGTTAAAACAGGGCCATATGTCTATCGACGAATTCCTGACTGCATTGCACAAGATAGCACCTGACTGTGATCTGGGTGACATGTACGATGCACTGGTCCTACAAGCACTGCTATTTGGTACTGTGAGCGACCGACTTCGACGCCGTCTATTCGAACAGACTGAGGTGCATGCAGTGAACAGTAAGGTGACCAAGAAAAAGGTGTATTCCCATAAAAAGGTCAAGAGCAGCTCGTCTGCTGGAAGCTGTGGTAATTGTGGATCCGAACACGCACCAAGACAATGCAAAGCCTACGGTCTGAAGTGTCACAAATGTGGAAAATATAATCATTTTCAAAAGTGTTGTCGATCGAAAGTGCGAGCCACAGCACACGTGGTTGGTGAAACAGAGTCACAAACAGAGTCGGATTTGGGGGACTCTCTCTCTTATGCATCCAAGTGGAACGCCGTGACAGAAAACTAATCGTAAGTACGTACGTGGAAACTACAGGTGCCAAAGTGGTGAGACGAAGGATGAACTTTCAGCTTGACTCGGCTGCAACCTGTAACATGCTAGCGAAGTCTGACTTTCATCTGCTCGGTAGCCCTTCTCTACACGATGCCGATACTACACTGGAGTTGTACGACGGATCTTTCAAACGTCCACTTGGCTGGTGTAAACTGAATATCAAGGGGCAGCACTGGAAATTCAACGTCATGGCCACACCAAACTTCAGTTTGTTGTCACTGGATACGTGCGTAGCATTGGGTCTTATACAGTATCCTGAGTACGTGAACTTGCTTGTGGAGAACTCTGTCAAACATCTGCTACAAAACTACACTGCTGCATTTTAAGGAGTTGGTTGTCTCACAGGAGAATACCATCTGGAAGTCAACCCGGATGTTCTCCCAGTCCAGAATCGGCCCAGGAAGATCCCGTTATCCGTGAAAAGGGATGTCAAGGCCAGGATCGACATTCTGGTAAAGAACGACATTCTAGAGAAAGTGGAGCACCCCACCCCCTGGATCAGCAGCCTGCAACCTGTAAGGAAACCAAATGGCAAGATTCGTCTGTGCATCGATCCACATAACTTGAACAAAGCGTTCCGCAGAAACCATTTTCCGATGCCCACTCTCGATGATGTGCTACCAGAGCTAGCACAGGCAAAGATCTTCTCCTTGTGTGACGCGAAGGATGGTTTCTTTAAAGTAAAGCTGTCGGAAATATCAAGTGACCTGACGTGCTTCTGGACCCCATTCGGACGATACAAGCGGAAAAGAATGCCGTTCGGAATCACCTCTGCGCCAGAGGAATTTCAACGCAGGCTCTCCAACGCCCTTGCTGGGTTGCCAGGAGTGACAATAGTGGCGTACGACATCCTGATCTATGGAAAAGGTGACACCATGAGTAGTATACGGAGGTTTCTCAGACCTCCTTATCGCAGCAATCTAGAGATCAAAGGAAGATCAAAGGAAAGACCCCTAATATCGCCGAGCCGTTGAAGAGTGCGCGCAGCGAATGTAGAGCGCCCCCTGGCGAGCGTAGTTGATCGTAGTGCATGGTGGGTAAGGTAAGCGCCCCCTAGGGACGGGAGGAGGAACGAAAAGTGACATAGTTACCGGATCGTCGCCTAGCGACTGGAGGAGGAACGAACATGGACCTAGTTACGTTTACGGGAGGGTCGTTAACGTGGTGGTGGTGGTAAGGAGACGAACACGATCGTACGGTGCACACGTATTTTATTGAATACAACAAAGCGGCAGCAGTACAAACGAGGCGATCGCGCGTGATTGGATACAACAAAGCGGCAGCAGGGTGTGATGAATATGAAGGCGACTTGCGAATGGTGACCATCGCGCCAGAGGTCGCGAACTTAGGGGTGTCTCCACCGCGCCAGAGGTTCTAGGGCGAGCTTACGGGTGGAGCGACCACCGCGCCAGAGGCTCAGTACGATGTGCGATAGTATGGTATACCCTTTTTCAGCAGCTTAATCCAATCGAACACGCGACAATCGTTAGCGACCAGATCGGTGCGGAAAGCATTGACGAAAGTGCTCATAGGAGCGCCGTTACAACGAAACAGTATATAAGTGACGCAATATTGTCCGCAAACGTTAGACAGAGGACTCTGAAGTCTCTTGCTATTATGAGTCCACTCGGAACAGTGTATGTTCAAGAAGTTGCGGAACGCCGCGTGACGAGGCGGCAGACCGTACGAACAGAAGTATTCGCCGCGCCCGTCGGAGGACAGGTACAGCGCTATCCAATGTTCGCCGGGTTCGTCGGCGTCGTCGGTGTTGCACACGAAGGCGATCGGCAGAGCGTCAATTGTTGCAGGCAGTCCGTCTTTGGGTACGACGCCGCCAAAGACGGACTTGGTGTTCGGATCCATCGCCAGTAGACGGGCGATCTGCAGGGTGTCCATCTCAGTAGTCGTGGATGACGTTGCGGTTCTTGTCGATCTCCAGCACGGACTCGAATTCGGCGTAGGCGACGACGTTCACGGTGGTCGAAGCGCTTCGCGGAAATGGAATTCTAAGCGCAGGTTGCCCGGTTGTATCAGAGGACAGCGGGGACCGTCGCACTGGTCGGGGGTAAGGTCGAAACAGAAGAAGGTGTATCCGTCTCGATGGTCGGCGCGAGTCAGTCCGTTCCCCGCGTCCTGCCACAGCTTGCCGGTCGAGGTGAACATGCTCGCGTAGCTCCTGGCGAAGAGGTTGTCTGCGAAGTTGGGCTGGAAGGGTTTGGCGGGTATCTGACGACCGTCCACGTACACGGAGACGAAGCTGATGGCGTTGTTCTTGGCGTGAAAGGGGTTTGTGGCGTACGTGCCGTTGTAGGCGTCGTTGTCGATGCAGCACAGTACGAGACGTTTCGGCAGGGAGCCGAGGAACAGGTTCTCGTGCGTGTGCGACAGAGCGCCCGTGGGAATGGAGTACACCTTGCATTCGACGGGTCGTAACGGATACTTGACCGTGGCCCGCTCGAGAGCCAAGATGTGAGCCTTCTGCACGGCCGGAGCGATGGTAGCCTTCTTGACGAACAAGGACGCGTTGACGATGATTATCTTGTACTCGTTCGCTCCACCGGCTATCAGCGCAAACTCGGGCGTGCTGCGCACCAGGCGTAACTTGAGGGCGACACCGTTGATCAGGAATTTATCCTGCAGAAACATATCCACGTGGAGACGACCCAACATGTCGACCACGCGACCGCCGGCTATGTAGTCTCGTCGAGTCACGAACCCGGGGTTACGATCGGGTCCGGCGGCCAGCTCGGCGGCGTGCATGCGACTAGCCTTGTCCTTGTACCACAGCTGATTCGTCAGCTGCGTCGACTTGGCATCGAATCCGTAACTCATCAGCGTCTCTATGTATGAACGATACGGGTACGAGTTGGAGGACGAAGAGGTCACGAGCGTGTCGTTCATGGAGAGGTCGAGGTGGCTGAACAGCGAATGCAAGAAGTTGTTCACCGGTCCCACGGGCTCGCCCGCATCGATAGGGTTACCGTCGGCGCGCGTCACCTTCACCTGCAGGTGGAGCATCGTGTTGGCGAGATCTATGTAGTCGTCACCCGATCCGGGGATGAAGAATTCTATCGGACCACCAGAGTCCAGAGAGGCCGTGGGTTGATGTTCCACCACGTGACTGTCTGCGATGCAGTTCTGAGTGGGGGGTACGGTAAAGAGATCCAGCTCGGTCTTGACCCCCTCGCACGACTGTCTATGCACGAACGCCATCGTTGTCGTCGAATATGTCGGCCGTGCGTTTCTTGGACGTCCGTTTCTTGCGACGTCTCGTTACTGCAGTGCCGACCGTCCTTGCACCCGCTCCTCTTATACGTTTACCAGGGGGTCGCGGAATACTGCTCAGCACGGCATCGGTGACGCGGCGTTTGGCAGCCGTTTTTATGTTCTGGCCCGATAAGACGTCGCCAGCTATGCGAACGCCGGTCTTCAACGCTCCCCTGCCCAACGCCACGGCACCTCTCTTGATGAGTGGCATGGCGCTGCGCAACAGACCGCCGAACAGACTGCCCAGTCCGTGACCTCGCTGGTATTGCGCACCGGCGAAATAGGGCAGCGCACCGCCAGCCTGACGCGCGTAATAATCGTTGTAATTCATCAGAACAGTCCGGTCTTGCGTCGACGAAAATGAAGCGTCACCGACACTCTACCGTATTCGAATGGCACGCGTCGACCCATGTCGTTCCTTATATCCACCTCGATCGAGCTGAAACTCGAGCGCATCAGGGGCACGTAGTGCACGTTAGTGAAACTAGCGGTCACCCTGTCACCGTGACGGCCGCTAATCGGAAGGGTACGCAACAGAGGCGCGAGAGTGTCACCCACTATACGAGACTCCACGACGTCCGTGTAGACGTAGAGGGTGTCGAACCCCTGCGTCAGGTCCACCACATCGGGCGCCTCGATGTGGAAGGGGTACGCCGAGTCGTCGTCGTCGGGGAGGACGGGATATGGCGTAACCGCCTTCGGCTCGCTGGCTACTGGTTCACGGAATCCCAACAGGGACGCGGTCGCGCTGTGGTGCGGTATGGTGAACAGGGTGTTCTCTGTCATGTGTAACGTAATTTTCCGAGTGATGGAACTATAGCTCATGTGAGCCTTTGTCTTCTCCGTCTGCATACTGTACAGTCCCTTGTTGACGTGATGCATCAATGATATCGGATCGTCGTAATACCCACACGGCAACTTCGAACGGTGGGACGAGTCCGTAGCATCGAGCGTGTTGAGGAAGAACCAGACGTCGTTCTCCGTGACGTTGTACCAAGTGTGCGGATACTGGATCTCAGCCAACCCACACTCCCACTCGCCGGTAAGATCGATGCGTTGAGGCAAGGCCGTGACGTAATGGGTCAAGGTGTTGCCGGGGTGCATCTTCATGGAAGCGTTGCTAGGCAGCGTCATGTAGAAATCAGTCGCCATGACGTCTCAACGTGGGATTGGGCAGTAGGTAACCCAAAGAACTACTCAACAGAGCCGTCCACAGATTAGAATCGACGTGACCTTTCGTCAGGTTGTAAATGCTGATCAGAATGACCGTGTACAAGACGACGACCTGACACAGAAACACGATCTCCTCTTTGGGGCACTCGGTACCGAACAGATGCCAGGGAGTGCTGTCTGACTCGTTCGGTGCAGCGTCAGTACAGTCCTCGTGTTCGTTCACCTCGTTCTCCTCGTCTATGATGGTGGTGGTGGTGGTGGTGCAGGTCGGTTGTGGGGGTGTCGCGTCGTGTGTCATTGCTCGAATGCAGTGGCGGCATGTGCGAGGCTAGTCTTTATAGTTGACGAGTCCCTTGGCATCGATCCAGCTGTTGAAGTGGGAGGAATGGCCGAACCATTTCACCAGAGCTTCCTTTCGTCTACCGACCGTACGGCGTTTCAGTACCGCTTCAACACGGTACACCTTATCAAAGGGTACCGTCACCTTCTGCAGCTCCAGTTCGTAGAAGGTACCCTCCAGCACTTCGCCGAGATCGTCCCGCAGCCGATACACGGGTGGATCGGAGGGGTGAACCTCGTGTATCGTGAACAACTCTTCGCTCCAGTTCGTCTCGTAGCCCTTTTCGAACGTGCGTTTGTACTTGCTGACACGCACGCGATCCGACACGTGCAACTTGGGCACGCCCTTACCGTCGTGACCGTACAGACGTTGCCACACCTGTTCCTGGTTCTGTGCATTCACCTGTGACGGAGCCATACCGATCATGCGGTGGCGGGCATTGTTATACGATCGCATCAGGTCCGGAAGGATGTCGATGTACCGCCACGTCTGGTGTTTCGTGAAGTAGCGCCACATGCGTCTCTTCAACGTTCCGTTGAACCGTTCCACGACGGCTGCCTTCGTCTCCGCGTTGTGCGTGTAGAAGTAATGTATGTCGTAACGCTTCAATAGCGCCTGAACGGATTTGTTCCGGAATTCCGTACCTTTATCCGTCTGCAAGGTCTGGGGGCGAACGTCGACGAACGTGGATTGCAGCGCCGCCACCAACGACGCCGCGGACTTGTTCTTCATGGGAACACACCAGGCCACTTTCGAGAAGACGTCGATCATCGTGAGGAGAAAGGCCATGCCGTTGTTGAAGCGTTTGACCTTCGACATGTCCACGAGATCGGCCTGCCACTGCTGATGCATACCACCCACGACGACTTGTCGTCTCTTGAAATGACGTCTCGCTGGTTTGTGTAAGGTGTAGGTGTCCTGTGCCGACAACCATGCCTTGACGGTCTTCTCTGGCAGGCGCGCGACGCGTCGCAAACCAGCGACGCCTCCATAACTGCCTACCTTCGTGGGATCGAAGTAGACCCCACTCAAGGTGCGGTCTCCCCTCTGTGCCATCAAAAGAGGAGGTCGGACGCGTTGACGGGGTCGGTGACGTTGAGTCCGGAGCACAGATGCTGACGAATGACGAGGAGCACGCCGACGTATAGGAGGACGCACGCTGTGGCACCCACAACGCAAGCGGTGGAACAACAACGGTCTAGCGGAGTAACCATAGTCTGAATAACACCTGTTGTATAAGAACGTCGGCTGCAACGTCTCCCAGCAAGGTGAGTCCTTCGAACAATAGCGCAGCGACGAGGGAACGGTACGCGTCCTGTGGATCGATGAGCATGACGAACACTGTGCTACGGACACGCGTCGTACCACTTTATATGGTGTTCCGTCCAGCCAATGACGACGAAGTCTTGCGTGATGTGGGGGAGGGTGGGTGGGTGGACGAGGAATGATCCAGTCGTCGAGCGAGGGGGTTCGAATAACGCCTGTTGCATATAACTCTGGAGTATACCGTGAGCAATCATGTAAAGTCCACTGATAAATATCGCACCGACGATGGAGCGGTACACGTCGTCCTGTGGATCGGGCGACATGACGAACACTGCGCTCCGGACACGCATCGCACCATCCTATAGGTTGTCCCAACCAGCCAATGACGACACCGCCTTGCGTGATTCGGGGGGTGGAGTGGGCATGGTATGTTCCATTCGACGGCTCTGACGGACGAGGGGTGACCAACTTAGCGATCGTCGTGCACTACCCGATGCAGCACGCGGAGTAGCAAGTGACCGGCGAGAGGGAGTGACCGTCGGCTCCGGACGTATGTAGGCTCTCCTGGAGACGTTACCGACCAACGTCATGGGTAGGTTGATGGCACGGAGTTGTCGGGCGAATGGCTGCCAACCCGTCGGAGCGGTCGTACTCTTCCTCTTACGCAACAGATCGTTAACGAGATCCACCACGTTACTTCCGACAACCGGCACGCCCTCGTGTATCAGTTCGCCGCGAGCGGTCCACGTGACGTCTCTCTTGAGATGCTCCATCAAACGGCTGGCTTTGGCCTTCATGGTCTTGGGAACGGTGGCCAAGACGGTGGCCTCCAGTCCGCTGATAGGGGCTGGTGCCGTACCCTCCGACCCCGACTCCGACGTCACCTCCGGCTCGTTCACCGTGACCACGCGTAGCGGTTCCTTGACGCGTTTATCGGCCAAGGCGTTGTACCGCTGCAACACCTGATTATACAGGGTCACCTTGGTCCCGTCGTCTAGGTCCGTTCTATCTAGGATGGTCTTCATCTCGTCATCGAGGGCTTGCACCTTCCTGCCTTTGGTGTGGGTTGCGGGTGGGGGTGGGGGTGACCGCAGCGCGTCCAACAGTCGCGGGTCCACCAAGGCCATCCTGCGTGCGTGCTCCATTTATCCACCTCGCGTCAGCGCCTGTCGGAGCAAGGGTAGCAAGACCGTACCTGCCAACGGTGCTAGCAAGGCTGATAGGAAACCGCCGCTCTGTCCCTCGCCAACCTGCGGCTGCAGCAAGATGCGTCTTCGTCTGGCAGCGTTCGTTCGTTTATTAGCCAACTCGCGTAATTTCGTCTTGTATTTATTCAATCGTCGCCTCTGTATGGCGGACACTGGAATGTTCTTTGTCAGTATGTTGTAGGCACACTCGGCCAGTGCACACAGCAGATCGGCGTCGGCGTTGGCGATGATGGCCTTTTTAATTTTGTTGTTCTTGACTCTGGCCAGAGCCTGTATGCACACGATGTGTCTCTTCACCAGGGCAGACATGATGCGAATGAAGAGACCATCCCCACGCTCGATCGTTTTATACCTTCGGCAGGTACACGTACTGAACACGGTCGTCTGGAAATATGGCCGTGCGCAGACGCATGTCCTCGGGCGTGTCCTGTTTGAGATCGATCAATAGATAACCGTACGGCACCGCCGTGGCGTCTTTAAACGCCTCTTGCACGAACTTGCCGCGTCCCGGATACATCTGCCGCGCCAAGGTCGCCATCTGCGATGCGTCGCGTGGATTCTTGAACACCACCATGTACTGGGAATTCAGACTGATGGTGCGACTCTCTTTGTTTTTAGGGAACAGGTTCTGTACGAGATACAGCACGGACGTGTTCCTGTGGTGACTTTTTTTAGTGAACAGGGTCGTGACCCGTTCGTCCGTTTCCGCCATGAGATCGTCTATGACGATGAGGTTCCTCGTCGTCGGAACGAACATGTCCGCCGTCGGTAACCCTTCCTCGAATCGCACGTGACCCAGGCCCGTCGTTGCGTAAGCCTCTTGCCATTCTCCGTAACACCACGTTATCTGTTCGGGTGGCGGATCGATCATCGCAGCGGCGTGACGCAACATACGCGTCACGAAAGTGCTCTTGCCGCATCCCGTCGGTCCGGCGACGATGCACGTGAAGGGGTGTTTCCATCGGGCATCCATGATCGCGTATGAAACGAGTGCAGCGGGCATCGCCTTTTCTACTATACGTCCACCGGACCCGTGCTCACCCCGTCCTCGTGCACCACGCGTTTGGCGTAAAAGTAGGTGAGTGCATCCCGTACCTGCACGTACGTCATCACGCTAGAATTATGCACCCGGAAACCACGGTTCGATCCACCTCCGCTCCGACGGTCGGTGAGCACCGCCAGGAACGCGTCCTTGTCGATCGTGTTGCACCTTTTGTTCAGTCCTTTGGTGCTGTACTTGTCGGTCGCTCCGAAACAATAGTACGTCTTGCTGCACAACCCCACGAACCCGTCGCCGGACCACTCGACCTTGAACAGACCCGGTGTCCTCTTGTCGAACGCTCTTCGCGCCTTACAGCACGCATCGTCTCCGACCCACGGTCGATTGGCGAGACGACAGCGCACGTACTCGTTCCGATGGTCGTCGCAACATTCCGACGGGAGCCATTCGGAGCGGTGCCGGAAGTAATGTTCTCGTAGTTCCGGGGTCACGAGGGCGTCGACGGACTCGTCGGCCAAGGCCAAATAGGCGGAATCTGTATCTGTCTCGCAGTACTGAAACAGAGGGCGCTCCACGTATCGGACGATGAAGTCGTAATAGAACTGCAACATGCGCATCTTGGCGTATTGCAGAACGAAGAATCCCACGTGTATGGGTAGGGTGTACTTGACGACTTTCTTGTTCAACTCTATCTCGTACGCGTCGTCGACGACCATATCGAGTTGTCGGAACCGTTTATCGTTGACCAGGAGCGATGCCGCCTTCTCCGTGCAGTAGCTGACGTCACGATGTCGGTCGACGTTGGTGATGGTCTTTCCGTAGCCCGAGTTCCCCAGCAACTTCATGGTGTCCGCGATGATGGCCTTGTCTCGGTGAACGTCGCCCTCGCGTCGGGCCTTGGACACTGCATCGCCGAACCGCCGGAAACACGGAATGGGATCGTATTCGACGACCTGGTACACGTGCAGCACCTCGAGACCGTGGTCCAGATACCATCGCAGCAGTGGCGTTGCGAGCAGTATCTTATCGCCGCAATAACTACCCACGAGCATGCGTCGCGGAGTCTTCATGATGTCGTGTTCTTCGGCGTATCGGCGCATGAACGGACCGAGATCCTCGCGCATCATACTGATGTTCTTGAACACGGGCTGCATCTCGGCAAAGTGCGCGCGCAATTCTTCCGGTACGCGTATGTCGCACTCGATCATGCCAAACACGGTTCCTGCACGCACTCCGTTCAGGATCTGTTGCGACGTCATGGTCCAGCGCACGTGTCGACGTCGGGGAAATGCAGCATCCAGAAAGTCGCGTACGGCCGGGGTTCGTCTCATCTCTTTCCACTCGCATTCCCACAGCTCGACGACCGTGACAAAGTGACGTAGATAGGCGGTGGTCTTTCGGGTCTCGGCGAGCAGTTCCGCCATTGGTTTCCCGTTGACTGCGTTCACCTCGTCACGGTTGCACGCACAACCGTGAAAGTAGCACCCTTGGAATTGATAAGCCGTCTTCGTCTCGCTACACCATCCGTCCACCCGATGTTTGCCTATTCTCTTCTCTCGTCCGTTGATCTGATGTCGTATGGGACGTCCCGTGCGTTCGGATTCCCACGTCAACCATTCCCCGGCCATCTGTCCGTACAGCTGCGCCGATTCGGGGCGGAAGTCCTTCTCTGCTCGTCGTCGCGTGTACCATCCCATGGGCATGTCTTGCATGAGCGACCACAGGTACAGCGCGTTCGCATCGTATCCGACGATCGCTCGGCACGGACGAGCCTCCTCTCCGTACTCGTTCTGACGTAGCGTGGTGACACCTTTCTCGTGATAGCGATGAAACACGATCGACGGCCCGCCTACGATGTTCGCTTTGACGAGGTCGTGCAGGTCTTTGTTCTTCTCGTTGAAGACGGTAAAGTAGGTCTTCTCTGGAAGGTCGTTGAACAGGTACAGCAGGGTCAGCCCAGGTACGCTGATGCCTTGCTTGAACATGTCTATTCCCCGTTGTCGATAGAACGCGAACTGTCTGTCGATGGCCTGCAGAAAGGGAACCACGTCCCTGTTGTTGTACCAGACGAGAAAGTCGCGCAACGTCTTCATGTCATTGACGCGCCAGGCCTCCTGACAACTGACGTAATCCTCGTCGGAAATACCTTCGTTCTTCAGTCGACTGAAAAAGGCCTCTTTCGGCGGAAGAGCGGTGTCGTCGAGTCTCTCCAGCCGGTCCATGTACTCGTACGGGAAATGACCTTTCGTCACCTCGCATCCGTACGCTTTCAGATACTTGTCGTAGCTGAACCCGGGGGCTATGTAGTTGACCATGTCGAGGAATTGCAGTTGATCCGTCGCAAGACTCATGAAGGTGTTGTTGCGTTTGATGACGAACATTGCCCCGACGCCATCGTCCTCGGATTTCTTGTTGCCTTCTTGCTCCCTCTCGTCCTCGGTCTCGTCTTGCTCCACGGTATTTGAAGTCGCCAGGAAGTACGGTATGAGGAACTGTTTGATGGCATTGAGATCATACTTCCCCGAATTGAACCCGATGACGGGTAACCGACGCATCCATCCATACAGTTGTCCCATCAGCGTTTTGTACGGATTGGTTGCCGGTCGAGCGTCCTTGTCAGTGGCTGAGCGTGCAGCCTCCTCCCGTGCGTCCCAATTCGACATCTCTTCGGCGAGTTGGTCCAACACGTGATCGTATGAGCCTTTGATCTTGTCGTACGCGGCCTCGCTCATCGATTGCAGGATGGTCATCATGGCGCTCACCAACTTGTTGGTGTCTCCGTCCGTGACGATGCATGTCACCTGTTTGTGGCCGGGTACGTTGGATGCCACGCTGACGCTCAGCGGGACGTGACGCGCAACCCAGTGAACCTGGGCACTGTCCTCCGGAAGGTGTTCGGTGTCGAACCAACACTCGAAGTCGAAGGTGGCTCGGTACGGATAGTACTGCAACTCTTCGGCCACTCGGATGTTCTCGTCGGCCAGGCGTTCGAACACCGACGGAGTCGAATGGTACACGCCACCAGGATAGACTCGGCGCACACCCCCGTACACGTGCTCTCGTGGTTGCGTAGATGCCATGCGTCTTTCCACAACGAGTCACCGCACTTCCGACATCTGTACGAGTGACAGTACATGCGTCTATCCTGGATGAGGGAAAAATGCGTCCCGTGAAGATTGAGGTAGAGCGTGTCAGGGTACTTACATACCGAGCGACGAACGAGTTCTGCAGTTGGCTTTCCATCCTCTCCATCCGGTGGTGGTACTAGACTGTACACGCACACATTCGTTTGGAACGTGGTCTCTACACGATAGAGGTCGTCCATCGTGACCCCGGCAAAGGCTGTCATGGGTACGTCGTCTTGGGCGTAAGTATCGTACAGCGTCTTCACGGCTGGTTCCAATCGACGCTTGTCACATCCTCGATGCAGGGCCAGACATCGGAAGAGACACAGGTTGTCACTGTATCTGTTGGCATGGATGGGTTCCTTTTCCAATCCGATGACGGCTCTGTTCTTCTTGATGTAGGCTGGAAGGTCGGTCATTCCTACACATCCTATCGGGTGGTCGATGATGCGATTGACGTAAAATGTGACATTGGTCACGAGTTCGCACACCCACGCCGAATCCGGTCTTTGATTGATGGCCCATTGCAGGACGTCGGGTTCTCGGATGCGTTCGAGGAACTTGTCAAAGTCCTTGCTGTTGGTGATGAGACTGGGCTCGTCCAGGTAGCGTCCACAGCAGTTGCACGAGGGATGGTAGTACTTGTATTGACCCGTGTTCTTGTTCCTCAGAATGAACCCGTAACTGAGGTTAATCTTGAAAGCGGTGGTCTGTTCCTGGAACACGTTCCTCAACGGCGTCTCTAGAACGGCCGTGTCCAGAGTCGTTAACCTGTACTCGTACCTGGACTGCAGAGGACCTCTCGCCACACGTGTTCGTATGCTCGACCAGTGCGCTCGTACGACATCTAGCAGTTCCGTCGACAGGTTGTCGGCGAAGGGGAGTCGAGCAGGTGGGTCTATGGGGTCTGCATCGGTAACGAGTGGATGGTGGGGTGTGGCGGGTTCCCTGATTGGTCTCTTTGGCGATGGCAGCTTCGTGACGTCAGCGGTACACCGTGTTCGTGCGTGTGTGGTCAGAGCATTGCGTCTAGTGAACGTCTGTCCACATTTCGCACATGTGTACACTGTGGTCTGTTTTCTATTACTGCTACTGCTACTGCTACTGCTAAGACGACATACGGACCTCACGTGTTCTTGCAGATCGTCCCATATCTCAAACGTCGCATCGCATTTACACGAATATTTCGTTCGCTTTGCCTGTTCGCTAGGTGGCACCTCTATTGGTTGCGCCACCGAATACGTGTGTTCGCTCACTGCCGGTGTCGCATGACTCGCTAGGTGTCGTTTTAGCGCTGCATACTTGTCGAGCACCAGTCCGCAGTGTCGACATTGGTGACGTTTCATGCTGCTCTACGTGTCTACAACTGAGACAGAGAGTGGTCTTAGTACAGCTATATAGTACGTGTGGTGGTGGTGGTGGTGGTGGTGGTGGTGGTGGTGGTGGTGAAGGGTGTATGACCTAAGGTGCGATCTTGTGGTATTGACTACTGTGTGTCCGATATCGATGGCTACGGGTTCTCTTTCACCTATGTATACCGTGGCAACACCACTGACAACACGTTTCAATCATTGTATGACTTTTTTATTGAGTATATACTGCCATAGACATAGACATAGACATATACATATCATATCATACACATATACATATACACGGTTAGACTTATATAATTACTATGATGATGACTGTACGGTTTGTGGGAGTGTTCCATCCTCGACAGGGACCCTAGCTTACGTTCGATTATCGAAACGCCAGTGGCTAGTAACATGATTTATTAACTTGTGGGCTTTTACGCCGCGACAGAGGTTACGTGCATTGATGGTGATGGTGTACTATATAAGTCGGTATGTATATATATATATATATATATATGTATGTATAGAACTATTACTCTATGTCATGCCACTACAATATGACAGTGACTACATACAATAAAAGAGAGAGCTACCGTTGCAAACGGTGCTTCTTAATATGACTACGTTTCCACCATACAATGAATAAGGGTATATGTAATATGACTACATACAATAAAAGAGAGAGAGAGCTACTACAGTTCAGGCCGTTACACTAATTAAATGCCGGCGTTTCTACCATGAAATCAATAATTATTTGTAACAGTCTATGTATTCCACGTGTCCTCTCGGCTCGTGCTAGTACGGGTGTCTCCTCCGTCACCTCCTCCTACATAAAGAAATACACCTATTGTTCATCGTGCGTCGATATGATATATTCTATTAGTAGCACTATTAATTGACGACTTGCACGCCTACGTGCTTCAATCGGTCGCACAGGCACGTCATCAACATCATCCTACAGAACAAATTAAAAGATATACTAACATTTCACTCCATATTACTTAATACTACCTACTAATAATAATATTCTCTTGACGACATCATATACGGACCGTTCAGTATTACAGTTCGATTTCGAATGCTGGCTGGGAGTACGGGTGCCTCATCGTCTTTCTACATAACAACAACACACCTATTACTACTACTACTACTACTACTACTACTACTACTACTACTACTACTACTACTACTACTACTACTACTACTACTACTACTACTACTACTACTACTACCTAACTAACTGCCGACTATCGACTACCGACTACGGTTCATCGAGTCGTCCGACGGCACATCGCACATATTCCATAAGCATATTCTGGTACGATGCCGCCAATATGCTAAAGGCTACGTCGCGGCTCACGTCCAAGGTCGTGGCTTCTATAGTGGATGGGGCGGATGTCCTCCACTTACGCGCAATTAAAGATACGATATTGTTCTGAATTTGGATGTGATGCGAACACACCTGTCGCGCGTCATCGTCATTGGCGATCAACGTCGACGGCGCATCATCAGCGGTCGACGTCGACGGCTCATCATCATCGGCGGTCGACGTCGACGGCTTCGGTGCAGTTATCACCCGTTGGTCCGGAATGTGTGTGCACCTCCCGTCTGGCGTCATGACGATGGTTGAGGTCGGCAGTACGTAGAGTGTACGTGGTGGAGATGTTGTTGGTGTTGTTGTTGTTGTTGTTGTTGTTGTTGTTGTTGTCGGTGGTGGAGATGGTGGTGGTGACGCGGGACTGACCGCGACGTCCTTGTCGTCATCCTCATCTGTTGTCGGTGGCAGATATGATGGTGACACGGGACTGAATTCGAAGTCCTTGTCATCGTCTTTCTCGGGTGCTGGGGATGAGGCGATAGCATCCTCATCAACATCAGCATAGGAGTAATCGGAAGGGGTCTTGATGCTCCACCTATCGTACGGTTCATCCGATTCTTCTTCCTCCTTCTCAGTGTCCGACAGATTCTCAACAGGACCCCACGGTAACTGCTGCGCCGCCGCCACCCCCTCTCTGGTGTTGTCATCTGTTGTCGCCTCATCCTCAGACTCGGTCTCCGACGGGGACCCCCATGGTATTTCTTGCGTCTCTGGGTAGTCATCTGCTATCTTCTGTCGTTTCCCCGATGGCATCACCTCGTCCTCGTCATCGGCGTCATACAGCTCGTCCAGCTGGCGCTTGTATGACTTCTCCAGCTGCGTTAGACCCGTCTGTTGAATAGAGAGAATCGGTTACATTCGACATATTGTCATCCACGTCGCCCTGTATATCGTTGTAATGGGCGTACATACTCTTTCTAACCAAATCTGTCACTTGCTGACGCCATTTCATGTTCCCACACGTTGCGATGACATCTATCGATAGCCACCGCAACACGTGCATGACCATACTGACCGATGGTACGTACCGTTCCGTATCATCATCATCATTTAAATTCATTATGCGTTGCACCTCGTCACAGGCAAATTGCACGCTAGCGACCTCTAGTGCCTTATAAAAGGTATTTTCGTTCGTCATGGCTTCGGATCGATCCCGTAGCCTATCTAAACCACTCACCGTAGCCTCCATATCATCGCTACTGCTTATGGATATGACGTCATGCTGTGACGCACCATCGTCCGAGTCATCTGATATTCTAATTAATGATGGCGGCGAACAGCTGTCCGCAGAGGGGGAGAATAGTATCTCCGAGCTATTATCATGTAACCATTCCATTACCTTAGAGCGTCCATCGCTGACGTCACTGCTTCCGGTCGCAACTGCAGTAGCTGTTGCTGCAGCAGCGATGGGAGCCTGTCAACAGATGGTTTCACACTGTGACTATTTCCATGTCTGACACCGTGTAATTTACATACTGCCCCGCCTCGCGTTTCCTAACGGTCACCATGACTTGGGCCCCCCGCAACAAGTCCAGTGATGCATACCGCTCGGCGTCTGACTTCATACTTATGTATTCATTAGCGCTAAATCCCAACACCTGGACTGCCTTGGCATTAAATATGGTTGCCCACACTTCACTACCGATGGCGTCCTGTAGGAGGACACGCATAGCGAACTGATACACTACACCACGCTGCCATCGATGCACCGGACACACATACCCGTTGTTTTCGGGACTCACACGTTTGTTGCACTGCTGACATGATGGATACACTATATATTTATCTTGAACAGCACATTGTACTATGGTTAACGGCCGTCTAAATATATACGTCCCGTTACCTACCCTCTCTCTCCAGTTGGCTGACTGTCAACATCATATTGGCGTCTTGGGCGGCCATTTCTCTCTGCGTGCTGCTGCTGCTAGTGGTCTTGAAGTCGTCTGTGAATCGAAGTGCGGTTGTGTGTCTCGTTCACTCTGAGCCCGGTTTATATACACCTCCAACTGCCTATGGCGCGATTTCTTATCACAACCCTTGGTCGTGCGCGCGTGATGCCAGATGTCTGGCATATATATCTCGCTGTACTCTGTTCACCGGTCTTGTGACCGGCTCGCATTACGTCTGCTGATGTAATCGAATGAACTCGCGTACTCTCTCGAGTATATGTCCTAGCATGTTCTGACCGGCTTGACCGCTGTATGTTAGCGCCCCCCAGTATCCTTCACGACTCTTGACCCATTCCTGCAACTGGGAATACCCAGTGTTTAGGAGTCGTTTACGTAGGGTTGGGTCGCGATATTTAACAGCAACTAACGCATACATTAGTGAATATCGTTGATGGTTCCACGATGCTCGTAAATGTTCTTTTTCTCGTATGCTCTTGCTGAGGTGTTTCGCCTGTAGACCAGTGCGCGTGGACAGCATTTTTTCTGCGGTTTGCAGGTCACCGTGATGCATGCATTTCCGCCATTGGTAAGCGCTTTCGACACTCGTAAATTCTTTATTCCACACACGTATCCTGCACACGTAGAAGTTTGACAGGAAATGGCGCCCGCCTCTGAAGCGTATATCACGGTTCATGGTGACTTTATAACGTTAAATTGTACAGTTACTGTCTTAAATACACGCCGTTCTAGCGCTCTCGAGTACTAGTCACCCCCACTTTTTCCTTGCGTGATGGATGCCCGGTGTCGGTAGGCTGACAGTTGCCGGCCGCTTATCTGTTTTCTAATCAGTGTCGTATTGTTCCTCGGGTTGCGTCAGCTGTCTGGTTTTATTTCTGACATGGTATATATAGACGCTGCGTTCGTCGTGTCGTCATTACAACCGCCATTGCCTTCAACCATGCCTGTCATTCCGATACCGGTACGCGACTTTGTCGATTTTTTGGCTATTCTCACCTTGATGGGAGACACGTTGATGCCGCTAGTGATTCGTCTGTGAGTATTTCTTTTATTTCTTTTATTTCTTTATTTATTACTATTATACTTTCATAGCTCTACATAACTCTACATAGTTTATTAACTGCTTTTCACTGTACATACTGTTCTATCGTTCCTGTGTATACATGTCTCGCCGTGTTCGTCGGGTCCAAGTTCCATATGTAGCGGCTTGCCAGCCGATCGGTTTCGTATTACATATCTCTCGTTGCTTGGTTACGTCTGTTATATATATAGATGTCTATGCATGTTCTCACTCTGGTTGTGTTCTTTACTTACAGAATACCTCGCTTTCACTGGCCAGGTGTCATGGCCCAGCTAATCGTGTCGACCGCACACCGACGGACCTGTCAGGCCACAGCACTATTTCGCGACGCTCTGTCCGACGCCGATCTGCTCGCAGCATTCGGTCAGCATGCCGCTCGTTGGCGCCATGTCATGTCTGACATCGCATTCTACTACGGCCCTGGCTTTCGTACCCATTCTACCGTCCCTGAGTCGTGGGACGACGACGACGACGCCGACGACGACGACGACGCCGACGACGCCGATGATATCGCCGCCGCCGACACCGCCGACACCCACGAGGACTCGGACGGTTTTCGACTCGCCTTCCGTGCCCACATGCTACAGTGGGAGTGTGTTATGCACCAATTAATGCTATTACACGCCCCGTCACCCCTCCCTATCTTCCATCGCCTGCACAGAGGTCCCGTACATCTTCCTTCACTGTTCCGGCGACGACGATCGGTCTCCCTCCGCATTGCATTGATGCGTCGATTGACTGCTCGTTCCGTTCGGCGATCGCTCTTGTCGGCTTTCAACTCTCAGCCCGAATGAACACTTATACAAACGTTCATTTTTATTTGTTTCATGTATTACTATTGTACTTGTGTTTATTTCATGTATTAAAGTTTGCACCTTATTCCCGTCTTGTATTGCGTTTTGTTGTTGGCATATTATGCTACATTTTATTTAATACCATATTATATTATATTATATATAGTCCATTTTCGTCCTGCTACATTTTATTTAACCAACGGTTCGATTTCCGTCGTCCAGCGGTTATTTTATAGCCATACATGTCGGCTAATTAATAACCATTACATATTACCCTCATCTTTATCGGTTTTACTTTTATTACGTCTTTCGTTCACTCCATATAACCCGCTATAACACACATCAATAGCCGTCTCTGCCACATTGTTGCTGTTTATCGCCGATTAGCTCGGCTCCCTTGCTACATTGTACCGATTAGCGTCCTTTGATCTCGCGCTACGGCTCACAGCTGGATAAACGCCTCGGCTCACACTTAACTCCAGTCGTTCGGACGTCCGGTCGCCGTCAGCTGACCACTCGGACTGGTCATTCCGTCGGGTCAGGGTCACACGGTCACGTGTTTACGTGGGTGGGTGGGTCGGTGGGGTGGGTGATATTACGTGTTTTTTCACTTTTCACTTTTCAATTTTCCATATTGAATATTCAATATTCGTTCCTCCTCCCGTCCCTAGGGGGCGCTTACCTTACCCACCATGCACTACGATCAACTACGCTCGCCAGGGGGCGCTCTACATTCGCTGCGCGCACTCTTCAACGGCTCGGCGATATTAGGGGTCTTTCCTTTGATCTTCCTTTGATCTCTAGATTGCTGCGATAAGGAGGTCTGAGAAACCTCCGTATACTACTACCATGAAAGAAGCGAGAGAGGATCACGACAATAACCTGAAACAACTACTGGAGAGGTCATGCCAAATCAATCTCAAGCTAAACTTGAGTAAATGTCGTTTTCATATGACGGAAATACCTTACATAGGACATGTTCTGACCTCCGAAGGAGTGAAACCAGATCCAGGACATGGGTTCAGCCATCCAACAGATGGAGCCACCCAGGAACTCAGCTGAAGTCAGACGCTTCTTTGGTCGCGTAAACTATCTGAGCAAGTTCTTGCCGAACATATCTGCATTAGGAGAGCCGTTGAGACGCCTTATCAACCTACTAGATGATGAGTTCTGTTGGGGGCGAGATCAAGAACAAGCGTTCGAAAAGCTGAAACAAATGACATCATCAGAAACGATGTTGAGATACTACGACCCAAACTTGCCAGTTGTCCTGCAGCAGAGTTCTGTTGGACTCGGGGCAGTCCTGCTCCAACAAGGAAGACCTGTGGCATATGCCTCTCGTGCCCTGACTGACTGTGAGCGCAATTACGCACCATTGGAATTGGAATGCTTGGCGATCGTGTTCGCCACAAAGAAGTTTGACCAGTATGTCTTCGGACACCCAGATGTCACCATACACACCGACCACCGACCATTAGAGGCGATACTCCACAGATCTCTGCTAAGAGCGCCGAAACGACTCCAAGCTATGATTCTCTCACTGCAGAGGTATACGCTAAAAGTGGTATACAAACCAGGGACGGAGCAAGTAATTGCGGATATGCTGTCGCAAAGCCTGTCTAAGGACGGTGGGAAAGGAACACTGGTGCGCGAACATGTTTCCCAGACGGAAGCACAAGAGGAGGTATTAAGACGCTTCAACATACCCGATCCTACCTCAGACAAATACGTATCTGACGCGCGACACCAGGCAATCCGCCGGGATACGCCCACTGACCAAACGTTGAAGAGAGTGGCTGAAGTCATTACAGCAGGGTGGCCTCGGTCCATCGATCAGTTGTCGCAGTTGGTTCGCCCCTATTGGACATGGCGGGACGAGTTGACGATCCTGGACGGGATTCTGTACAAGGGGACTCGGATCATCATTCCCAAGTCATTACAACGAGATGTTATCGACAGATTGCATTCCAGCCACCAAGGAACAGCTGCCACACTACGCCGTGCCAGAAATGCAGTGTACTGGGAGACGATGGCAGAGGACATCAAGCGTTTCACAGAAAACTGCAAAGCCTGCTTGAAGGATACACCAGAGCAGTGCAATGAGACTCTGCGACAACACACAATACCGGATATACAAGGCTCGAAGATCGGGTTAGATATCTTCACTTACAAGGATGCTCACTACTTGGTATTAGTCGACTATCTGACGGACTTCATCGATTTTGAGAAATTACTAAACCTATCGTCCGAGTCTGTGATCGACATCTGCAAACGGTCATTCGCGAGGTTCGGGATACTAGATATTGTGCAAACAGACAACGGCCCACAGTTCACTTCGCGAGAGTTTGACAGCTTTAGAATCAAGTGGGAGTTTAGCCACTCAACCAGCTCCCCATACAGAGCACAGTCAAACGGCAAGGCAGAGGATGCAGTGGAGACGGCTAAAAGGCTACTAAAGAGGTCAACTGACCCGTATCTTGCACTCTTGGAGCAGAGAAACACCGCTACAGCAGGAATGTCTACAAGTCCGGCTCAGAGGCAAATTGGTAGATCAATCGTACCACAGATCAGATGTGATGACGGTTGTGCCACAATCATGCAAGAGAAAGCACACAAGCGAGCCAACATTCAGAGGAGATACAATAAGTCGGCCACATATCTGCCAGCAGTGGCGGAAGGGACATCTGTCCTGTTGCGTGACTTCGTCAGCCACAAGCAAAAATGGAAAGACGCCAAGGTAGTAAAACGCCTATCTGAGCGCTCGTACGTCCTTTATGTCGACGGGGAGACGGTGAGGAGAAATCGACAGTACTTCAGACCAATCAGTGAGGACTTCCAGAGCGACAAACAGAACGCATCGACATCAGAAGCCCAGCCATCGAACCTACCGCAACAGTCCTCGACTGAAGCAGATCTGGAGATCGAGCGTAATAGGGCGTCATCAGATCAGGACAGACACGTTACCCCATCGACAACTGATGACTCTCCGGTATCGATACCGTCACCAGCAGCTGACGTAACCTCATCGCCAGTGAAGACAACGAGATCCAGCCGAGTCATCAGAAGACCAGCACGGTTCAATGAACCGTGAGTTGAACTGTATCAGATTATACTGTTACATTAGTTACGCCGAACTGTACTAGTACATTCTATGGCTTTACTTTAGTTTAGTTGGTTTAGTGTTATTCAAATATCTCTGTATGAGAAGGGATGTTGACATTACCTGATCCCTCCAATACTATTATCATTTTGTCGAATAGCTACTCCCGGTCGCCCCGGAGGAAGTTGGGTAATAAAAGGGCAGTTGCCATCTTGAACACAAATCACTTGACTCGCATAAATATTGTATTCGTAACAAACACGAACAATCGCGACATGCCTCTCCAACAGCTTCAAAACAAAGCTGAGGTTTAAAATCGGGCGGTAGTTCTTAATGTCATTTCCGATCAGACCAGTCTCCTTCAACAGTGGCGTGACTAGCGCATGTTTCATGTCGGAGGGACTGTCACAGATTCCAGCGATATATTAGTGATGCCGGCTACAGTTGGTGCGATGCTGTTGATGTTTGTCTTCAGCAGAGCAGTCGGCAAAGGGTCGAGATAGTAAGATTTGCGATGATATTTATTCACGAGTCGGATGATAGCGGTGGCTGTTGTCGGTGTGAATGCTGACAGAGTGCAATGTTCGTGATTGTTGTCGATTAGCGGCAACGGTGGAGGCGCGTCACAGTGATTCAGCGAGCGGCGGATTTTCGCAGTCTTATCGAAGAAATATACAAGAAAACGTTCCGCCAAATCCGCGTGCGCCGCTGTCCTCGGGAAGCATCGATGGTAATTTACACCCCAGGATGTTATTCGTGACTCGATACATAGCTTTCATGTTACGTGCAGACGATTTTCTGACAGTAAAACGCGGATTAGCGGTCACTAGTTGTTTTTTGTAGAGGTCTCGCAGAGTCGTGAAAATGTCTCTATGTACAACTAGCCGCGTCTCTCGCCACGGCCGCTCCGCTCGTCTCTCGCCACGGCCGGTCCGCTCGTCTCTCGCCACGGCCGCTCCGCTCGTCTTTCGCCACGGCCGGTCCGCTCGTCTCTCGCCACGGCCGGTCCGCTCGTCTCTCGCCACGGCCGGTCCGCTCGTCTCTCGCCACGGCCGGTCCGCTCGTCTCTCGCCACGGCCGGTCCGCTCGTCTCTCGCCACCGCCGGTCCGCTCGTCTCTCGCCACGGCCGGTCCGCTCGTCTCTCGCCACGGCCGGTCCGCTCGTCTCTCGCCACGGCCGGTCCGCTCGTCTCTCGCCACGGCCGGTCCGCTCGTCTCTCGCCACGGCCGGTCCGCTCGTCTCTCGTCACCGCCGGTCCGCTCGTCTCTCGCCACGGCCGGTCCGCTCGTCTCTCGCCACGGCCGGTCCGCTCGTCTCTCGCCACGGCCGGTCCGCTCGTCTCTCGCCACGGCCGGTCCGCTCGTCTCTCGCCACCGCCGGTCCGCTCGTCTCTCGCCACGGCCGGTCCGCTCGTCTCTCGCCACCGCCGGTCCGCTCGTCTCTCGCCACCGCCGGTCCGCTCGTCTCTCGCCAACGCCGGTCCGCTCGTCTCTCGCCACCGCCGGTCCGCTCGTCTCTCGCCATCGCCGGTCCGCTCGTCTCTCGCCACCGCCGGTCCGCTCGTCTCTCGCCACCGCCGGTCCGCTCGTCTCTCGCCACCGCCGGTCCGCTCGTCTCTCGCCATCGCCGGTCCGCTCGTCTCTCGCCACCGCCGCTCCACTCGTCGAAGTTGTCGCTTCGTATCTGACAGCTCATTGTTGTACCAGGGTGTCTTGTACCAGGATGTCCTGTACCAGGGTGTCTTGTGCCAGGGTGTCTTGTACCAGGGTGTCTTGTATCAGGGTGTCTTGTACCAGGGTGTCTTGTACCAGGGTGTCTTGTACCAGGGTGTCTTGGGGCGGGTGGTGATAACACGGGTAGTGAGCAGTGTGACAATGGTGTTGTATTGGAGAGACAGTCCTGCGATGCAGTTGCTTGGGTCAGTTAGCAGTCGCGATTTTCTCAGGTCTGCGACAAACTTATCAATTGCAGCGTATTTCCTGTAACTGATCTTTTTTCGGCCGTCTCGGTTTGACCGTGACAAGGTCGCACTGGATCACATGATGGTCAGCTAACTTAGTGTCAACTGATACGGCAGATACGTCATGCGAGTTTCGTGTTATCACGAGGTCGTGTTATCACGAGATCGTGTTATCACGAGGTCGAGGATGTTACCACCCACATGGGTCGGTTCCGTCACGTGAAATCAGTCTCACGAAGAATGGTCAGTGAGATCGTGAGCATCGCCAGCACGGTCATCGCCAGCACGATCATCGCCGGCACGATCATCGCCAGCACGATCATCGCCATAGTGTACGTTGAAGTCACCGAGGATGACACATTCAATCTGCTGCGTGGCAGCTCGTTAAAGAACACGGCTGAACGTGTCGATGAATAGCCGCGATGGCGTAGACTTCCGGCCGGGATGGCGTAGACTTCCGGCCGGGATGGCGTAGACTTCCGGCCGGGATGGCGTAGACTTCCGGCCGCGATGGCGTAGACTTCCGGCCGGGGTGGCGTAGACTTCCGGCCGGGATGGCGTAGACTTCCGGCCGGATGCAGGTGGCCGATATATCGTGAAGACTCGTACGGTCGACGCTGCAAGGATATGGCGCAATACAACTTCAATGCCCTCAATTGACTGGGCGGGCATGGGCGTCGTGGAGCATAGTTGGAATAATGTCTTATACATCACTCCGCCGCCCCGTCGGTCACTTCGAGAAAGGTGGCGGAAGTTGTATCCGTCAGGAATAATGGCATATGTGACAGCATCATCATTTTCAGTGAGCCACGTCTCAGTCAGGCAGATTACGTAAAAATCGCGTTCGTTGATGAAGTCACAGATGGTATCGGCCTTGTTGCGGACTAACCGCCTTTTCTCGTTGAATAATCATCCTAGATCCGCACATTTGACATTTTCTAAATGTCCATCGTAATGTCCTGACCCGGTCATGATTAAGTTATAATACAGACCCGGTTACTCTAACAAGTTTTCATACATACCCGGTCACTCTAATGAGTACTCATACAGATCGGTCACTCTAACACGTCATCATACAGACCCGGTCACTTTAGCAAGTCATCATACATACCCTGTCACTATAACGTGTTCTCACACAGACCCGGTCACTCTAACGAGTTCTCACACAGACCCAACCACTCTAGCGAGTTATCATACAAACCCGGTCACTTTAACAAATTCTGATACATACCCGGTCACTCTAACAAGTTCTCATACATACCCGGTCACTTTAGGAAGTTCTCACACAGACACGGTCACTTTGAAGAGTTATCACACCGATCCGGTGACTTTAACAAGAACGCATACAGACCCGGTCACTGTAGCGAGTTCTCATACAGACCCAGCCACTGTAACAAGTTTTTATTCAGACCCGCCTGGCGTCTCATCGGACTAATCAGGGTGGCGGCTGTTGAATCATGTTTCACAATTTATCATCATTTTGAATATCTATAATGGAACTGGTTTGTTTTGTTCAACACATAATAATAAATGTTGTGCTATGGTATGTCTGTGACGTGACCCATTTATAATCAACAGAATTGGTATAATTGTGTGACTCAAGTGAGTTTAGTTTCAGCCAGAGAGAACAATGGTTAGTGCTCATACACTGACTGATGTTTTAGTGTTAAACTGAGATGTCAAATGGGTTTAACATATGTTAACTGTTGCAACGCTTAAAACTGTCCTCAGCACGTTCATATATACAGCTGATTGGTTATAGCAGGATATTTAAATTACATGTACATTATGACTATTCAAGTAAGCATATAATATAATCATTACTATCCAGATTACAAAATCATACATGTGAACTAATTGTCAAAGAAGGCAAACCAGTCATGACAAAGAACAATGTAGGCATTTATAAAACTTGTAGACCATATACTTATTGCCGCACTGCAAGAATTGCTATACTTTTAGAATATTTGTGTTGCATATTGTTGAGGCCTTGAGTGCTGTTAACAGTCGTGTCTTCGTGCCAGAGCATAATTGGGCTAATTGCGCCCTGAGCTCAGTAGCGTTGCATGCATAATCTAGCGTATGATCTTTCTTTTGCAATGTGGCCTACAGGCTCCGTCAACGTGTCTATTGTGGGGGACCCAACTCAGGAAAGCGGATTCGATGCTCTGTACCGTAGCAGTGAGATGTTCATGTATGTTTTCATATCGATTTTTATTTGAACCAAGTGTGTTTTCGAGTGAGCAAATGCGCAACTATCATTAAATATTTCAGTAAACATAGCCTATGACTTTACAACCCACGTATAGGTGTTTGTTATTTGACAAGTCCCCTGGATTGTATTCACAGTTCGCGTCTGTTTCCAATCATGCATATATAATTTGTATTAGATAATTGTTTTATATACATTAAGCAGCGGACTTATCTGTATTCGCAGCGTTCTGTACACGGAACGATACACGGTACGATACACACAGTACATGGTACGATACACGGTACGATACACACAGTACACGGTACGATACACGGTACGAAGCACACATACTTGACAGCGTAATCGACTGTCTGGTGACGTTTAGTGGACGAGTTATGTGCCAGTCGGTGGTTGAGAGCCCCACGCGGTGGTTGAGAGCCCCGCGCGGTGGTTGAGAGCCCCGCGCGGTGATCCGTGTCCTGTCGCTCCGACCAGGAAGTCTATATCTAAGAAATCAGCACTCGCTAGTACAGCCGCGGCCCGACAGTCGAAACTAGGGCAAATCACAATAGTCACGCTTGGATGAGTACACGTTACTGAATCCACCAATTAACAAAACTGTGTATCTATAATGACACAGTTGGCCTCAAGTCATTCATATAATGTCACTCTAATCGTCCAACCACTGTGCACGTATTGATTCTAGTTGTAGTATTGCCTCTCCGCCTATGCAAGACATCGGGTGGGACTTAGTTGTGTTGCTCTGTCACACACGACTGGTCATTGCCGCCAGGTCTCGCAGGTCGTGAGTAACTGTATCTTTTATATAACACCTGTGTGTTTTCAACTAGTCGCAGTGACGCTGGGCGGTAACGGGCGCTTTTTCCGTGCAGCCGCAATGGCTGAAGTTGGTCAAATGTCACCCGTCGGACGGTTCCTGTTGTCAGTCGCTTTCTCGGGTGTTCTACTGTCAACGATAAGCACGTTAGACGCTAAAAAGGTACGTACTCGAGTGGTTGAATCATTGACGTATCCGAGATCTCCCAAAGGGGGCTAAAGGCGTGGGTCAAGCTTAGTCACCCGTTAGTTTACCATTCTACTATGTAGTGGCGCAACAGGTTATATACGACAACAATCTAAATGTTAAGCCAGGGATCATGGCCCAGTGCCACCCCAAAATTCGTCACCGGTTACAATGTGCAGTTACAACGATTATTACAAACGGTCAGTAATATTGTGCAGCAGTACAAGCTGTGTTTGTATGGATCTACTGCTACTTCTATTTATGCGCTAGAGGCAGTTGTTCCGAGTATCTACATACGTCCACGACTGGAATGTCGTCAGTGTTCCTATCGTGGGTTTGGGATGACAGGAACAACAATTGGATGGAACACCGTAGGTTGGGATGACAGGAACAGCAATGGGAGGGCATACTGTGGGTTTGGATGACAGAAACAGCAATGGAAGGGAACACCGTGGGTTTGGATGACAGGAATAGCAATGGGAGGGAACAGCGTGGGTTTGGATGACAGGAACAGCAATGGGAGGGTATACCGTGGGTTGGTATATCAGGAACAGCAATTGGAGGGAACACTGTGGGTTGGGATGACAGGAACACCAATCGGGGGGGCATACCGTTTGGAAGAAAAGAACAGCAATGGAAGGGAACACCGTGGATTGGGATGACATGAAGAGCAATGGGAGGGCATACCGTGGGTTTGGATGACAAGAACAGCAATGGAAGGGAACGCCGTGGGTTGGGATGACAGGAACAATAATGGAAGGGTATACCGTATGTTGGGATGACAGGAACAACAGTGGAAGGGACACCGTGGGTTGGGATGACATGAACAAAAGTGGAAGGGTATACCGTATGTTGGGATGACAAGAACAACAGTGGAAGGGACGCCATGGGTTTGGGATGACAGGAACAAAAGTGGAAGGGACACCGTGGGTTGGGATGACGGGACCAACAGTGGAAGGGAACACCGTGGGTTGGGATGACGGGAACAACAGTGGAAGGGACATCGTGGGTTGGGATAACAGGAACAACAACGGAAGGGACACCGTGGGTTGGGATGACGGGAACAACAACGGAAGGGACACCGTGGGTTGGGATGACGGGAATAGTAATGGGAGGGGAAACGTATTATTACAGTTATTATTTTATATTGTCTCTGTGGGCGTGTCAGTTGTTGCGTGGTTTCTAATTGGTCACCACCCAAGCTATTGGTATTATAATTTACGGCAGCCTGCACGTTAGCTTTTAAAAATCCCCAAACAACCGATACCCGATAGCGATACTCTTGTTCTTGTTCATGTTGTTATTCCGTGAGATCATTGAGTAGACGTGTAGTATTGCCTTTACAACGAATGAACAGCGTTGTGGTGATTGCAGGATCCGAATACACGAGGTTACAACATGCTTACCACAGGCTTACCACAAGCTTACCACAGGACGCCATGGGTTTGGGATGACGGTAACAACAGTGGAAGGAACACCGTGGGTTGGGATGACAGGAACAGGAAAGGGAGGGTATACCGGGGGTTTGGATAACAGGAACAGCAGTTGGAGGGAACACCGTGGGTTGGGATGACAGGAACAGCAATGGAAGGGAACACCATGAGTTGGGATGACAGGTACAACAACGGAAGGGACACCGTGGGTTGGGATATTAGGAACAACAACGGAAGGGAAACCGTGGGTTGGGATGACGGGAACAACAACGGAAGGGACCACGTGGGTTGGGATAACAGGAACAACAACGGAAGGGACACCGTGGGTTAGGATAACAGGAACAACAACGGAAGGGACACCGTGGGTTGGGATGACGGGAACAACAACGGAAGGGACACCGTGGGTTGGGATAACAGGAACAACAACGGAAGGGACACCGTGGGTTGGGATAACAGGAACAACTACGGAAGGGACACCGTGGGTTGAGATAACAGGAACAACAACGGAAGGGACACCGTGGGTTGGGATGACGGGAACAACAGTGGAAGCGAAAACCGTGGGTTGGGATAACAGGAACAACAACGGAAGGGACACCGTGGGTTGGGATGACGGGAACAACAATGGAAGGGACACCGTGGGTTGGGATGACGGGAACAACAACGGAAGGGACACCGTGGGTTGGGATGACGGGAACAACAACGGAAGGGACACCGTGGGTTGGGATAACAGGAACAACAACGGAAGGGACACCGTGGGTTGGGATGACGGGAACAACAGTGGAAGCGAAAACCGTGGGTTGGGATAACAGGAACAACAACGGAAGGGACACCGTGGGTTGGGATGACGGGAACAACAATGGAAGGGACACCGTGGGTTGGGATGACGGGAACAACAACGGAAGGGACACCGTGGGTTGGGATAACAGGAACAACAACGGAAGGGACACCGTGGGTTGGGATAACAGGAACAACTACGGAAGGGACACTGTGGGTTGGGATAACAGGAACAACAACGGAAGGGACACCGTGGGTTGGGATGACGGGAACAACAACGGAAGGGACACCGTGGGTTGGGATAACAGGAACAACAACGGAAGGGACACCGTGGGTTGGGATAACAGGAACAACTACGGAAGGGATACCGTGGGTTGGGATAACAGGAACAACAACGGAAGGGACACCGTGGGTTGGGATGACGGGAACAACAGTGGAAGCGAAAACCGTGGGTTGGGATAACAGGAACAACAACGGAAGGGACGCCGTGGGTTGGGATGACGGGAACAACAACGGAAGGGACACCGTGGGTTGGGATGACGGGAACAACAACGGAAGGGACACCGTGGGTTGGGATGACGGGAACAACAACGGAAGGGACACCGTGGGTTGGGATGACGGGAACAACAATGGAAGGGACACCGTGGGTTGGGATAACAGGAACAACAGTGGAAGGGACGCCATGGGTTTGGGATGACAGGAACAACAGTGGAAGGGACACTGTGGGTTGGGATGATAGGAACAACAGTGGAAGGGACACCGTGGGTTGGGATAATAGGAATAACAGTGGAAGGGACGCCATGGGTTTGGGATGACAGGAACAACAGTGGAAGGGACACCGTGGGTTGGGGTGACAGGAAAAACAATTGAAGGGAGACAATGGGTTGAGATGACGGGAGTAGCATTGGGGGGACACCGTAGTTTGGGATGACGGGAAGAGCAATGGGAGGGAACACTGTAGGTTGGGATGACGGGAATAGTAATGGAAGGGGAAACGTAGTATTACAGTTATTATGTTATATTGTCTCTGTGGGCGTCAGTTGCTGCGTGGTTTCTAAGTGGTCACCACCCAAGTTACGTCGGTATTATAATTTACGGCAGCCTGCACGTTAGCTTTAAAAATCCCAAAACAACCGATACCCGATAGCGATATTCTTGTTCTTGTTCATGTTGTTATTCCGTGAGATCATTGAGTAGACGTGTAGTATTGCCTTTACAACGAATGAACAGCGTTTTGGTGATTGCAGGATCCGAATACACGAGGTTACAACATGCTTACCACAGGCTTACCACAGGCTTACCACATGCATACAGATACTCGCCATTTGGGCTATCGATCTGTTTAGACGTCCACAAGTAAACACAGTTTAACGGGCAGTACACAGGAAGGCATTATGGTCTCGTCAACAACACATACTGTAGAGCCTACTGTGCTTGAACGTCGCTTTGCTTACAGCGACTGGTCCACAATCATTTGCACCCGCGTACAAATGCCCCATTATCTTGATATATCTGCTTACGCGAGTCCAGTCGTGTCTGTGTTAAACAGTTGTGTCTGTGTTAAACAGTTGTGTCTGTGTTAAATAGCTATATCTCAGTTGACATTCCAGTGCATGTACAATAGTCTATTCAAGCCGGTCACGCGTATACGATTGACTTTATATCCGGGTCACGGTTCAGTAGCCACGATCGGTAATGTTAGAGTAGAAGTATGGCTATGAAGTATGTTTATATGAGATTGTTGAATGAGTGCTCAAGCGCCACCGCTGTAGTCGGGACAACATGTATGGTGTGTTGTGTATCAGCTCACCTGTTCACTCAAACCGTGTGTACGCCGCACAGCGTTACGGTGGTTAGTGGGTAGGCTCGAACCAATAACACGGCATACACGAACTAAGCCAAAACACGACAGAAACGAACTAAACCATAACACTTCATACACGAAATAAACTATAACACGAATTAAACCACAACACAGCAGATACGAACAAAACCATAACACGGCATAGACGAACTAAGCCATTCACAGAGACGGTGGCACAAGCGAATTACTTCTGGCACAGGTTTCAGGTTTGCAATCCTCGTCTCCTTCCTCCAATCCCCGGCTCTCTCCCGCTCTGTCTCCTGGTCAATGTTCACGTCGCTCTCTTGCTTTACCTCTGGGCTTCCACTCCGTCACGTTGTATTCTGTGTGGTCTTCACTTCCTCGTCGTCATGTTCTGGGCTTACGTCAATAGCAAGGACTGACTGCGTGAAGACGGATGCAGCCATCAGCACATTTATATATTTTTCTGACATTAATCGTTCCAAGCCCGTTAATTCTTGCATCGATACACTAGTAGGTATCCGCTACTCAAACATCTGACAGTCGCGACCAAAGCCCATAAGCACTATGATAAGATCAACATTCTCAGCGGCAGTCACGCTTCAACTGCTTTCCCGTTGAACCTACTAATCTCATAACCTGCAGCTGTACTGCGTCAAGATTAACATTGGAATGGGGACAGTTAGGGCGAAGGAGTGGGGACAGTTAAGGAGGAAGAGTTGGCGCAGTTAGGAATGAGGTGTGGGGATACTTAGGGAGGAGGATTGGGAGCACTTAGGGAGGAGTAGAAGCTCTTATTGAGGAGTTGTGGCGACACTTAGGGAGGAGACGTGGATGCACTTAGGGAGGTTGCTGGAGGCAGTTAGGGAGGAGGAGTGGGAGCACTTAGGGAGGAGGAGTGGGGAAGTTATGGAGGAGGTGTGGATGCAGTTAGGTAGGGGGAGTTGGGCCAGTTCGGTTAGGGAGGAGTAATGGTGGCAGCTAGGGAAGAGAAGTGGGAGCGCATAAAGAGGAGGAGTGGGGACAATTAGGGAGTAGGCGTGGAGGCACTTAGGGAGGAGGAGTAGAGGCTCTTAGGGAGAAGGAGTGGGACACTTTTTTCCGCTCTGTCTCCTGATCAATATTCACGTCGCTCTCTTGCTCTACCTCTGGGCTTCCACTCCGTCACGTTGTATTCTGTGTGGTCTTCACTTCCTCGTGTTCTGGGCTTACGTCAGTAGCAAGGACTGCGTGAAGACGGCGGCAGCCATCAGCACATTTATATATCTTTCTGACATTGATCGTTCCGAGCCCGTTAATTCTTGCATCGATACATTAGCAGAATTGTCTGGTCGTAGAAACACAATAAAACGCCCCAGGTACGTTTTCTTAGTCCCACTGGATACGGAAATCGTATCAGCTACCCACACATCTGACAGTCGCGACCAAAGCCCACAAGCACTATGATAAGATCAACGTTCTCAGCGGCAGTCACGCTTCAACTGCTTTTCCGTTGAACGTACGACCTACTAATCTCGTGACCTGCCGCTCTACTGCTTGAGTCAAGATTAAACATTGAAGTGGGGACAGTTAGGGCGGAGGAGTGGGGGCAGTTAAGGGGGAAGATTGGGGCAGTTAGGGAGTAGGAGTGGGAGCACTTAGGGATTAGTGGAGGATCTTAGGAAGGAGGAGTAGGGACACTTAGGGAGGAGCAGTGGAAACACTTAGGGGGGAGGAGTGGGTGCAGTTAGGTTACGGAGGAGGAGTAGTGGCTGCTAAGGAGGAGGAGTGGGGGCAATTAGGGAAGAGAAGTGGGAACACGTGAAGAGGAGGAGGAGTGGGGGCAGATAGGGAATAGGCGTGGAGGCACTTAGGTATGAGGAGTGAGGGCAGTTCGGGAGGAGACGTTGAGGCCCTTAGGGAGGATTTAGCGAGGAGGAGTAGGGACACTTAGGGATACCGCGCTATAAAGAACATACCTTTACCTTTACATATACATATACATATACATATACATATACATATATATATATATATATATATATATATATATATATATATATATATATATATATATATATATATTACCTTTACATATACATATACATATACATATACATATACATATATATATATATATATATATATATATATATATATATATATATATATATATATATATATGTAAATGTATATGTATATGTAAAGGTAAAGGTATGTTCTTTTATAGCGCGGTATCCGGTCCATAGGACTGCTCAAAGCGCTTTACACTTCACCCCCTGGCAGACCTGTTCATTCCAAGGCCATCTCAACTTCTTTGGGAAGTATTCAGCCACGCTGCAATTGCTGCGCGAAGGCTATTCGTTCACATATCCACCACTGTCTGTATTGCCAGGTACTCATTTATACAGCTGAGTGAACTGTAGCAACGTGGGGTGATCAAACTTGCCAATGGTTCGGAGCGACCGCAGTGGGTTCTCTCGATTGATTTAACAAGATTTAACAAGATTTGCCATCCAAGCCAAAGGCCCAGATGGCAAGTGGACAAGGAAGCCATTGGCTTATCGAGAGTCCAACAATGTTCATCTACTTATAGCCCGCCCTCCTGAGATATGTGTCAACCTTGTTTTTAAACATATTCACGCGGCTAGCAGTTACACAATCTGTAGACAATTTGTTCCATTCATTTATTGTCCTCTGTGAGAACGAGTGCTTCCTGATGTCCAATCTACATTGATCCTTTACTAATGTTACCTCATGTCCTCTAGTTCTGCTATCCTTCTTGAGTGAGAAAAACATATTTCTATCAATATTTTCATACCCATTCAATATCTTAAAAACTTCAATCTGATCCCCTCTTAACCTCCTTGTTTCTAGAGTTGTTAAACCACAGAGAGAGCCTTCTAACCGGTATGCTATCGCGCCCCACTCTATATGTATATGTATATGCATATGCATATGCATATGTATATGTGTATATATATATATATATATATATATATATATATATATATATATATATATATATATATATATATATATTCGTATAGTTCTATTAAATGCAAGAAGTACAGGTAAATAATTCAAATATTTCGTTTCAACACCGATTTTGCGAATTATCGATGAGCACAAGCAAATCATCGATGACGCTGTGCGATTTACAACCAACCAGACCATTAGAAATATAGGTCAACGCCGCGTTGAAATTTTATATAGGGAACTAAATCAAATGGAAGGGTCAGTATTGAAAACTATCTAAAGCGCTTTTTTGTGCTGGTGCTAACTAGGGTTCTAGAACGGTGCAATGTCAGAGGCTAGATGAGATTGTTGAATGAGTGCACTAGCGTCACCGCTGTAGTCGTGAGAACATGTATGGTGTGCGATATTTCCGCTCACCTGTTCACTCAAGCAGTGTGTACGCCGCAGAGCGTTACGGTGGTGCACAATAAAACGCCCCAGGTACACTTTTTTAGTCTCACTGGATACGGAAGTGTTACCCGCTACCTATACATCTGACAGTCGCGACCAAAGCCCACGAGCACTATGATAAGAAACCGGTTTTCAGCGGCAGTCACGCTCCAACTGATTTCCCGTTGAACCTACGACCTACTAAACTCGCCGACCTGCCGCTGTACTGCCTGAGTCAAGATTAAACATAGGAGTGGGGACAGTTAGGGAGGAGGAGTGGGAACACTTAGGGATAAGGAGTAGGGGCAGTTAGAGTTAGGGATTAGCCTGGTAGGAGGAGTGGGCTCAGTTACAGTTAGGGAGGAAGAATGGGGGCAATTAAGGGGAGGAGCGGGAACGCTGAGGAAGGTGGAGTGGGTTCAGGTAGGGAGGAGGAGTGGAGGTAGTCAGGGAGGAGGAGTGGGTGCAGTTATGGAGGAGGAGGAGGAGTAGGGATAGTTAGGGAAGAGGAGAGGGAGCACTGAGGAAGGAGGAGTGGGGGCAGTTAGGGAGGAATAGTGGGAGCACTAAGGGATGAGGAGTGGGGGCGGCTAGGGAGGAGGAAGAGTGTGGGTAGGTCGGGAGGAGGAGTGGGTGCAGTTAGGGAGGAGGAGAGGGATCACCTAGGGAGGAGGAGTGGGGGCAACATGGGAGGACACAGAGTGGAAGCAGTTAGGGAGAAGCAGTGGATACAGTTGTGGAGGAGAAGTGAATGCAGTGAGGGAAGATGAGTGGGGGCAGTTGGGTAGGAGGAGTGGGTGTAGTTAGGGTGAAGGAGTCGGTGCAGTTAGGGAAGGGCAGTGGGTTCAGTTAGAGAGGTTGAGTGGGATCACTTAGGGCGGAGGAGTTGGGGCAATTAGGGAGGATGAGTGGGGGCAGCTAAGGAGGGGAAGGATTAAGGGCAGTTGGGGAGGAGGAGTAGGAGTACTTAGAAGGGATGAGTGGAGCAGTTAGGGAGGATGAGTGTGGTCAGTCAGGGAAGAAGGGTGGGTGCAACTAGGGAGGAGGATTGGGAGCACTTAATGGAGGAGGGGGTGAGGGCAGTTAGTGAGGAGGAGTGGGGGACAGTTAGGGAGGAGGAGTGGGGGCAGTCGGAGGGAAGAGTGGGGCAGTTAGGGAGGAGGCTGTTACAATAATACGCGCGTTACCCGGTAACACGCGAGCACTTCTTCTAATATATTTTCAATTTGTTGTATCAAACACCGCCTCGCGAGATTCCGTCAGCCCCAACTGCGTCATTTGCTTCACCCATTCCATCCATCTAACTCTCTGGTATCTCCTTCTCCTGTCTTCTATCGTGCCCAGCATTGTCTACTTCTCCAATTTATCTTTTTTTCCCTCTTAATGTCGCCAAACACGATACCTTTTCTTGCCACCAATGCTTCCAGTAAACATGTCGACCAACTTGCTTTAACATGTTTTAGACTATGTCTGAGACTATTCTTTGTTCTTCCAGGCGCCGTCCTATACAGACGTGTTCAGATACAACTGGAATCCTCCTACGGGAGAGACGTACGAGTGTCCGACAGGTAAGTAGATCTAATCTACATTGTCAACCACCGTGAAGTATCCTACGAGAGACGTACGAGTGACTGGTAAGACGGTTTAAACTACACTGTCAACCACCGTGACCCCCTCTGAAACCACTGGTGAGGAGTAAACAAAATATACGAGGCAAGGTTGGACCATTAGAAGACAGTGCTGGAAATATAATATCACAGGGCTTTTAATGGCGGAAGACCTAAATGGACACTTCAGTTCACTGTTTACTACAGAGGATATTAGTTCATTATAATTTCCAGATGCTAAATTTCAGGAGGCTATATATATATATATATATATATATATATATATATATATATATATCAATGATGACTTGGACGATAATATAGCAAGCGACGTACTGAAATTTGCGGATGATACAGAAATGTTTAGAAGGGTTAACAATGATGGTGATATACAACATTTGGCAGATGTCATTCAATTTTGGGAAATGTAAATGCCTACATACAGGACACGGGATCTTGGATGCAAACTATAAAATGGGATATACTGTTGTAGGTATTGTAATAGAAAAGGACTTAGGAGTAACAATAAGTGCATATATGAAAGTTTCTTAGCAGTGCGGTATTGCAGCTTCAAAGGGTAATAAAATTCTTTGGTTGATTAGGAGAAATGCAGCATATAAAAAAAGTTAATTATACCTCTGTATAAAACAATAGTTAGGCCTCATTTAGAGTACTGTATACAAGCTTGGAGACCGTATCGTAAGAAGGATATATATACGTTTGAAAAAATACAGAGGAGAGTAACTAAGATGATTCCAGAACTAAGAAACCTGTGTTATGAAGAACGACCAAGAGAATTTGGTTTAACAACCCTAGAGACAAGATGGTTAAGAGGGTGTCAAATTGAAGTTCTTAAAGATATTGAATGGGTATGAAAATATTGATAGACATTTGTTTCCTCACTAAAAAAATATACTAGAACTAGAGGGCATGAGGTAACATTCGTAAAGGATCATGTGGATTGGATATCAGGCAGTACTCTTTCTCACAGAGAACAGTCAACGAAAGGAACACATTATCTACAGACTGCATAACTGCTAGCAGTGTGAATATGCTTAAAAACAAGGTTGACACACATCTCAAATTGTTAAAGTTTCCATAAGCCAATGGCTTCCTTGTCCACATGAAATTTGGGCCTTTGCCTTGGATGGCAATTTTGTTAGATATTGTTAAATGTTGAAGTCTCCTACTGGAGAGACGTACGAGTGACAGGTAAGTAGACCTAATCTACCATAACCGTTTCATAGCCCCGTCCGTATCACGAGCGTTCAATACGACAATTGCGCCCTTATATTTCATGACTCGTATTGAACAGGTGAGTAATAACGTTCGTTTTTGTGCACAGTTGTAATAACGTAGGAAGCCGGAAGCAATAATTGCATAGCTTAGCCAATCAATCGTTTATTCCACTTCGCCATTTGTCCATTTTGAATTTATAATCAAGTTGTGGCAGTGGTGATAAGGTAAGTGGCGCCACTGTTGGGAGTGTCGTGTCGCACGTCTTATGATTACTGTCTGTCGTGAGGCGTATTATGTGTTTTTGCACAAGCCACCCATAAGTCCTCCATAATCAGGTAGATGACAGCGCAAAACTATTGGTAACAAAACGTTTGTGTATGATATTTACTTTACTTACGTTACTTCCAACATGTTGATTTTGAGTCTCACAATATACATAATCGTTAAATGAGGATATACATGCAATATTGTAACACTTGTTTGATAATAAGAAGGGTTCCTGAAACTATAGGAGGCCACAAGCTGTTTCTAATGTCAGGCAACGTGGCGTAACCCAAATAGTGTTGGATACTGCCTATGCCAAGTCTGCCAAAATATGATGTGCTGTAATGTTCCAATGTAAATATATTATGTAAAACTTAACATATTATGTTTTTTATGGTTTACAAGTTTGGATATGATTGGTTTGAAATGACAATCCTTCATCAATATTAATATGTGTTGTTTTTCTTCAGGATGGACTAAAAGAGGAACAACCTGCTACAAAGTGTACCCAGAACGACTGTCATGGCCGGATGCAAAGGTTGTCTGCAGCAAGTTAGTATGATGGCATTTGATTGAATGTATAAATTGCATAGTGTATTTGGCATGCAACTGTATGTATATTCCTGAAGATCACAATTTACGACTTTCATGTTTACATGTTTTTGGCTGTATTCGTTGACTCATTTCAAAGTGATAGCTGATCCCTGGCACAGAATGTGGCTTGGCAGCGAATCTTGTGGTTATGGATATTGCAGAAACTGTTATGTCTGTTTCAGTTATGGAGGTCAACTGGCTAAGGTTGAAGAACTTAACACCAACATATACATTGGTAAAGAAGTGGACCTGGCTGACAGTACCATTGAACACTACTGGATTGGTACGGACATTACTGCACCAAAATGTATTTGACACAACAGGCAACTGCAAGATAAACACACTTGTGAAGTTCTGAGTTTATATAAAATTACTTTTATTGTCATTTTGAATAGCTTTTCATAGGGTAGCCCATAAACAATTTGCAATAAATAATAATTGTTTAAAAACAAATTCATAAAAAATGTAATATCCCTGTTTAAGAAATTATACATTTATTTACTAATAGCATTGCAATATCAAAACATTGCTTATTTTATCTGCTCTGATGGTTTTCTAATCATACATATTTGCAATGTTTCCTCCCATTATACTGCTGCAACCCTGCATCATGACCCAAGGAATCATTGGTTGATGTGGAATAAGACATTTTATATAATTGCCATAGGATTCACCTTTCTCATGGTATTGCTCTGTCTCTTGGGGTTGACTTCTCTCGTGGGATTGACCTATATCGTAGGATGGCCCTCTTCGTGGCACTGATCTCGTTGTATTGGCCTCTCTCGTGACAATACTCTGCCTCTTTCGTGTGATTGACCTCTTATGTGGGTTTGACTTCTTTCACGGGATTGACCTCTCTCGTGGCAATGACCACTCTTGTGGTATTGACCTGTTTCTTGGGATTGATCTCTCTCGTAGTATCGTCCTCTCTCGTGGCATTGGACTATATCGCAGGATTTACCTATGTAAAGGGATTGACCTCTCTCGTGGTATTGACCTCGTTGCACTACGGTGTTGACCTGTTTCTTGGGATTGACCTCTCTCATGGGAATAACCTCACTTGTCATGTCACCAAGCAAGCATCCTGTAAAAACGCCGCTGTCGTGTAGAGCTAAACCAGTGTTTGTGTGCTCCGTGTTTGTAGGCTTCACAACCGAGGGTGCTACAGGCAATGTTGGCCACTGGAGTGACGGCACAGAGACAGACACGGTCATTGGTCACTGGATGTCTGACCAGCCAGATGACAAGTCTGAACAATGTGCCCAAGTAAACAACGCCGCTGATCAGCTGTACTTGTGGTCCATGCGTTGGTGTGGTGACAAGCTGCCATTTGTCTGTCAGCGCCAGGCCTGTCTTCAAGGTGAGTCATTACTTGTGGTCCACGCATTGGTATGATGACAAACTGCCATTTGTCTGTCAGCCACGCCTGTCTCCAAGGTGAGTCATTACTTGTGGTCCAAGCGTTGGTGTGTTGACAAGCTGCCATTTGTCTGCCAGCGCCAGGCCTGTCTCCAAGGTGAGTCATTACTTGTGGTCCACGCATTGGTATGATGACAAACTGCCATTTGTCTGCCAGCACCAGGCCTGTCTCCACGGTGAGTCAAAACTTGTGGTCCACGCATTGGTATGATGACAAACTGCCATTTGTCTGTCAGCACCAGGCCTGTCTTCACGGTGAATCAAAACTTGTGGTCCACGCATTGGTATGATGACAAACTGCCATTTGTCTGTCAGCGCCAGGCCTGTCTCCACGGTGAGTCAAAACTTGTGGTCCACGCATTGGTATGATGACAAACTGCCATTTGTCTGTCAGCGCCAGGCCTGTCTCCAAGGTGAGTCAAAACTTGTGGTCCACGCATTGGTATGATGACAAACTGCCATTTGTCTGCCAGCGCCAGGCCTGTCTCCAAAGTAAGTCATTAATGTTCTAGGTACTACCGTAAACGAAAAGACAAACTGTTGGTTTGATTAGGAAAAATATAGCATATATAAAAAAGAGCTATACATCTCTATAAAGCAATAGCCTGGTTTTTCAAATTGAAGTTTCAATAGAATTAACATTCTAAAGGAATGGTTTTCTGATGCAGGTGAATTTCAATGCCGTAATGGCAAGTGCATCAAAGGAGACTGGAGACATGACGGAGAAGACGACTGTGGCGACATGTCTGATGAAGTTGGTAAAAGTAAGTGCTGAATTCTCATGTTGGAAGTTATTATTAAACTGGATTATTAATCAGATAAAAAACATTCATGAGAAGAGTATCGTCCAGTGCAACAACCTACAGATGGCATTAAGTCCAATCACAGTTTTGAGGTGGCTTTTATTGGTTTTTTATGCGCGCTTCGTCCTTGGCTTAGCAGCTGTCCCTCTCCACTCTGGGGGCGGGCGCAACGAAATATGTTGATTTCTTTCTTGAGACGTTCTCTCTCCCTGATTTTAATGCGCATGCAGAACGACATCCAGCTCACAATGGACAATCAAAGCGTGATTGTCATGAGGCTGTTTGATCTATCGGCTTCGTTTGACACTATCGCCCACAAAGGGATGTTGCAGAGGCTCTCACAGAATCTACAGGCCCAATTGGCATGGTTTAAGTCATACCTGATTGACAGAACTCACTTCATCCACATCCACAACCCTATATCACCTGCTCGTCGTTTTGCATATGAGGTTCTGTGCTGAGCCGTCAGCTGTGCACCAGCTATACAGCACTGGTTGTCAAGGACACATTTATGTCCCACTTCTGTGCAGATACATCTAAATTTACATCCCAGTGAAACCAATGCAAGTGGATATCGCTGTGGCTATCGCGTGTATCGTGTGGTAGAGATTAGGGCGTGGTTGAACTCCAGCTACTTGAAATGTAATAACAATATAGCGGATGCCGTCTTTTTCGATCCCGTCCTTACAGAATCTTGGCGTCCAGTTCTATTATGGATGTCGACAGGTGGCGCCTCTGATTCAGTCGGATGAGAATCCGTTACGATTTTGCTGAATTCTACTTGCTAACTTCCACGTAACTACGCGTTGGTTATATGTGTTGTTACTTTAAAATAAAAATCACATGGCATCACTACTGTGTTTTGTAATATTAATTTATTTTTAACTTGAAACCTGTATTACATAAGCGCGCTTTGAAGCTGTTGTTCCTCGGGCTATTTGTGTCTGATCGTTTTGATGCGACAACGTCCACCTTTAAGGACACTTCACACAACAACGGTGGACCTGAGCGCGACGTCACACATATTAATGTTAGTTACAGCTAATATCATACATGCATTACATGTCAATGCGGAATGGTGGTAGTTTCTTGTAGCATTATGAACATTGTCAAGGAAAAGAATTGTTATCTCGTTCCCATGTAATATTATCAAAAGGTTCCGCCATCGCAAATAATAAACTTTGACAATACAACTTGTAAAAATTGTGATGAAAAGTAACATTATTGGCCCGGCTTAGAATGTGTTTTGCTTAGATGTGAGGCAGATATATGTTTAAGCATTTAGTCTGCCTGAGTGTGTTTATGTTGTTGACATGTTTCAGCTGGCAGCTGCTTGAATCACATTCAGCAAAATTCAGGCGAAATCAAATCAACAAACCACCCTTCAAACTACGGTCCTCTGACACACTGCCTGTGGATCCTGGAGGGGCCGGTGGGAAAGAGGCTTCAATTGACTGTAAATCCTTCTTTCACTTTGTATACTTACTACAATGTTGATTTTTTTGCTGATCTGGATGTAGGTTTACATTGGCTTTTTGGAAGAAAAACTTTGGTTATATCTGAATGAAATCATGACTAGCATCAATACTAGCCACATACTTAATTATAATAATAATAATACTTTCAAAAATGTCATATCTGTCGTCAATGTGTTCGGTGTCACCTCAGTTGTCAATGTGTCCAATGTTGTCTCATCTGTCAATGTGCTCAATGTCTTCTCATCTGTCAATGTGTCCATTGTCATCTCAGCTGTCAATGTATTCAATATGATCTCAGCTATGCATGTGTGTAGTGTCATCTCAGCTGTTAATGTGTTCAGTGTCATCGCAGCTGTTAATATGTTCAGTGTCATCTTAGCTGTATGTGTGTTCAATGTCATCTCAGTTGTTAATGTGTTCAGTGTCATCTTAGCTGTTAATGCATTCAATATAATATCAGCTGTTAATGTGTTCAATGTCATCTAATCTGTCAATGTGTCCACTGACATATCATCTGTCAATGTGTCCAATATCATCTCAGCTGCCAATGTGTCCAATGTCACATCAGCTGTCAATGTATTCAATATGATCGCAGCTGTCCACGTGATTAGTGTCATCTCAGCAGTTAATGTCTTCAGTTTCATCTTATCTGTCTGTGTGTCCAATGTCAGTTCATGTGTTAATATGTTCAGTGTCATCTCATCTGTCAATGTGTCCAATGTCATCTCATATGTTAATGTATTCAGTGTCATCTCAGCTGTTAATGTTTTTTATATAAAAGCTGTTAATGTGTCCAGTGCCATAAAATCTGTCGATGTGTTTAATGCTGTCTCAGTTGTTAGATATGAACCTGATTACGTGTCCAGTTTCATTTAATCTGTCAATGTGTCCATTATCATCTCAGCTGTCAATGTGTTCAGTATCATCTCAGTTGTTAATGTGTTCAGTGTCATCTCAGCTGTCAATGGTGTCTTTGTTCAGACGAAACGATAAACCTGCCTTGCATTAACAGTTAACAAGACTGAACACGGAGCAGAACATTGACACAGTGGACATCTACATGGGTGGAAGCTCACTTGCTACCAGTGACTACGTTGCGTCTCTGTCAGGACACATCACTGGAGACAGTCTTCCAACCTACGTCAGTACCAACAACTTCATGATAGTTAGATTCACCAGTGACAAGACTGTGCAGAAAGCCGGATTCAAAGCCTCTTTTACCACAGGTGAGGCATGACTGGCTTGTCTAGGCAGGTGTAATTTACTCAGTTTGTTTTTTGCATTTATTTCTGAATTGATTTAACTATAACATTTTCATTAAAAATATTTGAAAATAAAATAACAGTGAGTTGCGTGTAATATACAGTTTCATAAGTACATCAGTCTATTGAATATAGGCATGCTTCAAGGGCAAAATATTATAATCTAGTAATAACTATTCTAGTTTCGTATTGGTTTTGTGTATTCACTTTGTGCAATGGCTGTGTTTTGGCTTTGTATATTGGCTTTGTGGATTAGCTATGCGTATTGTATTTGAGTACTGAAGGTGTGTATTAACTTCGTATACTGGCTTTGTGTTCGGCTATGTTTCTTGGCTATCGTAATCATATAATCACCTAGTGCTCTATGGCGCTGTATAATAATCTAAAATGAATTAAATATATATATATATATATATATATATATATATATATATATATATATATATATTATAATATATAATTATGTGTTTATATATATATATAAACACACACATATATATATATATATATATATTATAATATATATATAAATATATAATTATGTGTTTATATATATATATAAACACACACATATATATATATATATATATATATATATATATATATATATTATAATATATATATATATAAACACACATATATATTATAATATATATATATATATATATATATATAAACACATTAATCCACTATAATACAACTAAAAGTGTACATGGAATTAAATGGTTAAAATAATAAATTAAATTAAAGACAATATAACTAAAGGTTTACATTGAATAAATAATTAAAATAATAAATAATAACGAAAAAATGTACATGGAATTAAACAATTAAAATAATCATGGAAATAAGTAATAATAACATAATAATTTAAATTAAAGTATTCACGGATTGAAATAATAATTAATTGATTACATGAAATTAATCCCAGTAAACTGTTCTCTCAGAAATGTTCAGCCGGAAAAGACAAATCTTCTACTGCCGTTGAAAACTAATACTGGCGCAACTGTGTTTCTGGAACTGATCCACAGAGTCGCCGCTGCTTTGGTAAACGTGCGATCATCATATTTTGCAGTTCGATGAAAAGGTCGATTTCGATCGTTGTGAACGCGTCGGTCTATAAACGGACAGCAGACCACTGAGATATTCCAGTGCATTATGATGAATAGCACAGAAGGTGTGCGACATGATCTTATACTGTATACGGCAGTGAACTGGACGGCAGTGTAGCTCTTTCAGAACGGGTGTGATGTGTGCACGGCGACTGGTTCTTGTAATGATACGCGCACATTTTCGCAAGTCGGGTAATAACTTCAGACCATGAGGTAACAAAGTGAAGTAATACATTCTTGATGGAACGAAAGCATGAACAAATGTTTTCGCTGCATCGTGAGAGAGGTATTAACGGATTCTGCCGATATCTCTGAGATGGTAATTTCCAGTTCGGCATACGGAATTCACGTGTTAAGCCATTCTTAGATGTTGATCGTATATAACCCTAATATCATGGATGGAAGACGATCGTACTACGTGCTAGTCACCAACCACGACAGCAATACTGTTAAGAAATCGTAATCCGTGGCTTGATGCTAAAACGTTGAGTTCCGTTTATTCGTCATATTGTTTAAGCATGTTGTTGGCGAGCCATGTTCTCATTTCCTCGAAACACGTGTTCAGGCGGGACACAGCTTCCTCTCGCTGTTCTCGTTCGCTATTATCAAAGAACACGTACGTAGCTGCATGTCATCAGTCTAGAAGTGTGCAGCGAGATGGTGTTGTCGGATTATATCGCCTAATGGATTTGTGTAAAGAGTGTGTAGCTTTTGACCCAGTACGGAATACCAAGGAACACCGATTTGTAGAACCTTTAGAGAATTTGCGATGATGACCTGTTTACTTCGCTTATACAGGTAGGACTTCAACTAGTTGAGCGCGGCGTCTGTGATGCCTAACGTGTTTTCCAGACGATCTAGAAGTATAATATGATCGATCGTGTCAAATGCCTCTGACAAGTCTAAAAGTACAAGGGCGATGATGGACCGGATTCAACGTCGAGTGTTGCTTTGTACTTCCTGTAGCGCGGTTTCTGTAGAATTATAGAACGTTGTGTATTAACGTTGTGTATTGGCTTTGCTCATTATCTTTGTATATTGTCTTTGTGTATCGGTGTTGTGTATTGGATGTGTATATAAACGTTGTGTAGTAGCCTACTGGTTTTGTACACTGGCGTTTTCTATTAGATGTTTGTGGTAACGTTGAGTATTGTATGTGTGCATTGGTGTGTGTATTAACTTTGTTGTTGACTTTTTCTGTATTAGCTTCGTTTTTGTGTAATGGGTGTATATATTACCTATATGTATTGGTCGCGTGCATTGGCTATGCGATTTGACATTGTGTATTGGTTTTATGTGATGGCTTCGCTGTGCAGTAATTGTATTTATTATCTTTGTGTAATGGCTTTGTGTGTTGGCTTTGAGAATTGGCTTTGCGTATTGGTGTTGTGTGTTGTTTTTGTGTTTTATATTTGTGTTTGTGTACTGGTTCTGTTGTTGCTGGGGGAATTGTCACTGCTGAATGTTGTTTGTTTAGAGTACCAATGCAAGATGGGCGAGCTGTCATCGTTTGGACGGAAAGATGAAGCTCATCCACTGAGAGTGTGGACCGGCAAGAGCGCTGCCCAGTGCACAGCACTGTGTTTAGCCACATCTGATTGTGATGCATTTACTTACATCACCAAGGATAAAAGATGTATTGCACACAAGAAGATTATGTTTCCCAAGAAATCTGAATGCTGCTCCTACTGGGTTAAGACATGTCCCGGAATAAAACAACAAGGAAGTAAGTGTCAGTTAGTAGGCTTTTGTATATGTTCACTTATAACTAGAACACGTCTTAGCCAAATACCTGTAAATGTACACGTAATTCAGTTTTACCATTACATTTTACCATTAGTTAATACCAGTACTGCCAGATTTCCATTAACTTATGATAGCAAGAATGCAACTTGTCTGACAGTCGTACGGTTTTGACTGTTTTGATCTAGTCTGCAATTTACATTAGCTAAGTGATTCAAGCGTAAATGCTACTCCTTTTCAAGGCATGCACTCTTGCATGTAACCTGTTTCAGCACTGCAGAAAATTCCTGGGGCTGGTGGATCTGTCCAGGCCAGCACATAACTGTCATATCTAACATCACCGTTCTACCTTCTTCAGTCTCAGAGACTATACCGGTGTCCAAAATGCAGAAAAAAAAATAGGTTCAAAAACAGTTTCATTCCCCAGGCGATAAGTCGTCTCAACAAACTCTGATTTAAGTGTCCATCACGTGCAAGCCGATCGCTGAACAGTGCATATATGTGTGTCTATTTAGTTTAATATCTTAAGAATTTATTATTATTATTATCATTACCCACATTACAGCAGTTTAATAATAATGTATGTGATCGCATGCCTTAAATTGCACTAACGTATGTACGTAAAGGCAGTATGATTATATTGTACGGACTACTTTCATGTATGTACTACTGTTGTTACTTTTATGTATATATTACTTTTATTAACCATGTTTGCCTAACATTTTATCCTCTTTACATCTGATACTCAGCAAGCAGAAGACAATTATCCAATGTTTCATTGGAAAATAAACTCGTATCGTATCGTATCTTATCTTTCAGTGCTGCAGACAATTCCTGGGGCTGGTGGATCCGTGCAGGCAAGCACAGAACTGTCATATCTAACATCACCATTCTACCCTCTGAAATACTTCAGCAACAATAAACTGGCCTGGATTATCTCTGCTCCAAAGTTCAGCATCATCACGATTGAGGTAATGCCATTGATCAATTTCCTTATTTCCAACAATAGTAAAGGCAGGTCGATTAGTTGTTATATCGTCAATATTTAAAATAGATCAGTATATCCTCATATTCTCCAACAAATGTTGGTTTTTATCTAAAAATGTTTTGTTGCATCTTCATCCTCCAAGGGATTCATTAACCCATTTGCAGTCTGACTAAGATATAATTTGTGTTGTTTTAATTTGATTGTGTCAAGTGTCCTGTGCTGAGTTTGAGCTTGCGGGTATCATCTACAGTACCATGTGTCCCCTGACGTCATATACAACTTATGACATAAAATGTGTCCCTTAACTTCATAAACAACTTATGCCATACATATGTATTTACTTTTTATATATTTCTTGAAATCCCAGAAAATAAAACATTATTTTGTTTGAATTTGTACCCTAATTCCTCTACATTTATTCCTTCTTATTTTTTTTAAACTAATAAAGTTTTTATATATAAGATTTATTATTATATTATTTAGTATTTGTTAATTTAAAATACAAATCTATATAATCATGCATATGTGAAATGTGTACGACTGTTCAACATAAATTAAAAATGTTTAGATATGCTTAGGTAATACGTTCATGTATTGCAATATATGTATATCAATGGTTAACTTAATACATTCGCATTCGCATAACCACATAGAACAAAAAATGTTCGGCAAAAATATTTTAGGTGTAGGGGAAGATAAGTGTTTGTTGAGCCATTGGGTTAGTTGAGAAACCCACGATTCCCAGGAAACTACAGCAGCGACAGTTACATGGTACCAACCAGTGATTGAACATGTTATTAGAACACGATTGATGTATACTAGGTTCCAGTTGTCACAACGATCAGAACATATGAGCTAAAAAGCTATGTTTTTTGGTGTTTATCGAAACTTTTGGTAATTGTGAATAATGTCTGCTGGTGTGTAAATTATCACAGCACGTGACCAGACTTTATTATTTGATCACTTACAAGTAGTTTACCTATGTACAGAGACGAAGATAATTTACATCACTTCGCACATTAATGAGAAGTTAATTAAGTAAACTTATTTGTCGAAATGGGGCTAGTTGAGCCACCCAAGGCCCAAGGGAGGGTTGGTTGAGCAGCTAAAGAATGAAGACAAGTGTTCTTTACCCCAAAATACATCAAGGAATTAATTTTTCCGAGCAAATTGGGACATCGGATAGCTAAAAGGCAACATATTAGGAGTTAATGACACTTTTTAGGATTGGCATATAAGTTTATATTAATTAAGCGCGTAGACTTGTCAAACACGTGTTGTACCCATTGGGTAAATGTGTTGGCTGAGTTGTTATGGATTTTTTTTATACAAGGTCTATATAAATTATACAAATAAAGCATTCATGCAACTTAGGCTACACTATGGCTCAACTTACCCCACATCAATTGTTAGTTGAGCAAGAGTACCAACCTTATTTGAATAAGCTATATATAATTATCTATGCATGCTAAATATTTTATTTTGGCATAAAATGATCTACTAATAATCTGAGTTTGTGTGAGTAAAAGTAATTTTGACTTATGAATAAGATTGCGCCCTAGACATCAAAAAGAATGAAAAATGGCTCAACTAACACTGCCTTCCCCTAATTGTAAGTGTAATAATGTAGCATTTGATATGTTGCTTTGTTTCTAATATTTATATTCTGTATTATTTTAGATAACATTCTAAGTATACACGTATAATTAAATCCCAAGAATAATGTACTGTTACAGTTGGAAACAGGTAATATATTGGAAACAGTTCGATATGGTTATGTTGTATCTGTTTAAATGTTTCCCCCTACATTATAAAAATACTTATGATTCACCATATGTTATCATGTTGCAGCGTCTTGATGTTGACCTTGGTGCTGGTGACAGTGTCACTGTCTACAACGGTGACAAGCCAACATACTCTGTCTTAGCCAGGTACACTGGTGACGGCTCAGACGGACCCAGATATGTGATGACAACTGGTGCTGCCGCCTACGTGAACATGGACACCAAGTCCGCTGAAGCTGGCCGCGGATTCCAGTTCTCTTACAAAATAGGTAAGTCTCTGTAAACCTAACCACTGCAATATGCTGCTTGGAATAACAACTGTTATTATTCTGAAGATAGCTCATGTTTGCTGAATCAAAGTGAAACTTATAATAACACTTCGTCATATTGCCAAGTGGTAATTCAATATTACATAAATAGTTTTAGAAGACTGCAGAAGACGTGTTACCCTGTAATCTACTGGACAGCCATTCTGTGTTAGGCTAAGATAGTTTACCTTGTTTAAATAAATTATTGATAGAAAAAAATGTGATACACTATATTGGGGTTATACATTAATTATCATAATACCAGTTACATTTCCAAAATATTTATATATACTTAACAGTGTTTTTTTCAACATTTCAGGCTGTGATGTCACCATGGAAGGTGACAGTGGTGTCATTCAGTCTCCTGGCTATAACAAAGTACCCTACCCCAACATGGTGAAGTGTACCTGGACCATCAAGTCATCAGCACCCATACGTTTAACATTTAAGGATACATTTAATCTGGTCAATGGAGACTCATTGATGGTAAGTTGTAGGTTTGAGATACAAGTTTATATCCTTCAAAGTTGTTCTAAAGTAGTTTCTGTGTTCACATTTATTGTGATTTTGCAGTTGGCATTTTGTGCTGTTATGACTACAACTAATCAGCTTCATGGATCTTTCTGCAGGTAAATAGAACAAGACAGAAACAACATTACGATGGCATTGGTGCTAGGAACCCACATAGAATGACCTCTTTTATCTTTACATTGTGTATTTGCCAAGTTTTCAAATTAAACAGTATTAAGTGTGTTCCTTCATGACTAATAGTGAGATACATTTCCAGTCTGTCATTTGGGTGGTGTATTTATATTAGTTTCATTGGCACTGTATATTTTTCAAACTGACTTAACTTTTAAATTTAAAACTAGTGTTCAGAAAATTGTGATATTTGATAACTGTTATTCAATCGGGACAAAAGAATCACACAAAAATTACACTTAATTTCGATTTAAACTAATTCATTGTTCTCACATTATGATATCACATGTTTCATATTAATTTGTGTTATTTTCTCCCATGCGACACTTAATTGAGCAGCTACTTACTGATGTAAACGTATTTGTTGCACTGACAGCTCAGCGGTGAGCACTGAACTGTCAAACGAGGACCACAGCTCGAGTCCACCTACAGTCGTTTCGAAACTTGGCCAATTTAATTCACCCCATTCTACCTGTGTCTTTTAGAAGAGACGTTAAAAGCCCTTGGTCCCTTCTACCTGGTGTATATGCCATGGGGTAATTGTGTAAACTGTCTTGGACTCACTAACTCCAAAGAAGAAAAACACTTCAACTTTGTCTCTTGTAATATAGACAAATGTTCATTTCTTCCAAACATTTCCATAACATTGCCATATCAAGAGAATTTATTGGCACCTCACAACCAAATGTGATTCACAATGCAGAGTCATTTTCAGGTTGACTTATTAACTCTGTTGTCAGATCTACGAGGGCACTGATGATACTGGTACATCCAAACATTCCGGAACGAATATACCTGCTGACATCACAGCGGAAAGTGGCAAACTCTATATTGAATTTAAGACAGATGCAACAATAAGTGCTGATGGATTCTATGCAGAATACTCCATAGGTGAATACACCCATCTTACAAGATTGAGTTTGAACCATTCTTTACTGCTGCATAAATCAATCAAGTATTTTATTAATCTTAACAATAATTATAGTTACTGCAATATTGTTATAATGCGTTCCTATTTAATAAGACAAGAACAAACATGATTTTATTAGAACTAAGTGAAAGGATATCATAGAATCCATTGCAAATGGAAAATTGTTGCAATGCAATGATAACTAATAATTGAACTGTTAATTAAATTAGAAGTGTGTTCAGAACGTCATCTTCCATCCATACTGACTCTACCGATCTGTTTCAGACTGTGAAGTTACTCCATTTAATTCAACAACACCTGGATTTGATCAAACAACCGGTCCAGTAAACACATACTTTGGAGCATCCGTTGATGTTAAGTGTGCCCCAGGCTATTACTTCTCACAAGAAGAGTTTGGCCAATGTTGTAAGTTCATTGTTGTGATTGTGGCATGCTACTTACTTAAGCTGGTGTCTTAGAAAGATATATTCATGTATTCCTGGGATAACCATCCAGTACATTCAGAGGTAATCCTCATGCATTTACTGATTGGAAACATATGTTTCGTTATAGGAGTCTTTGGTTTTTTCCAGACGTTGAATGTATTGTAACATTGTTTATATTTTGGAAACTCAGTCATAGCCTTGATCGAGTCTTCAAATTTAATTGAACTAAACATTATTTTGTAAAAGCATGCAGTCTTTTTTTTGTAATGCTGTGTTTTTATTAGAGTGGTATGTATTGTAATATTGTGAACTTCCTTGATGAATTTCACCCTTTTATTGTTGTCATCACACAACTAAGGATGTCATCACACAGTGCCAGAAAAATCTCATTTGCATAAATTAATACAAGTAACTCTCCAGATATATGTAGTATAATTCCAACTAAGATAATATATGGAAGACATGTTAAACACATTATACCATTTGACTAGAATTTGCTATGTATGTGTTATTTCACAGAAGTCTTATCTAAAATTAAAGAAACTAAGACGACTTAACCACCATGTGCACTGGCATGATGTGTCCAAATGACACTATTTGCCAACATAATTTACAGATCCATATTAATGATTGCAATTATTTTTTTTATTTTTTTATTTTATACATAATTTATATATTGTTCATATAAATTAGGTTTTCTATTAAGTTTACAAAATCATATAATATCAGATTTAGCTTTATTTTCCATATATTTTCAGTAACTGGCTCAGCACTACCAAAAACCATGACATGTGAACGAGGAGGCAAGTGGAATGTGGGCAGATTTCCAAAGTGTAAACGTAAGTAGAAATGTTTGATACACTATTTCTACGCATTTATATGTGGGCTTCTTCTATTATAAAATGTATCGTGACATACTCTAAACGTTTATATGTGTGTGTTTCAATTGATATACTGTGTCTCCTGATTTGCTTCAAACAGCCACACAATATATCAGCAAGACATTTATATGTAGATTTATTATAATGTAAAAGGTATCGTGGCATACTTTAGACAGATACACATTTATGTATAGACTTCTAGTAATATACAATGTCACGTGTCATACTTCAAACAGCATATATGTGTGCGTGCATGTGTGTGTGCATGCGTGCATGCATGCATGTAGGTTTCTAATAATGTATTTCATCTGTTCTTTCTCGTTGCTCCCTTGAAAGGGGTTGGCATTGTCCATATATTGCTGCATCGCCCCAACTGTTATCCCTTCCTTCTAATATCTCTCTTGATGCAGTCCTTCCGTCTCAGTTGTGGTATTTCCCCTTTTCTTACGGCCTCACTGTTTCACCGCCTTTGCCTCTGCATTTAATTGATGACAACTTTCAGAACTGTCCTTCATGTAGTCATTTAGCCAGGTTAGCAGTTTCCCTGTACCCTTATGGACTCCAGCTTGGCTGCCTATCGAATGCTCTGTTGATGCCAATGCAGATTAGTCTAGGCTTTTGCTTTTCATCAATGGCAATGTCTAGCTGTTGTAATGTATGTTAATGGATGTGGAGTGGCCAGTTTTTAATCGAAACTGTTTGTGTGAAATCAGATTGTGCATACACATGTACTCCTGTTGGCTTAATGAGTTTAAGGGTCTTTCATCACCTTGATGATGTTGCTGAACAGACAAAGAACTTAAAGCGTAGCTAGAGTAATTTGGTCAACAGTTTGGCCAACTCTGTAGCAACTTGTTTGAAGACTCAAACTGGGATTGTTGGTCCATTTGCCTTTTCGATGTCAAATGCATGTAAAATATCATCTTTTTTACTTTTTTTGGCCAAAACACAATCTTCCCCAGGGATACACTTCTTGTCTTCCTGTACACAGTGGGGAATTGGTTTTCATGTTCTGATACTGGAATAATTTATGTCTCAGCAAGCCAATATGTTAGCAAAATATAAAACATTCAGCTTTGCTGGTTGAAGTAATTAAGGTTTGATATTTACTGCATGGAATTGGTAAATCATATGTTCCATCAATCTTTTTGTAGTCCACCAACTTTTGCTCCCTTTCTTTAGTCCAGTTTTTTCACTCATCTTCATGTCACTTTAGTCTTCACTCTTGGTTTGTGTTCTGTCATTGCTTTCCGGGTTTCAGGGCTTGGCTGTATCTGAATTAATGGGGAGCACTTGTGTCCAGAACATATTCAATCATAAATACGTTTTGAATATTGTCCCAGCCATATTATATATTTTATATATATATATATATATATATATATATATATATATATATATATATATATATATATATATATTTGGCATTGATGCATTGAACAAATCATTATAAAAGTGTCATTGTGACATAACATTATTATCATAAGATTGAAGCCAATTCTGTACATAGAGTCGATTTGCCATATATATATATATATATATATATATATATATATATATATATATATATATATATATGGCAAATCGACTCTATGTACAGAATTGCTTCAATCTTATGATAATAATGTTATGTCACAATGACACTTTTATAATGATTTGTTCAATACAATATATATATATATATTGCCATATATTTTGCTATATGTACACAATTGGCTTCACTCTTATGATAATAATGTTGTGTCACAATGACACATTTATAATGATTATATATATATATATATATATATATATATATATATATATATATATATATATATATATATATATATACATATATGGCAAATCGACTATATGTACAGAATTGGCTTCAATTTTATGATAATAATGTTATATAGCAATTACACATTTATAATGATTTGTTCAATGCATCAATTTATCAACGGTTCAAGGCAAGCACACATTCTGGTCGGAAAAGTTGAATGTCAGGGTCCAAACAACCTTATAATCAAGCTAGGGTTCTTGATTTAGTGGGTTTACATGTACAGAACACATAATTCCTTGGTGAGTGTGTGAGTGAATTTATTTTCCGAAACTGTGTACGTACATACAAAATATACAGAACGAAACAAGTACAAAGATGTATTTAGTAATACAGTTTCAAGTTAACAGCTGTGCCATATGGCTGTAACCAGTTAGACAAACCCAAATATAGCGAAAAACAAATTACGATTGAAAAGGCATAACTGGTCGCTGTGAACCCATGATAATTATATCATTATAATGATAAATAATAATAAAAAATTTGCACAACATGAAGCAATCAGGCTAAATTATGTGAAGGTACCAACATTGCAGGTAATAAAAATGAATCATAGTAAATGAAATAATACAAAAAACGCAGAAGAGATTAATACTAATTTGAACTGTCATAGCCACTTAAAACACATGCAAAACTTTTTATTTTAGGTTTATTTTGAATATCATATGGAACTTAATTCCAGATCAAAGGGCCTTTACATAATAGAATGTTCGATGATCAAACAGTAGAACTACTGATCGGACGTAAACTGCCTTGTATCATGAGTATGAATGTCATGGGTATTTAGGGAAGCAACTGGAAAAATGTGGTTCACTTTATTTATTGCATATAAAACACTGGTCAGCTTTTTTCCGCGTGCATTGATGTGTTCCCACCAATCCAGTCTCGTCATAGAGGCCTATAAATGTAATACAATCTATGGGGTTAATTATCTTACCAGGCATCATTAAATCTGTTTTTCCTTTTGGAAAGGATTGGATCTAGAAAATAAAATATGTTTGCCTTACATTCATTTAAATATAACTTGTTGCATGAAACCAGTCAGCCAAGACCTTGAGTTCTCTGTTCGTGTTTTTGTATAGGTCACTAATTAGTTTTCCACTCATGTACACGGTGGTGTCATCCGCAAATAGTATAGATTTACTCTTATTTAGACATAAAGGTAGATCGTTTGTATATAAAATAAACAAGAGCGGATCAAGGATGGACCCCTGTGGGTCACCAGACGTAATATCACGGGGAAGCGAAGTTATTACAACTAACATATTATTTCCTATTTGTGAGATGGGTTTTAAACCATTTGAGTGGAGAACCCCTTATATTATTGAAATCAAGTTTATGCAAAAAGGATTTGGTGGTTTATTGTAGCAAATGCTTTACTTGGATCAAGGAAAACACAGAGGACTGAATCTTTGTTTTTAAAGCGTTTACATCAATAGTAAGTGATGCTGCGGCATGGGTGATGGAGTGTTTCTTGCGGAAACCATATTGATTCTTGACTATATTATTTTCTGTAGAAAGTCGTATGTCCTACTATGTACCATTTTTATGTCTTTGAAACAGTGGGTAACAATGATATAGGTCTATAGTTTGAAAATTATTATTTTATTTTTGATGTGTAGATATTTGTGTAGATAAAGTATTTGATATAGGTAGGGATATTAACTCACATAGTAATTTAAACACATGGCGATTGACGTTATCATGACCAGAATGTTTCATAGGTTGAAGAGACCATATAATTTGTCTGATTTTGTTTGCATCAGTGGGATTCATTGTACATATTTTTTGTACATATCTGGTTAACTGTTTTTTTTTTGCATGCAGGGATTGCATTAGCATAATTAGGACCAACGTCTGTGAAGAAATTACAAAATGTATTCGAAATTTGATCAGGATCATTAGTTAAGTCATTGTTATATTTAACACAACTAGGAATACACGATTTGTCATTGTGTTTCCCTATCATAGTTCTAAGCAACTGCCACGTCTTCTCGGAGTCATTCTTAAATGTGTTAAATAAATTAGCATAGTAAGTTGTCTTAGCAGTATGTTTTAATTTATCATAAAAATTTCCATAGTAAAATGTCCAATGTATTTACATTCTTCTTACATACCAGGATAGTTGGTACATGGCACCAAATGTGTTTGAAATATGTTGTAAAATTACATTAGGTAGTCTTCAGATTTTAGTCTTCAAATTAGTCTTCAAGTGATAAGAACATTGACCTGTGCAACAATTAGTGCTTTTTTGATGCGCATAAGTGGTTGCTTCGTTTTAAAACAAAATATATCTGGCATAGTTAGGGCCAAAAGCTAAAGCTGCATGAATTTCTTCAAAATGTAATATTTTTGGAAAGACTTATTATCGGAAAGTTGTATTTAAGTAAGTTTCACCATGTGTTCCAAATTCCGTTACAATCGGACCTCCCCAGAACATTGTTGTCATTTCTCAGTTGATTTCATCTGGATTAACCCAATGATGACGTTTGTAGTAAAACTGTGTGCGATTTCACGTGTGGTTTATGTCTGGTCTCACCTAATAAACTCTTGTATTACAAAGGCGGTCAACTAATACATTGTTGTCTTTCACAGGTGGTTTCTGTCTGGTGTCAACTGATAAACTGTTGTCTTTCACAGGTGGATTCTGTGGAGCCGTTCCTGGTGTCGACCATGGGTATGTGGAGAACACTACTTCGCTTCTCACCCAGGGCAGTGCCACATACAAATGTTTTCAAGGTTTTACTCCTCAAGGTAAATCCAAAACGCCTTGTTTGGACACTAGAGAGTGGGACAGTCGGCCAACATGTACTGGTGAGTACAACGTGAACATATTCAAGGCCCAATATGTGCATTTAAACATAGCAGCATAAATGTGTAATTGAAAACACTCTCACGTAAAGTGTATTATTTTTAATGAAGAAACTTGAGCATCTTCTCTTAACAGCATGTAGATTATATACATTACTGTTTGATGGGAATTTGCTTTATAATGCATTGTTTTTGGCATTAAGTAGACAGGCAACAATGACATATATTTAAAGGTAATATCTCTAGAATAAAAGTTGTTCAATGCCTCCAAATTTGGCATAATTTAGCACTCAGTTTCCCCAGTATAACAATTCACTACGTAGTGTTGATATGCACGTATATAATGTATTTCAACGTTGTACGTAATAAATCCCTAAATATTTTCCAATCCAGAACTATTTTCACATAGCTTGGAATTTAATTTCTCTGATACCTCACTGAGTGATATTCTTATGGTAGGATGCATCTTACAATTGTGTAATAATAAATAAAGATTATTAAAATGTGTGGAAAGTAGAGGCTCTTTAATCAGAGTTAATTCCAACGCAGAAGGTTTCATAATGACTAGAAAACAGGTCTAGTTATATGTGTACTGCTTGGTTATCACATAAAGTGTTAGAATGAATTGAGCAACGGTTTGGTTATCACATAAAGTGTCAGAATGAATTGAGCAAAGGTCTAGTTGTGTAGGTGCTTATCAACAGAACATTTAAGTATGAACTGAAAGCAGGTCTACCTATGTGGATACTGTGTACATATCAATAACTATTTTATTCGTGTCCTTTGATCTTCAGTACATCACCAGGTATGATGGAGTAAAATGTTTTCCTTGCAGCTGATGTTTGCACTAGTAATGCCCCAGTGACTGGCGGCATTACCAATGGCAACGTGAGTGCATCTAATACCTACAACTACGGCAGTGTGGTGAAGTACGAGTGTGCCGAAGGCTACCAGATTAGTAAAGGAAAGCCTCGTAACTACTGCCAGGGGAAGACTTGGAAGCATGGAGACACCAAGCCAACTTGCACTGGTAAGTCTACTGCTTATCTTGTCATGTCATTCGTACCTTCTGCCAGGGGAACGCTTGGTAGCACGGATACATCAACCCTACTTGCACTAGTAAATCAACTGCTGTCATCTGTTGTCATGTCTACTGCCAGGGGAACGTTTGGAATCATGGAGACACCAAATCTACTAGCACCGGTAAGTCTACTGCTTTCTGTTGTCCTGTCACCCGTACCTACTGCCAGGGGAACGTTTGGAAGCACGGATACACCAAGCCTACTTCCACTGTTAAGTCTACTGCTGCCTGTTGTCCTGTCACTCGCACCTTCTGCCAGGAGAAAACTTGGAAGCACAGATACATGAAGCCTATTTGAATTGATAAGTCTACTGCTGTCTGTTGCCACTCACTTGAACTGTTTCTTACAGTTATATATAACTTGCTTACAACTGAACCTATATCGTGTGTATATGTGTGTAAACGACTTCTTTATAACTGAGTCTGTTTCTGGCTATAGACGTGTAAATAACTTAGTTGCAAACGACCTTTCTTTTGTCTCTAGACATGTAAACAACGTATTTACAACTGAACTTGTAAACATTTTGCTTGTAAATGAATATGTTTTGTGTACCTATACATGCAAATATCATGTTTCATACTGGACATTCTCTTTTCTCTAGAAAAAAACTCGTTTACAACTAAACCTGTCTCTTATCTATATACGTGTACTATTAAGCGTATCATCTATTGTCTCTAGACGTGTAAGCATATGTGGGTTTGTTTAATTATGTTCTATTCTAACAGCAAAACAGTTGCATATCAATACATTTTCTGCACATAAACAATACATATGTTTGGGAAAAGATACTGGTGTTCACAACTTGGACTAAATAAGTGTAATTTAAATGTTTAAAGTTACAAACCAAATTAACTTATTATTCTATGTTGCTGTCATTTACACGTCTTTGAATGTAGGAATTTGTTTGATGCAGTTTCAGTAATCGCTTGATTGTAGACATAATTGGTGCATCTGCAATGCAGTTTTTGGTGTTGCCCTCTATTTGTTATGAAACCTCGCAGCCACAGTGAATATGTGAGGGATGTTCAGAATGGGGAATAACATAGTTTATTATGTGGTAGCCCAATGAAATAATATCACGCAGTACCAATGTTGCAATAGCGCAAATACAGTAATGTGTTTATATTCTGGCATTAAAATATACATAACATTAATTACATTTGGTGTATAAAACTATGTATGATTTGTTCACATTGGTTATTGTTTGTGAAATACACTAGAGCACGTTAAAAAAAGAAAATAATATTATTCTTCGCATAAATGCAACGGTAACATTTATTTACAAATTCCATACTTTTACCTTGCATAATCATATCAAATTTAACTTTATTTCCCTCTTTAGAATAAAACAATTCTGATTAAAATTGGATGAGTTCTTTAAAATGGCTAAATCCATAATTTGTACTCGTATACAATTAGAATGAATAATTGAACATTGCAAAATCCCTCATTTCAATCTGCATTAAACTAAGATGTCAAAGTATTAAACTACTAATTAAATTACTACTACTATTAAAACATTTTACGCGTCAACTTTCAACTTGGATTCAATTTAATCTACGTATTTGACCAGTTTTCAAACGTAGAACGATAGTTGAAACCAATACGAATTTCATTTTCAACATTTGAAGTTCATATGTTAACACCAAATCTCCATTGAATCTCAGTTGAGCTTTAACTGAAATTCAAATAATCCATCATGTTTTCAGAAGTGTCACATTTTGTGTTGATGGCTTCAATATTCCCTATGCCAATGTGTCAAATGAGATGTTGCACAATGCCACTGTTACTTCAGGATGAGACCGTGCGCCAAACACATTTACCCTCCTCAAATTTGCACCAACAGTTCAAAGCCGAGAGTAAGGAGTAGAGTAAACATGGTACTAAATTTGTCTGGTAATACACACTTGTTGTGTTTATAGATAAATACACATCACATACATAATTGTTTACATGAGTGTTTATAGATAAATACACATCACACATATAATTGTTTACATGACCGATGTCCATAACGTGATGTGTCTTGATATGGGTAGCTTTGTGCTGCACTAATAATATGTTTGATTTTCAGGAACTTTATTCAGGTTGCAAAACAATATGATAACTAGAAAGAATTTGAGGACACAGTTGTTAAACGATGTTGTTGAGAAATATCATATATTCCATTTTAATGCTGCTGTTGAATCAAATATATTTATATCAGTAATTAAATATGCCACTGTGTTTCAGGGAAGCCGTGCCTGGTTCCAGAGAGAATACCACATTCTACTATATCTAAGACTGGAGTGGTTGTGTTTGGTGATCAAGTCAAAGTCACTTGTGACAAAGGGTACGGTGTGAATGGAATCTCGGACTCGGAGAAGACTCAGTCCATCCAGTGTAAAGCTGACCAGACATTTGAAGAAACATTGCCATGCCAGGGTGAGTTTATACACATTTTAATTAACACAGAACTCCATCCTCCACTCATTTAGCCCATCTCTGTAATGCACGGTTTAATAAAAGCCGGTTTAATAAAAAAGTTTATAATTTTGTTACAATCTTCGACTGAATTGACTTTAATTGTTAGATTGTGTAACTTGCGAAAGTGTAAATAACTTTAAGTCATAGTATGTAACGTTAGATCGTTTTCACCATGCTAACGCCCACATTTGAACAGATCCACTCTAAAATAATTAAATTGTTTGTCCGATGATTATGTATGCATTGGTGTAAAAACGTTTAAATAAAAAATATTTAGGTGGATGCATAGTGAAGAAGAATAAAACAGCTGCTTTCAAGGCTAACTACAGAGCAAACGTTTAATGTCACCGTTTTTAATTTACAAGTGTTTTCAACATAGTCACATAGAATAGAACATATTCTTCATCTCTCTCGTACTTCTATCATTTAAACATTTCAACGTCAGAAATTTACATGTACATATTGTGATAATTATAAGTTCTTTCAAAATGAACTGCAATGGATGTTTGAATTTTTAATGAAAACGATAAAAACAGAATTGTATTTGACTATTTGTTTATTTATTGCAATGTTGATTGTTCTGTTTAACAAAGATTCGGTGTGTCAAGACGTGTATCAAATATGGTAGTAGGAGCTCATCTGTAATGACACATTAAATTGCGTTATGTTTTTGTTTAATAATTGTGTTTGCTTTGCAGACATTAACGAGTGTCATGACAATACGACCTGTGACCATGACTGTCACAACACTGAAGGATCCTACTACTGCTCGTGTAGACAAGACTACACATTGGCAAATGACAAGAAGAAATGTGAAAGTCAGTATTATAATGTTTCTGTTTTTTATTGAATACACGCTTATATCATTACATGCACAGTGGAACTTTGCTGCAGTGAACATGTACACTACTGGGCATTGGCACTGTGACTCGTGTAGTTGGGATTAAAATCAGTATTGGGCATGTATTTATATAAGCTCTGTGGCTGTGAGGTGGGATTAAAATCCCGTAATGTATATATGCTGTATGAACAATGTCTCTGTTTCCACTGCAACAGTTTGTATTATACAACCATTCCATTGTAAACCGTGGCCCGGAAGGGTCATAGTGGAGAACCCACAGATCAACGTGTGTTTGTTTTAGGGACATATCTTGTGTATCTTTGTAAATTGTTGGCTTTCAACCTCTATGGATAAAATGTTGCAACAGTTTTACCAATTATGCCATCCTTACAATCAACCCTATGTCCATAAAAGTAATTGTTGATTTATTATTTAATATTGTCTTTTTCATATGTGTCTTATGTGATTGATAATATAAATAAAGATGACCCATATCCACTATATTATAGTTTTTAGAAGTCATGGTTTTGGGTCTTGCCTTATTGTTAAATAACCCTATGTCCCGAGTGCTTATAATCTGCCAATATTCGCACACCAAATAAAATATATTTATAAACACCTATTGTTAAATGTGTATGCAGCACAATATATTGTATTACATTGTGTGGGGACTGTATTCTATTAAATCAAACTACTATAATGTTAAAATGTTAAATGGAGATTATACTTTTTGCTTGATGTTGTATATTTTTGGAGTAGTTTCCAATACCTTAACGTGTTTATTAATTGTCACCACATTGTATTCGTGTGACATCTTTATTACAAAGCCATTCAAAGGAAAACCTTCAACATGCTACTTTTGCCTGTCAACTTGACGTTTGGGAATACAAATAGCGCTTTCCAACAGTTTGTTGTGCCAACTGTATTGAAGTCTGCTAAATATACTAGGGCCAACAGCACTCCACCACCCGTTTCCACCCCCATCCTTCGCGCTTGTTCTCCCCTCCCCTCCCAGTCCAGCCAATTCAAACATGCTAAATGAAGAAAAAACGGAACTCATCGTTTTAGATTTAAGCCACGTATTACGATCATTTGACAGTAGTTAACAGTATTGCCGTCATGGTTGGTGACCAGCAAAAACAACCGTCTTCCGTCCGTGGTATTGAGGTTCTATACGATCAACATCAAAGTATGACCCAACACGTGAATTCCATATGTCGGATTAGATATTACCACTTCAGAAATATGTACAGAATCCGTCGATACCTCTCTCACAATGCAACGTAAACACTACACTTGCGAAAATGCAGCGTCTGCAGAATAAATGCACTCATGCCATCACAAAAACCAATTGTTGCGTGCACATCACACCCGTTGTGACGGAGCTACATTGGCTTCCTGTCCACTGCCGTGTAGAACATAAGATCATGCACCAAAATACATGAGTGGTCTGATCTATCCATATATAGACCAACATGTTCACTACGGTCTGAATTGACTGTCTCATTGACTGTGCCTCTAACCGGAACAGCTACGTCGACTCTGTAGAACATTTTGCCTTCTAACATCAGAAACTGTGACAGTTGCGCCAGTTTCCAACGGCAGTTAAATACTTTCTTATACACGATGGAACATTACAATAACCGGCCTTAATTTATTTTATGTATTTATTATTATTATTTTCAATTCGTATATACTATAAATTAATGCATTATTTTAAATATTCAATTCCGTACATACTTTTAGTTGTATTGCATTTTATGTTATTGTATTTATTAGTTTAACTGTTTAATTCAATGTATACTTTTAGTTGTGTTGCCCTTAATTTAATTTAATTCCATGTATTCTTTTGTACTTGTACTTGTAGTTGTACTATTGTGTTATATATGTATATTCATCTGTATTCTATTATATAACGGCATAAAGCACCAGGTGATTATGGCGCTATATGAATATGGTATTTTATTATTTTATTATTATCCAAAGTATTGTTAGGATACATGATAAGCATTGATATACTTTGTAAGTGTATTTTACATTTTTTTTTAAAAACCTTTTTTAAAAAGTGCAATTAATACAATTGTATAATTAATATAAATATTTTAGATATCTTTGTTATATGATATATAAAACATGTTAAGGCTTAACATATAGCATTACTAACTGTTTGTCTTAATAAATGAAAAAACAATTACGATGAACATGTATGTAGGTCTATGCTCTTATGCAATGTAGAAACAGTAAATCTACAAGGGGTTTCCAGAGGACCGTAGGCATAGCATTAGAGATAAGTAAAGAGTATGCCAGTTATGTTCACTTTAATAACAAATTCACATCCTTTGAATACGTGAAAGTGAATGATTCAACATTCTTCTTACCTTTAGTCACAAGACATTTTGTGCTTTAATTCTACCCATTTTTAAGACTGGCTCCATGGTGACGCACTACTGTTTACTCCACTCTTAAAATAAAGCAATCTTGGCTAAGCTAATTAAAACGAAACAAATGTCATAGTTTGAGAACAAACCCCCTAAAATGTTAATAAAAACTAAACATTTGCAACTACGATCAAGAATATCACGCTTGTGTTTTTCTCAGAATTTGTTCTAAATGTGGAAGATTCTGGTCAAACATTCAATTTCACTGGCGGCTGACAAGTTAAACAGCGCAATCAGTAAGTAACTGGCAGTTCTAGAAATCGGCGAAGCTAGAGTTCAGCTCTGACGCATTTTGTGTGATCGACCGAAATTGAAGGGCCAGCAGGTATACACGAATCAACGCAAACTCTCAATCAAGCGAGCTGCTAAGTCAAAACGGGATACGTTTATTAAACAAAGGGCACAATATGTTGCATCAGTTGAGTTTATACGCGAGCAACATGGCCATATCCTATTGTCAAGAATGGGACTGTTATTAACGTATGTTTTTTTGTAGTTCAAAATAAACTTGTATTTGTACTTGTAGAGATCGATGAATGTTTGAATGAGAATGGCAGCTGTTCTCACACCTGTACCAACACTGACGGTGGCTACTTCTGCTCCTGTCCAGAGGGCTACACACTTTACATGGGCGGCAATGGGTTTGATGAAATAACTGACACACTAGATATCAATCGCACATGCGTGCGTAAGTATTCATGATAACTGCTGCATTGTTGTGATAAATGCTGAATGCGGTTAATGTGTATATTACTCTACTCCACTGTTTAACCCTGTGCTCTTCTCCATGGAATGTGAAGATGATAACAGCCTATGTAAGGCTGTCCTTAGTAATGTATGTTTATGCCTTGGTGACTTGTGAATATGACAAAATCACATGTATTGATAGATGCGATGTGGAAGGAAAACTTCTCAATGTCTTTGTCATTGTGAGTGTGTGTGTTGTTGTCTGGTGTTGCATACTTGTTGGAGTGTTCATATATGTGAGTGGAAGGAGAACTAGTGAGTGTCGTTGTCACTGTGAGTGTGTACATTGTTTTGTCGTGGAAGACATCTTGAGCAACCAGTGAATGTTTTCATCACACAGCGGTTACCTGCAATGAACCACCTTCTGCTGTTGCAAACGGCCGTGTGCTGTTCAACGACAACAAGAAGTTCTTCTACTACAAAGATCAGGTGGAGATTCTCTGTAACCTTGGATATGTCATCGATGATGGGTCGTCATCCAACACGATGACTATCAGTTGTTCGTCTAATAAGGATTGGAATGCAATATTCTTGAATTGCTCTGGTAGGATACCGTTTCAGTGTATTTATCATGCCTTTGCACACACGCAAGTTGTCCAAAATTGTGAAACCGACTGTATTATCCATATCATTTACACATTATATATATTGAAAAAACGCAAGTTTAAAGCAAGCCACGATGTCGTTATTAGTACGAAATAACAATATATATGTAAAGAAGAAAACTGAATATAAGGTTTGCAAATATATTGAGTTTTGTTCATACGGGAAGCAAATCTCTATCCATTTCGTGTTTATCGTATAATGTATGTATTGGTCTGCAAAAACTTCGTTAATGACATTTATTATGTGAATTGATTTTGCTGCCATACTGACTTACTTGGGAAAATCCTTTAGAGCAAAATGTCTAATTAATGTTCCTTCTATAAACAAATTAAAAATAATGTAATGTTGACGTTTTAACTGTTTGCCTACTCTGCCCACCACAGGAAGTAAGCCATGTTTTTTTAACATGTTTTAACATGCTTAAGCAGTTGCAACATGTATTATTGTTGTGACAAATACTTTTCCTTTGTATCCAGCTGTGACATGTGACCCACTGTTAGACCAGCAGCTGAAAAGTGTCAAGAATAAGCCAGTTATCTACCCTAACAGTCGAGTGACCTACGGCACTGAAGTTAAGCTGAACTGTTCGGTGGCGGGAGGAGAGAGCAGTGTGAGGACAAGAACATGTTTGTACGATGTAGCAGTCGGCAGATATCAACTGATTGGGGACTCTCTTGAATGTGGAGGTAAGTGTCTGTAATTATATACCAGTCACTGACTGAAGTCAACTGACTAACTCAATAATGCGGATGTAAGTGTTATATGTTAGTGCTTTCACTGTCGCACGATTAATCAGGCTGCATAATTGTGTAGTTTGGTCGTAAGAGCCTCAATAATGCCGTACAGAAGTGCATTGATGTAGTCTAATCGCGATGTCACTAGGGCGTGGACTAATGTCTTGCTTGCGTCAGTTGGTAGACAGTGTCTGATCTTTGTGATGTCGCATAGTTGAAGTTGTATATTTGAAAGTAAGCTGACTAACACATGTCAGACACGTGTGATGACATTGCTAAGCCACAGTCGGTGGTAATCCCGATGTTGCGGATCGTTGGTGATGGGGCAACTTTGCATATGCACACGTTAACACATGGGGTGTATATATGGTATTGCATGTTATGCTTCCTGAAGATGGCTCCCAAAGGCAAAGTGTAAATGGAGAACAGAATTGGACCGAACACAGACCCTTGTGGGATGCCAGATTCAATCACTGTTCTCTGGGAGTTGTGGCCACCCATGCATACTGTATGATGCATGTTCGACATGTATTACTCCAGCCATTGAAGAGCAGTGCTCTATGCTTCGCAGTTGCTGATTAAAATCGAGTGGTCAATGGTGGCAAAGGCTGCGCTCATATAGACCAGCACTACAAGCACACCTTCTTTCTGTCTACGGAACAGGGAAGTTCACCCTGGATGCGCACCAGCGCCTTCTCAGTGTTGTGATAATGTCACGGATTGGCGGGGTTTTACCTCACTAGATTGGTTCAGATCTGATTGAGATGCCTGGTCCTACAACCCCCTCTCTATGCCCACAGCCACACAGTTGATTCTAAGACATATAATGCCTAAACGACATCCTAATTACATATGAAGCAAATAAATGGCTACGCAACCTCACAGTCAAGTCTCTGCATTCTTACAAACCGTTCATTAGGTCTGCCCTTTGTGTGGCGGCGTGTCCACATTACCGCGCAAGTCGTTACATGGGAGACAAAGACGATTTGTGTAGAACTTGAGCAATCTCGTGTATATTTGGGATTGGACCTGCAATTTTGTGAGCCTCCACTTCCGCTCGGCTTGCCTAAATGTTCGCTTAGCAAGATATATTTCTTGTGTGCCAAGTGGTGTTAGGGTGCACAGTTATATGATCGTGTGATCAATGGAGCGTGGCTGTCTAACTGTTATTTCAAGGTGGTGAAAATGGTTGAAGCCAATGTCTTCACTGTGTGTGTTTATGTGATTGAAGACAATATGTTCACTGTGCGTTTCCACATGACGGGATGCACAAAGTACAATGCATACACAGCTTACCATCAGTTAAAACATTTCCCGTTCCACACTAATCGTTGTGTGGGCGCATTGTCTTAATGGGTAGGACGTCGGTCTCTCAATTGTTTGTATTTGTTTCGTGTAAGTTAAATCGAGTTGGTATTCGAATGAACAGCTCTGCCAGTGGATGAAGTGTAAATCGTTTTGAACGGTCCCAGGGACTCTATCAGAACTTACCTTTAATCATTGCCCGTACCACACCGGTAGTATTTATCATTCCCCCATAGGGGCGGTAACCTAGTGTCCAGTGCCCAATCAGACACTGTCCTAGCGGACACACACGTTGACACGGAAAGCTGCCGTAACCCATCACACCCCTCCATGTTTTTAGCTAACTGAATAAATCGTAAAACTTTGCAGTAAACGTTGTCAATTCCATACCACCAGAGTTACAAACTGAATCATTGTCCATGCTACACCACTACAGTTACAAGCTGAATAATTATCCATGCTACACCTGCAGAGGTACATACTGAATCATTGTCAATACCACACCAGCAGTGTTACAAGCCGATTCATTGTCCACGCCACACCGGCAGATTTACAGGCTGAATCTGACAACATGCTTCATCGTATCTACTCTACTGTGTCGAACTTTCAGTATTGTGAACACAGCCACTTCTAGCAACTATTGTGACTGTGTGATACAGGAGCTGTTCCCTTTGACTAGTTATGCACAACATGACATATGTGCCTTTGGCTAATGGGTTATGCACAACCTAACCCAGATGCGGCGCCGGCCAATATTCTGAAACTGGCAGCAGAAGAATTAGCACCGTCCTTAACACTGATTTTCATCAAGTCTCTAAGCACAGGAGTAGTTCCATCAGACTGGCTTATTGCCAACATATCTCCGATCTTCAAAAAGGAGATAGATCTACACCTAGTAAATACAGACCTGTCTCGCTTACTTCCAGAGTATTAGTATTAGTATTAGTAGTAGTAGTAGTAGAAGTAGTAGTAGTAGTAGTAGTAGTAGTAGTAGTAGTAGTAGTAGTAGTAGTATAGTGCTAGTTGTTGTGTAATTGCTAGCAGCATGAATGTGTTTAAAAAACAAGGTTGACACATATCTCAGGACGACGGGTTACACACAAAAAATGTTGGACTCTCGTTAAACCAATGGCTTCCTTGTCCACTTGCCATCTGGGCCTTTGTCTTGGATTAAAATCTTGTTAAATCATGTTAAAGTCTTGTTAAATATCAAACAGCTTCATTTAACAAAGACTGGGATAAGTACTCTTTTTTCCCACAAACGATGCTCGACTGGAATAAACTACCATTAATCATTACTAACATATGAAATATCAACAACTTCAGACAAGAAGCTTTCAAATATCTATGCATCTGGAAAGATAAAGTTAATTGCTACCAGCGACTGGAACAAACTACCATTAATCATTGCTAACATATGAAATATCAACAATTTTAAAAAAGAAGCGTTCAAACATCTATGCATCTGGAACGATACAGTTAATTGCTACCAGCTGCGTCAAATGTACGCGCCTAATTGCTTCTCCTTTGGCTCTCAAAGAGCGTTGAGAACATTGTTTCAGACTCAAATAAAATATTTGCCTTTGACTAATGGGTTACACACATCTTAACATATGTTGCAGTGATTGACTGTGGACCTCCTGGAGAGTTTGCAGGACTGGATCCTCACACCCTGCCTGATAAGACAACCTTTGGTACCAGCTTCAAATTTAAGTGTCTGGCAGGGTTTAACTTGACTGGCAACAACAGTGACCCCGACAAAATGGTCAGGTGTCTGGAGACTGCGCACTGGGACCTCGGTGGACTGCGATGTGAAGGTATGGGACATGGCTGAGCAAGCATGTGCAGTTTGCTGTCACACAGTCATGATCATGATACTTTTGGTATGGTACTCTGTGGAATGACAGCTTGCAATTGGTCATAACACTGAATTAGTATGTGTAGAACATAACGTGCATTATTACCAATCACCAGTATTTTGAATAACCGTCTTAACCTTTAGAGACCCGGATTTTTTTCAAGAAATTGCTATGCTATTCTTTAAACGCATGTCATTTCATTACTATAAAGAATTTCAATACACGTGTATACATTTTTGGAAAGGTGATATCCTCAAGAATTCAGTCACAGTTAAATATTTGTGTTTATAAGTTGTCAGACATCACACTTTATTCAAAATGGCTGACAATCATTATCGCTGGCGACACATCATCACATTTATTAGACAATAACAAAAAAAGTACTACTCACATATGAAAACTGTTTACATATTCAGAAACTGCACTAAAAACTACACAAAGATGCAAAGTTTGAAGAAAATATCTTCATTGTTTCCTGTTCTATACAAAGTACGAACTGTAGGCCTAGCCACAGGCCTGCCATGTCCACGACCACGCCCTCTGTGAATAGGGGACCGGTCACGTCCACGTCTTGACTTTGAAGCGGTAGCCCTACCTCGCCTGGACCTGCCTGTCGTTGCCGTTGCCCTGGCCTTAGACCTAGTCAGTCTAGCCACACCTTGCTGTTGTTCACTGTAGCTGTCAGTGTCACTGCTGCTTTCAGGATGAAGATTACCACTGGTAGCAGCAGCTACAACTGTCGAAACCACTCTACTTCCACTCGGGATTGGATCGATCGAATCAATCGTTTCAGTCTCACTGTCCGAATGAACAGGCGTCACAGCGAGCGATATTTCGGTTTCTTCGTCAGTCTCGCTGTCATCTTCATTCGATAATTCACTATCTTCCATATCATCAATAATTCGAAGCACCTCGTGTGGATCTGCGATCAAGCGCGATCGCAGCGCCATTACTTACTTTTACGGCGGAACACAAATTATCAATAACAATCTTCAAAACGCTATAACAACACTAATATCAAAAAATTTGCGACGCCATTACTACAGGGAATGCCTAGGCTATTGCTCTATTGATCAATCCCCTACACCCCTCTACCAGAGCAATGAAATTACCGCAACAGACCACATATGACCACCCCTATGCCGTCGCGCGATATATCGCGCGACCGGTTTCTAAAGGTTTTACATACAGCCGGACAGGCAATATCAATTCATTTCCATGAGTGGTTATTATTTAAGATGAGCAAAGTCAACAAGTTTCTGTACATCTAGCATGGGGGCAAATGTTAGATGTTTGGACTAAGTATTCGATAACTGTTTTAAGTAAAAACTTAGAGTTTAATGTATATTCATATATTAATATAATAAATAGGTTTCACAGAGGCGCAGTCAAACATCACTTTATTGTCATATTGAACAAATACGTTCACCCTGGAACAGTCCCAGATGATGTCAATAGTAAATGATAAGTTGGAAATATGACCAGCAATTCAGTAATGTCTTATATTGCACACACAGCGACTGGATATTTATGCAACAACAATACGGGTCTAACAAGTTGATAACATGAATTCATATTAGCGACTTTGTTGTTGACTGGTATACGTGAGACACGAACAAATTATGCCAGCTGTTACCGGCCAAACTAATGGAACAACAGTTGCGTTGTGGCATATTCATCATCTGCTTGTTTGTTTAAATGTAGCACAGCTGTTAGAATGTGCTGCTTGTTGACAAGAAACACATTTAGTCGTAAATAATTTTCGACAGAAGCTGTTTCGTAACCACAATAGTTTGTTTTTGTTTTATCCATAATCTTTTAAGCAATGCTACTCGTTTTTGACAGAAGAGTCGCTCAGCAGGCGAATTAATGTATCTAGTTTTCATGAAAAATGTATACTTCTGTTTAGTTATATTTGGGGTAATCTTACTATGAAGATGGTAATGATGTTGACGAAGCTGTTTATTTGGCATAACATACTAATAACAAACCGATGCATTTTATTAGTTGATGTACCAATGTACCAATGTTCTAATGTACCAATGTACCGCCCTAACGACAATGGACTTTCTTTCTTTGTCTTTTTCCATTACCCAGGATTACAATGTGTGTGTGCGTGTGTGTGTGTGTGTGTGTGTGTGTGTGTGTGTGTGTGTGTGTGTGTGTGTGTGTGTGTGTGTGTGTGTGTGTGTGTGTGTGTGTGTGTGTGTGTGTATATGTGTGTGTGTGTGAATATATTTGTGTGTGTGTGCGTATATATATATATGTGTGTGTGAATATATATATATATATATATATATATATATATATATATATATATATATATATATATATATATTACCCACGTGTGTGTGTGTGTGTGTGTGTGTGTGTGTGTGTGTGTGTGTGTGTGTGTGTGTGTATATATATGTGTGTGTGTGAATATATTTGTGTGTGTGCATATGTGTGTGTGTGTGTGTGTGTGTGTGTGTGTGTGTGTGTGTGTGTGTGTGTGTGTGTGTGTGTGTGTGTGTGTGTATATATATGTGTGTGTGAATATATTTGTGTGTGTGCATATGTGTGTGTGTGTGTGTGTGTGTGTGTGTGTGTGTGTGTGTGTGTGTGTGTGTGTGTGTGTGTGTGTGTGTGTGTGAATATATATATATATATATATATATATATATATATTACCCGCTTTACTTTGAAAAATGCCACCTTGTGTTATGAATAAAATTTATACGCATAGCCTGCACGGTTTTCCCATATACATGAAGTTGAACTAGCACTTTGCAAGGATTCCTGCACGAACGCAAACTGCTACATGTGCACTTAGGCTACCACCGATAATTATGTCCTGTGTTCCGATGAAATGAGACAATAAATTGAGACAATACATTGTGACACTAATGTATTGTATGCTGTAGACACTGTGCGCACACGTGCAGCCTAAGTAGCATGTGGTTTGTGTGCCGCAGTGGGCATAGGGTAAATAGTGAGCTTTGATGACAAAACATATGGGTTAACATTTCACAGCAATCTGTTGAGAGGAGATGACCGCTCATGTAGCACAAAGTTTACCATTATACACATACACAAATGAATGAATGAATTAATTAATAAAAAAAAATTACTATCTAACTATAATGCAATATCTTGAAAACCAATGAACTGATTTTTTTATTTTCATTTCATTTTAATATCTAACTATAATGCAATATCTCGAAAACCAATGAACCGATTTTTAAATTTTCATTTCATTTTAATATCTAACTATAATGCAATATCTCGAAAACCAATGAACCGATTTTTAAATTTTCATTGTGACCAACGCATAAGACACGGTTTATTCCCTGAGCAAGTTTACTCAATCAACCAATTGAAATTAGGTAGATAGCCAGTAGATACTAGTTAACTTTCTGTTGCAGGGCCGGTTTGCACTGATCCTGGTCGTCCAGCCGATGGAAAACAAATAGCCACGTCTTACGAGGTTGGCAAAACTGTCACATTTCAATGTGATCGACCCGGCTTTGTAGCAGAGCCGTATTCTGTAGAATGCACCTGGAATGGCCTAATTGCAAAGTGGAAGGACACCAGCCCAAAACTTTGTGTTGGTAGGTATTTCTGATCTAAAACTTACAGTATCTTGTCAGTTGTACATATCTGAAATTTCACCTGCTTAGGCATAGCTCTTGTAACCACACTAGTGACCATTAGCAAACATATATCTTTCTGAGGCGGTTCACTCTGAACAACCAAGAAACAAAATAAGTTCGGGACAGCCGAAAGGCGGACCATTGTTAATTATTTGTATTGTGTGTCTGTGTGTTTGTGTGTGTGTGTGTGTGTGTGTGTGTGTGTGTGTGTGTGTGTGTGTGTGTGTGTGTGTGTGTGTGTGTGTGTGTGTGTGTGTGTGTGTGTGTGTGTGTGTGTGTGTGTGTGTGTGTGTGTGTGTGTGTGTGTGTGTGTGTGTGTGTGTGTGTGTGTGTGTGTGTGTGTGTGTGTGTGTGTGTGTGTGTGTGTGTGTGTGTGTGTGTGTGTGTGTGTGTGTGTGTGTGTGTGTGTGTGTGTGTGTGTGTGTGTGTGTGTGTGTGTGTGTGTGTGTGTGTGTGTGTGTGTGTGTGTGTGTGTGTGTGTGTGTGTGTGTGTGTGTGTGTGTGTGTGTGTGTGTGTGTGTGTGTGTGTGTGTGTGTGTGTGTGTGTGTGTGTGTGTGTGTGTGTGTGTGTGTGTGTGTGTGTGTGTGTGTGTGTGTGTGTGTGTGTGTGTGTGTGTGTGTGTGTGTGTGTGTGTGTGTGTGTGTGTGTGTGTGTGTGTGTGTGTGTGTGTGTCGTTTGTTCACTCGTTCTGTCTCTTAGAAGTGATTCTAGTTTTTTTAAATATATATATATTAAATATTTGGATTATAATCATAATCATGTGCAATTGTATGTATTATTATTTTATTTAAAGCGAATTTGTCTGTCTATTGCAGGAATATTCGCTATAAAAGAATCGAAATTATTATTACTGCATAGCTTTTCATATATATATATATATATATATATATATATATATATATATATATACATATATATATATATATACATATATATATATATATATATATATATATATATATATATATATATATATATATATATATATATATATATATAATTATTATATATACATGCTGTGACAACATAGTACATATAAATACATGGGCAAGTCTGTTGATTGGCTGCATTGAAAAACTGGCTTAAATGGAATACTGATATACGTTCCGTATGTGTTAATGTTGACGATTTACCAATATATGTGTTGTTGTTGTTGTTTACAGATATGGAAAAACCACGTTTCATTGGTTGCCCAAAGGATCCAGTGTATGTTCAGCTGTATAAGGTCGTCACTGTTCCATCTCTCAAAGTTGAGGACAATTCTGGTGCTGTTAAAAGCTTTGCTGTTGACTACAACATGAACCGTCCCGTGACAAGTGACATGACTGTCACATGGACAGCTGCTGACCACGCTGACAACATGGCGGAACCTTGTGTCATCACAGTAACTGTCAAAGGTTGGTGCTCTAATATTATATAGTATGTTAAGAAGAAAACCAATGTTCAATTAATAAGATTATAATTCAATTTGTTTTGCATTGTCTTGTTAACATTTACTTGTATTTAAAGTAGCAGACAAATGTAATATGCTTATGAAAGATAGACTTCCATGACATATTCCTGCAAATAATGCTGCTACCATTGGCAGAGCATAATGCATTGTTTGCAACATGGTAGAATATGCTGGGATTATGAACTATAAAATATTTATGTTGGCACACAAGTCATTGGTCTGCATGCTACTGATGGCCTCCGTGTTTTTTGTTGGCCTGTTGTCTTTATTTTTAACATTGTATTCTTATTCTTTGTTATTGTGCTACTGTGTGTATATTGTAAGGTACGCATGTGTACATTTCCACATGGGTACACACAATATATCAATGTGCATAGATGTGATGACCCATCATATCTAAATGTGCATGTAGGTGATGATGTGCAGATAAGGCAATGTCTTGCTAGTCTTGTGGTTGAGGCTGTTGATATGTTAGACAAGTTGACAAGATGACAATCGCAAAGATAAATTGTATCTACTCCACAGACGAGCATCTGCCAATCTTTGACTGTCCTCAGTCTAAAGTAAAGTATGTAGACGATGATGACAAAGTTACCACAGAGACAGTCACTGCAACCAATGCTACAGCAGTTGGGAGTAAACATATTGTGACTGACATCATCAGTCCCAACTCCTACACTCTCTCCAAGGACCACCTGTATGAAGTGATCGACCTGAAACGCGAGGTCACAGATGACCAAGGCATCACGGCTGTCTGTTCATTCCAGTACGTCATCAAACGTGAGTAATACTGGCTGTGTACAGTTGAATAATAACAATAATAATAATTAACTTCTATGGCGCATATATCCTCAGGAACCTGAGCTCAGAGGTGCAACAAAACATGATCATTAAGCATAATCGTGAATATGCAGGCGCAAAAGTCATTATCAGAACAAGGGACAACCGAAGATTTGTGGTGGAAATGCAATTTGGAATAAATATGGTTTGAGTTTTTTCGGAAGATAACTATAGTCTCAGAAGTTTTCAAAGTGATGGATAGTTCATTCGACTCTAGCCGCAGCGACAGAGAAAGCACGTTTGTCCAATTTAAATTTAGTTGTAGGCACAATACGTTTTTGTGAAATTGATGATCTGAGCTGCCTAGGCATATTTGAAGGATGCAGGAGACTTTGTCGCCGGTCTAACTTTGCCATATTTGACAACTATTTCCATCTATGTTTTGTCTTAAATGTGCTCAAATTGTGATGTTCTTGTACGAGCAATGATTAATGTTGACATGCATTGTTAAATATCCGGCTATCTTAAGTCAACGTATGTTATTCGCACTTTAATGTAGACATTGAGGCAGCCTATGTTAGACACATTTTCACATACACATTGACTTATGACATTGTTCAACGCATGGTTGTCTTAAAACGTCTTCCTTAACTGATTCAGCCCAGAATCAGGTTTGTTGATATTAAAATGTGCAGTGTGTGAATAGTTTAAATAATATGCTCAGTTGACTTAATATCAGAGCGCAAACTGTTATTTTCTTTTATTTTCTTTTCTTTTAGTAGGTGGTCCAATGATTCCAACAAACATAGACAGTAAATTTCTACAAACTAGTTAGTATGTCGTACTGGATACCAGCTATGTTCAATTTGTCGCGACATAAGTAAAATATCGAAGTGAGGAGGTCATTTAACCATTAATTCAACTTGTACAATTCAACTTGTAAATGTGGCAACAATTGAGTCATCAAACAGAATCTCATAATACAAGATATATCACTTATAAATGGTATGTAAAATGTCACCTGCGGTTTATATGTTGTAATGTACTGTGAAAAGAAAAGCTCACACATTTAGCAACAGCTGAATATTTCAGCAAAACCTTGTCGAAGCTGGGCTCTGCGACAACCAAAGAATGGCAAAATAACATGTATCACCAACACAAGTTGTGAGCTGACATGTCATCCTGGATACATCTTTCTCAATCAAAATACATCCCTGACGTATGACTGCACAGAGGGAAACGAATTCAGCAACACCTTCTTTGGCACACATGTGACAGATTGCATAAGTAAGTACACATTTGAAACATATGTAAAATCACAGAAACTATTGAAAGTTTGTCGTCGTGATTATTCGAGCCATCGTTTGTTACTGACACACACTGGATGTTGCTTCCATATGTGGCCCGTGTTGTGATAATTACGTAGATTCAATTGCTACATCGGTTCATTCCATTGTCTTCTACACAAATATGTGTTTAATAACACAATGATAGCCATTAAAGACATGATGAGTTGTGCTGCTCGTCAATATTTGATATGCAGTTACATAGCTTGTTTTGTGAAACAGAACCAAACATTGCTACATACAAACAGGAGTTTGTTCTGGAATACACTGGAATTGTGATTACAACAAGGATGGAGGATGCATACAAGGCAGAGATAGAGAAACAACTGTCATCCGTCCAGTCAGAGTTACAGACTCAGTGCAAAAACAACATGGCGACAAGTCCACCAGTTGTTGTACTGAGTCCAACAGTCACATTTGTTGTTGTTGGTAGTAAGGTTGGTACTATTGTAGTGACATGTCTTTGTGTGTTTAAACTATAACTGTAGTGGCATAACTGTCAGCTTAAACTACAGCAGCAGTAGCATAACTTTGTTGTTTAAACAAGAGCTGTAGTATCATAACATGTTGTTTAAACTGTTGCTGTCGTTGCATAGCGTTTTGTCTAAACTATTGGTGCAGCAGCATAACTTTATGTCTAAACTGCAGCGGTAGTAGCATAACTGTTTTGTTTTTACGGTACATGTTTAAATTGTAGATGTAGTAACACAACTGTCGGTTTAAATATTGCTGCAGTAGTATACCTTTATGTTTAAACTATAATCTAAGCCATAGTAGTGTGTAGGTGTAGTACCGTCTAGTATAAGATCTAGCTTTAGTAGCATAATGTTATGTTTAAATTATAATTCTAATAGCATAGCTTTTTTGTACATTACGTTATGCTGGTTTAAATGTAAGACTAATTATATAATATACATTCTGATATTGGCTTAATGCTATGTGCGAGTCGATTGATGGGGCAACATATAGGATTAACCCTAAAACTTGTCCATGCCTTATCTAACCTTCTGCTGTTTGAGTGATCGACATTATTTTATTTGTTTAATGTAATTTAGATTAAATGTGACTAAGGCGATCGAAGATCAGCCTGCAACTGCGAATGCGAGCAACTGTGGCTAAGGCTCAGTTTTACTTTATATATTTATTTACGTATTATTATTATTATTATTATCTTAGTAACTGTTTACGTGACTTTTCAATAATTGCCTTTAAGCATTTGTTAATATCATTGACTTTTTATTATTTTTCTACTAAATTTTATTTATTAACTTATTTGACATTTTTACTTTTAGCTGAATTAATAATACATTGTGATTCACTCCGGCACGGCATAAGTGAAACACTCGTGTTTCATTTCACGTCTTTAACACGCACATCCTCCTAACACATTTGCGTTATGCACGTTTCAGCTAAAAATAACGCATTTAAGTTCTGTAATCTCATTTCTGCTGCTTAATGGGGCATGTGGGTTATGCCAACATCCAAGAAACATATATAGCTATTGGCGTATAGCTGAGCAATGAAACCAAATGAAACGGTAATTTACGTTATGGTAAGTTACGTTATATGTAACCATTGCAACGGGTTTGCTTTCATTTCTCTAACGTCTTCCACTTGTACAATTGTGTCCAAAGCACATTTAAATGATCTGGTGGATAGCAGGCTGTAATAATATGATGTACATGCATACACTACAGCAAAATGTTGACATAATTGATGTCACATGACGTCATGATTGTCTAATTTTTTCAAATATATATAATGTTTATAGAAATCACTGCAGTGCCATACATTTCCTTTTAAACTATCGTTGTACAGTAATAATATTATGTTTAAAATATGATATCTTTAGCTTACTATTTATGTTGAAACCGTAGCTGTAATTGCATAACTTGTTGTTTAAACTATACATGCGGTAACTGCACATTTGCAAGGATATATCAACTATTGTAGGTAATGATTAACACCATAATAAAATTATTATTAAAACTGATGGAGAAGAGTGAAATATTTGTGGCATTCGCCAAAATTACTATCCAGTGCATGTGACAGTGTCATTTCTAACAGGTGGACGTCACATTCAGCTTGAGATACAAGAAACAGGACACAGCTGACATCCGAACGTGTGCCTTTATAGTGAAACAGCGTTTTGTAGGAATCGCTGGGTCTCTGCTTGGTGCACATACACTGAAAGAGATTAAACCAGATAATAACGAAAAGTTAACAGCTGCCTACAGCAACACACCTCTCGATGGCTTCACATGTCCTCGTGGGGAACTGCTACGAGATAGTGCTAAGTGTGGTAAGTTTATCTGTGTACATGTAGTGCTTTCCATTACTTTGCCATTTATTGTGTGTTTATAAGACGAACTGTTTCTCCAAATGCATGAATATCAGTCGTAAGCTGCTGATTTTTCTCGAGTTGATGTGCCAGGTTGTTTTGAGCGAAATGCCACATGATGATAGATGTACACCTACTGATTACTGTGTACACTTCTACACAAAACTGCGAGGTTCTTAGTGAGAACTTAAAGTGTGCTGTGTTACAACATTATTGACGCATCATGTGTGGGTTTGAATCTATGAAATCGTACCTGGGTCTTGTTGGCAATCAATTTGGATTCAAGAAATGCAATTCAGCGTATCACTGCGTGCGTGTGTGCGTGCGTGTGTGCGCGCGTGTTTGTATTAATTATTGAACGCCATGTATGTATATACAGCACTCAGTACAAATATGTTTGTCATAGCTATTTTCGCAATGTTCTAAACATTGTGTGTGCATACATGTGTGCCTGTGTGTGCGTGTGCGTGTGCATGTACGTGTGTGTGATCGTGCGCGTGCGTGCGTGTTTGAAAGCTTGCATAGATGGATGTTGTAGCAAGTCACACCATTGTACACTGGAGTCATGTCACGTGGTGTAACATGAGTTTTGCTGCCAACTTCTAGTGCCTTGTCCGTCCGGCTATTACAACAATGGCTCAGTGTGTAAGCTGTGTCCAAAAGGCAAATACAGTAACAAGTCAAGTCAAGTGTTATGCGTGAACTGTCCAGCTGGTACTTACACCTACAGTGAGGGATCAGTCAGTGTCGATATGTGCTATGGTGAGTACATCATTATGTAATCCGTGGGCACCAGTTTTATGGTGAGTGCATCATTATGTACTCAATGGGAACTATTGCTATGGTGAGCATATCATTATGTTGTCAGTGGACATCAGTGCTACGATAAGTACAACATTGTGTAATCAGAGGGGTCCAGTACCTTGGTGAGTACATAATTATATAGTCAGTGTGCAACAGTGCTATGGTTAATATATCATCATGTAATCATTGTGGACCAGTGCTGTGGTGAGAACATCATTATATAGTCAGTGTGCACCACTGGTACGGTAAGTACATATTCATATAGTCAGTGTGGACCAGTGCTATGGTGAGTATATATTTATGTAGTTAGTCAATGCAAATATCTTTCAAGGTCTTAATTAAAGCATACTGCAGTTTTGGCACATTCAGGGGACCTCCTGTTGAGTTGATATCAATTGTTGACCCACTATTGAAGGAGAAATAGTTGTATGATACCATGTGTAAGATATGTTTGATTTTAATTTAGCTGATTGTCTGACTTACTATATCTGCTGTTACAGCCGAGTGTCCTCGAGGACTGGTGTCTAAGACCAGACTTCCCCCCTGTGAAGCGTGTCCTCCGTTCAAATACTGGCAGGACGCGTCCACTTGCGTCGACTGCCCCGATGACAGAAATTTCACCAGAGGACCACAAGGTGGCGCTGACAAATATGCATGCAAAGGTTTGAATTTTCATACGTTATCACGGTATACGGTATTCACATACAAGTTGTAAGCATTTGAGGTGTTTGGATATAAATAACTCTCTCCTGTGAGATAACATTATTCCAGCCTTTGTTGTGTGAAGAATAATTCCATTCGCAATCTTCAATTGACATATCCTGTTCAGCACCTCGTAACCCACATCTATTTCCGAAATTGATAATTGCATTACCAGTTGCTTGTCTAGCAGACAGAAAATTCATAGGAAATTAAGTGTTAACTATTTACACAAACTGTCCTGATGTTGTACTATCAGTGTGTATGTTGTGGCAGTTGTTTAAGTTTATTGTTGATGCAGTGCACTTTTTAGTGGCTGATAGTGGTGACATATAACTAGTTGCTTGTAGCTGTCAATATTAGGTTACATGTGGTTGTAGTTAAATGTGTGCCTGCTTATTGGTCATTGATGTATGCTTGTAGCTGAATGTGCACCTGATTATTGGCTATATATATTTGGTTGTAGCTGAGTGTGCGACTGGTAACTTCTCCTACGATGGCCGTGAGCCGTGTCGACCCTGTCCCAGAGGCTACTACCAAGACCGGATTGGACAGAAAGGCTGCACTCCGTGCTCAGACAGCGAAAAGACAACAGCACTGGAGGGTTCAACGAATAATGGCGACTGTAATGTGGCAGGTGTGTGCTTCGTACGTACTTGATATATATATATATATATATATATATATATATATATATATTTATATATATATATATATATATATATATATATATATATATATATATATATATATATATATATATATATATATATATATATATATATATATATATATATATACACATATGATACAAGAACAACCGTGTATATATATATATATATATATAATTATATATGTATATATGTATGTATGTGTGTATGTATGCATGCATGCGTGCAAGCATGTATGCGTTACGAAGCCCAACTATTTTACATATATTCTGTTCTGTTAAATAAACATCTGCCTTCCATACACAGAGCTCTCAACACATGCATGGTGCCTTTATCGGCGTTATAATGTGAGTGGTATAATGCTGTGATACGCCCGCTCTGCCAGCATACGTATGTTTGTGAAACCAGTAGAAAGACAGTGGCTATGATCTTCCAGTATACACGGAATTACATTCATTTCATCATTATCATGGTTACATAACATCAATGTACATTGCATTGTGAAACTGGTGACATTTCAATATTTGTATGAACTTCTCCTGTCGCATGAGTAAGAACAGCAGGACTACAGTTGTAGTGGTCGACCCACTCGATTGCTTTACGATAAGCTGAGTGGATGTCGGAGATTCCTCCAGTAATGAGAACATACGGCAGTGGTTGACAATGTAGTCAACGGTTTGTTAGTCGTGGCCGCATTCGCGCATTGGCTTTCCTTTGGTGCGCCATTTGTACATCAGATGCTCACATCATTCATGCTATGATACAGTTGGTGATGTTCCACTGGCATTGAGGGAGGTCAGCCCCAGGAAGATCGATGCTTGGGTCCGGAACAAGATTGTTTTTTTCTGATGTATGTTAAAGCCCACTCTCATCTCCGCCTCTCTTCTGTGTGATGCTAGTTTCGACGAGGGAGGCTGCTTTGGTCCAGCAAGGTCACCACGAAGTAAGGCGCTGCGGTGGTTTTGGGTTGAGTTCGTGCTATACTGGGAGGTCTTCATTGTGCGTGACATTTTTGTATTCCCTCAAGTTTACTGATGAACGGCGTATATTCGATGGATAGATGTGGGCGAGCACCGGTAGCCAGCAGGCTGGTGTTGACTTCAGCGCACCAGGCTGGTGTAGGTGTTACGCCGCCGTGAAAAGCGTTGTAAAGGTGGACAGTGTATGATACTGCACCGACTTATCTCTATTTGTAGTGTGTGATACCATTGACTGCCAGAATGGAGGAACGTGTGTTAAAGACGACCACCAACCGAAGTGCTCTTGTGCTGATGGTAAGGTTGATCAGTAGAACTTTGTTTTATTTATCACTAGCAAATATTAAATCAAGAACACTCCATATAACCTCAATTTATCAAGGCAAATGACAAAAGTAGCACCCACTAATTGATTACTAGAATTAAAGCAACATTTGCAGCATTTGTGTTTTGCACTGAAGCTTTACTGGTTGTTGTTTTGTAATAGTATATCACCAGTGATATATCACATCCTGTATAACATATAACATATTGATGAGTGCGCATCATCTTCCTTGTACAATGTTTATTATCTGTGTAGGATACACGGGTGTTCACTGTGAGACTGACATTGATGAGTGCGCATCGTCTCCCTGTTACTACAATGCCACCTGCATAGACACAGTCAACGGATACACTTGTGAATGTCCCACTAGTAAGACTTACTTTATTTCTATTTGGTGATTGGGCTTTCTTTGCAGTTCACACAGTAACTGAGATTAATATATTATTGGTAACTACCGGTTTTGAATCATCAGTATTTGATAGCGAATTTAAAAATGTATGTATTTGTACTTTTTTATTTAAATAGTCAAATATATATATATATATATATATATATATATATATATATATATATATATATATATATATATATATATATATATATATATATATATATATATATATATTTCACATCGACTCTTCGGAATGATACCACAATAGAAATGTTCATCAAGCTGGTAGAATGAATAACGATTTTCTTCTAATCACAACTATTGAGGTTCACTTACTCAATGTTTCGGCTACCGTCGGTAGGCTTCATCAGTAGGATCACTAGTAGACCTTCTGACCTATCGTGGGTAATACATCACACCACGCAGAGAACTCTAAGCATTTAGCTAATGAAATAAATTCTATCATGATCGAATAAGATGTTATGCTCCTATCGCATGATGCAAAGTCTCTCGTCACGAACATCCCTATCAACGAGACACTGGATATCATCAAGAAGCAACTAGAGGATGACACAGAACTGGAACTACGGACAAACCTAAACGTTGATGACATAATGGAGCTGTTGAAGTTCATCATCGCATCTACATGTCTTAGCTTCAGGGGCACTATTTATCCACTTGAGAACACAGTTATCAGTGGTTTTGAAACAAATCAACAATACAGTACTGCCGCAAATCCACCGGGCAGAGTCCGAGGTGTTGGTGCCGATGACCATGTACAACAGAACAATCTAGAAGACTACGTGATATCGTTTCTCGCCAAGAAACTGGATATATCAATCACGATTGCTGACATTTCTGCATGCCACTCCTTGCGTAGCCGACCTAGCGCTAACGGGGGAACCACACGAGATGACAAGCCTGACAACATCGTAGGCTTACGACGCACAAACGTGTACACCAATGAACATTTGACACAAAATAACGGCATCGCCCGGGTAGAAATACGTGGCCATATTATTCAGTGGCAATGTTTTAATTGCATACATGTTTTCCCTTCTTATGTTATCAATGAGGAGGAATTATGTTACATTACAAGTTAAATTTATATAAATGGATCGTTGTTTACAATTTATGAAAAATCATCTGAATTTGACTTTACACATTTTTAATATACTGAGTCTTCGCATAGTAACTTTGGTAATAATTTTGATAAAGTTAATAACTTCTATTATGATATTAAGGTAGATTGTACCTACAACATTGAACAAAATGTTTACAAAATAAAGCTCATTAAAGCGTTATCAATAAAACATTTTAACGCAGGAACTGTAAACTGTAACTTTAATAAGATTACACATTTCTTGTATGTTCACCTTTTCGATATAGTCGTTGTCAGTGAATCATGGTGCCATGACGGGAGTGAAAACGGTTCTTATTTTACAAGAGTGTTACGCCGCACCTGTTAATCGCAAAAGTAAAAGAGGAGGTGGAGAATACAAACATTTGTTAACGAGAACTTTATGACGTTTACTGATTACGACGAATATAAAACAGCCGTCTTAGTGTTCAAGGTGAAATATCAACTGCTACCGATCGGTGTTCTAAGATTTTTTTCATTTTATATATGATAATTATTGTAACATTACAAGAATGAGAGGTAATTTGAAACATATCTATGTTCGTACAATATTGAAGGTTATGTGTATATATGCGTAAAGCTTTGGAATAGTTTATCTCCAAGCCAGAAAAATTGTCATAGTATTTCTTGGTTTAAATAACTGTACAAATCACATATACTTGTTAAGTATAAGGGAGAACTACACGTGAGAAATATTATGCATTTTTCGTCGTGTACTTCTTTGAGTATTTACAGTTGTTGTTATTATTTCACATAGTTATACCTATCTTGACTGTTTTTCTGAGGTTCATTATTTGATATTTTGAAATTATGCTTGCAATCATAATATACATCTTTATTATTATCACGGTACCTGTAGAATTATTGCAATTAGTAATCTACTTTGTATGGGGAGTAACCATAAGTGTGAACTTCAGAACTCTCTCCGTTTCTGAAACAAAACTAGTTACGACTACGATAGTTTGGCATTGCATTGTACATGTATTCATGACATTTTATTAAATCACATAATGCGATAATATGCTGACTACATGTGTTGTGCCCACACGTACATTGGCGAACAGGGATAACATTTGGAACAAGACCCGACGAGCACAAGATGGATGTTGGGAACATCACAACCACACGTTTTACCCGTGAACGTGACAGTAGTGATGGTTGAGCAAAAGTCTGCATTCACAGACCAGGCAGACAGAACAATTGCATCATTGACTTTTAGCAGACAGAGAAAGCAACAAAAACCAAAGATAGATTAAAGAGGCCACATAGATCAAAAAGACGACTCCAGTCATGAATCGAGAGGATACCGACCCAATCACGTTTATGACGGCCTGCTTGCCATGCCAACATGTATGTGACGGCCTGCTTGCCATGCCAACATGAGTATATGTTTCAATTGTCATTTTCTCCACCGTTTATTGGATTTCTGTAAATGTTTGCAACTTCATTAATGTGGAATGTTTGTTGATGCAGAGATACGGATTGAGTTAAAATTTTTTAACAATATGGGAGTTGAAGGAGCTTCATCTGTCTACAAAGAAGGTGTAGAAGACGGCACGTGTCAAGAAATGTGCATGAATGACAGTCTGTGTACCGCTGTGATATTTGACTCCAACAAAAAAGGGTGTTTTATATATCACGGTGAAGCAAAGATGAAAACAGCAGCTGGATCCAATATTTTCAAGAAAGAGGAAATCACATCAGCAGGTACATTCACAATTTGACATCTAATAAATAACAGCCTATTATTGTCAGACAACTGTAACACATTCGCATTTCAGTTTATTTCATCGTATAACCATTGTGTTGTTCAATACACCATTTGCTGGAATTTCCACTTCTCAAAAATGTAAACTGTTCTTGTATAGTACCAATATAAAAAAGACCTTCACTTGACAATAACCCCGATCAACAAAATCATATATTTATTTATGCAGTAAGCTTAGTATGATTGTTTGTTGATTAAACATTAGAAGAACAGTGTGTAATGCTTGAATGAATTTGACGTGATGTCTTGTAGCTTACAATGGATCGCGGTGTGAAATTGCTGAAGAAAAAAAATGCGCAGGAAACGTCGCCAAATGTCAACACGGGGGAATGTGTAAAGACAACCATCTGGAGTACGAGTGTCTGTGTCGAACCACAGACATCTACACTGGCAGATGGTCTGTGTCACAATAGTGTATTATAATGTCTCCTTAAGGCCCCCTTTCACCGGATGGTTGGCTTTAATAATATGTACATGTTGTCCCTGTTTGAACAATTTCGCTGTAGCTACTTTTGTGTATATTATGCTATGTCGTGTAGTTGTTGTTGACACCTTTATTTTGTTCATTGTTCTGTTCCATCTAGTATTGGACATCAAAGTATGTATGCAGCAAATGTTATCTTTAACTGTGACTGTAAATGTATTTCATAATCCTGTAACTAGTGTCACTTGTCTAAAGAGCGGGCGCACTTGTTAAGGCATACAGTTTTTATGAAAGCATCCAAAAAACATTGACCTTGAATAAAATAAAGGTTTAATGGACCCCATTGGCTAGACATATGTCAATATGATCCTGTGACACTGAATTATTCGTGATTTGTATGTTTTACCCTGATCGTGCTTTGTACGTTGCTTTAAGGTGTAACATTGAGAAGACTATCTGTAGCAACAAAGAGTGTAAGAACGGAGGAACGTGTCAAGTGATCAGTGACATTCGCTACATATGCACATGTCCTGGGGGATACACTGGACAGAACTGTGAGACAGACATAGGTAAACTGAAGTATTTATATTAACATGAGTCTACTCTGATTACGAACTGTGACAGAGGTATAGATAAACTGAAACATTTACATTCACATGGGTCAAACATCATAGAACAACATTTCGTAACTAAAAAATGTTCGAAAAAATAGCAAGAAGTGTAACATAAGTATTACACTTCTTCTTGCCCTTTTTTTCGACCATTTTATAGTTGCGAAATGTTGTTCAATGCTATTTGTCTATTATTGTTGTTGCTGAAAATAAAGATTCATCCATGATAATGACGATACCATGTTATCCGAATCCACGGGTCAACGTTGTTGTTATTATCTATTTAGACAAGTGTACTGAGAACCCGTGCCTGTACGGTGGGACATGTACATAGTTTTTATTATCAGTGTAAACGAATGTATTGATGACCCGTGTATGTAGGAGGGATGTGAACACCGTTGTTGTTATCAGTGTAGATGAGTGTGTTGAGAACCCGTGTATGTACGGAGGGACATGTACAGACATAGTTGTTGTTATCTCTGCAGACGAGTGTGTGGAGAACCCGTGTCTGTACGGAGGGACATGTACAGACAAAGTGAACGGCTTCACCTGTGCCTGTCCTAGAGGATTCTCTGGGAAGACGTGTGAGACACGCCCAGCTAAAGGCAGTCTGTGTAGCCCTGATCCTTGCGGTGGCAAAGGCAACTGTATCGAAGACTACTCCATAAGTAAAGCGCGATGTATATGTAAGCCAGGGTACACGTCAGGTAAGAAACCTTGAGGTAGAAATGAACTTTTCTGAAAATTATGATTTATGTTTTGTTAGTGGGTATAATAATACATATAAAAAATCAACATAAGTTGCTATGTAAATTAAGTTTTGGGACTCGGGTTTGTAGTATGTGCATGCATGCATGTAGACCCTATGTGTGTTTACATGTGCGTGTGCATTTATTTCTGAATATATAACATGTACAGACATAGTAAAACATGTTAAACATTTAAATTAATCTTTATTTCAATATAAATATGTAATAAAAATAAAACAGCTTAAACAACAGTGCAGTACAATACATAACATATTACATTGAACTGTCGTATAGACATGTATATTTATATAAATTCGTGTGTATACAGTTACTTGTTCTCCCTCTTTCACTCCTTCCCTTCCCTCCTCCTTCCTCTTTCCCTCCCTCCCTCCCTCCCTCCCTCCCTCCCTCCCTCCCTCCCCATTTGCTCCCCCTGCCTTGCAGGGTAGATATGACATCCTTGTTTTCTTACTGCAAACGTTCTCTGCACCAAAGGTGGCTTGTTTCTATATCAATCTCCAAATATAATACATAATGTATTATTATAAATGTATCGGTTGACACGTTTTGTGAATGTGACAAAGAGTTGTCTGTCTTTCTAGGTCGCTACAAGACGTTGTGGCTGGATGTGAGTGATCCTGATGCAACTGGAGATGATGAAACATTGACAACATTGAAACAGGTCAGTTCATGCAGTAAAGCTTCAGTGGTTGCAGTGGACTGTTGTACATCAACCGATCGATCGATCAATCAATCAATCATTCATTATTTCATTCATTAAGTCAGTCATTTATATTTAAAACAAAACAGTACATGCAATATACATTATGTTTATAGCATCATAGTAACAAAGCAAAAAACATGTTTACAATATACACACTGCACGAATCCACTTCATTAGCCATACAGAGATGGCTATAGTGGAAGCATATTACGAGAGTCAGTGCCTGAACTAGCATACAAAAAATCGGCACTACACCTCACCAGGTTGGCTTACATATTTTAAAATGAAATACACCACATGTGGACAACTCTTTCTTCACCTTTAGTGAACAGAAAACAAATAGCCATAGTGGAATAAAACTTCTGCCGTAGGGACTCCTTTCTTTCGATTTTATATCATTTTCATCCAACAGATCTTCACAAATTCTATATCCGAGATATTTTGTAAGACTTTGTTTAAAAGTATATCCTCAACTGATTTAGCTAACGGCTTGATGTCCAGATATAATAGTGTGTGAATAGTTCATGTAATATCCACAGTCGATTTAATACAACAATGCGTAAGGTTGGTGAGGCTCAACATAGTGGATATCCAAAATGGTAAACAAACAGTACAATATTGTCAGCATTCATGAGATATTAACAGTTGTATCGCCCCTGCAGCATCCAATGGGTAGTTTCAGCAGAAACATACTTAAATCATTTTCTATGAAATATTATAATGCAGATTGTAAACAGTGATTACTAAATATTTTATCAACAATAACGCTTGAAAGGTGCAATGGACTTTGTGGATTTATCTGAAGGTGGTGAACTTTCTGCTTAGAAGTTTGCATGTGTATTATGGTTTTATATCATAACACTATTTTAGAGATCATTAAGCAATTTGGTTTATGTATTGCCACTGTGTTTATACTGGAGCCTGTCTGCTTACTGCATATAAATCAGAGTTCTAACATGAACACACGTGCACAAACACACACAGACACACCCACACCCACCCACACACACACACACACACACACACACACACACACACACACAAACACACAATATGAACACACGTATGAATGCATGCACATACACACACGTGCACATGCACATGCCCTCACATACATATATGCATACATAACACACACATGCACACATGTGTGCGGGCACATGCACATCACACTTGCACATTACACACTTTATTTATGAATACCTACAAATGTAGGTGCTTGAAAGTCATATAATAAATGTCATATGATGCTCGTATGTTTCCTGTAGTATTTCCCTTGGTGTTTTCTCACAGAAAGGGGTTTCACCCTGTGGTGGTACCACCCCAGTTGGTGCGACGTGTCGAGTGAAGCGGTCAGACAAACCATCCAGTGAGGGCGACTCAACCAGCCAGGTCCAGCAGGTGGTTTGTAGCACTGAGGGTCTTCTCTGTCTCAACAGTAACCAGACGGGCAACACCACGTGTGAAGATTATGAGATTCAGTTTGAATGTGATGGTAGGTAGTCACTGGGATACGTGTTGATGGAAGGTATTCACTAGAACACTTTGTGATGGAAGGTAATCACTGGGACCTTTGGTGGTGCTAGGTAATTACTGGGACACGTGGTGATGGAATGTAATCACTGGGCCAGTTGGTGATGGTAGGTAATGACTGGGACACTTTGTGATGGTAGGTAATGACTGGGACACTTTGTGATGGTGAGTTATCAATGGGATATTTGGTGATGGAAGGTAATGACTGGGACACTTGGTGATGGTAGGTAATAACTGGTGCACTTAGTGATGGTAGGTAATAACTAGGACACTTTTTGATGGTAGATAATTATTGCATCCCTTGAACTTCACCAAAGTGCACCATTTTTAAATATAGCTAACTAACCAATGTTCTAGGAGCAGATGTTATGAGAATCAATGTACAGCATCTACCCCAGCAATCAGCACTCTTTCACAGTAACCATCAATAGCCAATGCTGTAACTATGAATTATGTTTTGCTATTTGATGCAAGTCATGTTCAGTTGAGCATCTCAGCTGCAACTGTATTAACGGTGAAGTTAACTCATGTGTACAAAATAGTGATTGAATAAAGATAAGTTACCATAAAATTTAGAAATAATTTCAGGGCAGATAGTTGTGAAAACAATAGGTAGTGTATTGGGGGCATTTACACATATAACATTAACATAACCGCGAACTCACTTTGTGTTGTGTTTTTCCCACAGCTGGTGGTTCAGAGTGTGTCAACATTGACATGTGTGCTGAGGAGATGTGTAAGAATGGAGCGACTTGTTCAGACAACTCAGGCAAGGAAGGTGTCTATGAGTGTAGATGTGTCCCTGGATACACCGGCTACAACTGTCAACATAACGTGGATGAGTGCGCCAACAGTCCCTGTCAGAATGGAGCAACGTGTATCGACAAGGTCAATGGGTACCAATGTACCTGTCGTCCTGGCTACACTGGTGAGTTTCAACTTGTAATAGCATAGTAAATGGATACAACTGTACCTGTCTTCTTGGCTGCATTGGTGAGTTTCAACATGTAATGACGATTCATGTCCATTTCACCTACTGTGGTTTATGGTTAATTCTGACGACATCCCTATTTGCCTACTGCCCAATTAAGGCCTACCCCCACATTGCCTATTTTAATGTCACGTGGTCTACTAGCATAGTTTGGCTCCAACAGGATGAAACGTTAATTTGATGTAGCTTCTCTCAACAATTCAGTACAAAGTACTACAAACAGCTTTTACATAGTTTTTTCTTAGAATTAGTTCTTTTTGGGTTGAATAAACTGTTGTCTCTTCATAAATAATAACTAAGAGGACTAAAATTTAACTCAAGAAAAAAATTTATGATTTGTGCAAAGCAACATTACATTACATTACACATACCTTTTTAGCATGTAATTTAAATGGTAATTTTTTTATAATGACTTAAATATATATTCGTGATGAGTCTCAACATATACTGACATGGTCAATGGGTGCAAATGTCTTGGCTTTACAGGTGAGTTTCAACATGTAATGACATCAATGGATACAACTGCATATGTCTTTTTGTCTACACTGATAAGTTTCAATATGTAATAGCATCAATGGATGCAACTGCGTATGTCTTCTTGGCTACACTAGTGAATCTCAACATCAATGGATGCAATTGCATATGTCTTCGTGGCTACACTGGTGAATCTCAACATGTAATGACATCAAATTATACAACTGCATATGACTTTTTGGCTGCACTAGTGAATCTCAACATCAATGGATGCAATTGCACATATCTTCTTGGCTACACTGGTGAGTCTTAATATGTAATGACAGCAATGGGTACAACTGCATTGGCGTTTCTAATGGTTGAACATTTACCACTTTTGAACTGAACACAGTGTTTGCTTCCAGATTTAACAAGTGTAACATCTCTCTCTGTTAATTTGTCTATGCCCACAATACACATTCAGTTGTTAGAACTAATATAATTCAGTCTCGGAGCTGGAGTGTCAACAGGCTGTGGGCAAGTGTTAAGTTTCAGTTCTACAGTGTCAACAGGCTGTGGGCAAGTGTTCAGTCTCAGTTCCGGAGGGTCAACAAGCTCTCAGTAGTCTCAGTGGCATTCATTCTTCATGTCTCTTTGTTCCAGGTGTTCTCTGCAACGTGGACATAAATGAATGTGAGTCTAACCCCTGTGACCCGGATACAACTAAAACCAAAGAGTGCACCCACAGAATTGACTTTTATGAATGCATCTGCAAGCCAGGATTCACAGGCATTAACTGTTCTGTAAGTACAAAGAGGACACACACTTTAATATTCAGATGTTGGTGGTTGTTGTTGATGCAATGATTAGTGAAACATTCTTATTGAAAATTATGGGTTTCTCGGTCAGCTTTGTCACCACTGCGACTGTGTCACTGTTTACATGAAGGTTATGATGAGTGTTTCAATCAGCTTTGTCTACCCCACCGTGAATGTGTCACTGTGTTTACATGATTATGTCGAGTGTTTCGATCAGCCTTGTCTACATTACTGTGAATGTGTCACTGTGTTCATGAAAAGACTATGACGAGTGCCTCAGTCAGTCGTGTCTACACTACTGTGATTATGTCACTGTGTTTACAGAAGAACTATGACGAGTGTCTAATGCAGCCATGTCTACATCACTGTGAATGTGTTACTGTGTTTACAAGAGGACTATGACAAGTTTCTCAGTCAGCCATGTCTACACCAGTGTGAATGTGACACTGTGTCTAGAAGAGGACTATGACGAGTGTCTCAATCAGCTGTGTCTACACCACTGTGAATGTGTCACTGTGTTTACAGGACTATGACGAGTGTCTCAGTCAGCTCTGTTTACATTACTGTGAATGTGTCACTGTGTTTACAGGAGGACTATGATGAGTGTCTCAGTCAGCCATGCCTACATTACTGTGAATGTGTCACTGTGTTTACAGGAGGACTATGACGAGTGTCTCAGTCAGCCCTGTTTACATCACTGTGAATGTGTCACTGTGTTTACAGGAGGACTATGATGAGTGTCTCAGTCAGCCATGTTTACATCACTGTGAATGTGTCACTGTGTTTACAGGAGGACTATGACGAGTATCTCAGTCAGCCATGTCTACACCATTGTGAATGTGTCACTGTGTTTACAGGATGACTATGACGAGTGTCTCAGTCAGCCATGTCTACACGGTGGTGATTGTAAGAACCTACATGATGAATTTTCCTGTAACTGCACGGAGGGTTGGACGGGCAAGAGATGTGATTCAATCATCAGTTATTGCAGCTCTGATCCATGCCTAAATGGTGCTACGTGCCACGATGTATTCACGGACTACTTCTGTCAGTGAGTGTTATGTTAGATTTACATAATATGATTACTTATTTTGTGGATATCCCTGATATATACCTTCTAATGTTAATATGCCATGTAACTATTCACTCACTGTTGTTCCATCTAGTGTAATGACGTTATGCATTTGAATAAATAATAGATATAAGCTCCACAAGGAAATTAGCATATTGCAGTAAAAGCACATTTCGGTAACCAACAAAAAAAGTACGTTGAAGTAAGCTCCATAAAAAAAACATTCCGCAGGAAGTCTGCTGGGATAAATTGCACAGGAAACCTGTTGGGGTAATTTACTGTGGAAGCCTACTGTAAACCTTGCACTGCAAGAAGCCAGTTGGGGTAAGCAGTGACTAAGCACTGCAAGAAGCCATTTGGGGTAAGCGCCCCGAGAAGTCAGTTGAGGTAAACACCGCAGTAAACTATGCCAGAATGCAGTTTGAGTAAACTCTATGAGAAGCTTGTTAGTGTACTTGCACCACGAGGCATGCACAACGCTGATATCTATGAAGTAAATCAGTAATTGAAGAGCCGAATTCCAAAACGCGCACAGTCCATTTAAAAAAATAGATAATTGTCCCAGTTGCTCAGCTGTATATCTTCAATGTTAATGGTTTTTCAATCTGGTTTCAATCCATGTATGTAGAGCCTGCTACTTTGGCCAATTTTTCTACCAGAGAAAGAATTTACAAAACGCACTCAGTCCTTGGTATGTGCAGCGCCGTGTGCCAGAAGTGCCAGCGAATATAGTGGAACCCACGAATGAACAACGCGCTGCCTTGTCAGACGATTAGCATTTGCCTGTGTTGAAAATGAAAGATCGAGAAGGCGAAAACGTAATCCAGATAACTGGAAGAAAAAACCCACAAACCCAACCAATGAAACCACAAATCCGTCTCTGGATGTATTTCCTAGAGAATCTGTTGAATTAATCCAAATCTTGTTAGTCTGCGCTGTATAAGAAATATATTTAATACTTCAAAACGATCCCCTTTTGTATGCTGTCGTTTTGTATAAGGGCAGGAAGGGTATTTTCGTAAAGACTGTCTTCGGCAGTTGCTAGCTACAGTAGAAAATATCACTAATGTTAAATCTTAGCTGGTATTGTTTACAAATTGGTCATGCATACCAGCGTCATCAGTAATGTAGCAGGCTGTGCACAATTTGTGTCAGACTTTGTCACTATTATTGTGTGCGCAGCGGCAATCCTTGTTGGATATGAATAAAATTTGATTGCCCATTACCAACCTACCAAGTAGTTGGTGCATTTATACAAATATAGAAAGGTCTGCGTGAGCGTGTCCCAACTTAATTATGAATACAAATACATCGGGAGTCAACGGGGTATCGAACGTTGAAAAACACACGAAATAAATTAATAACATAAAACAAAAAAATTGTGATATTTGTCTTTCTTTAAATTCTATCAACATATTCCCATGCGTCCAATGTAACAGGAAGTTGTTCAGATGATAAAAATGGGTGTTTAGTTGAAGGATGTACTGTTATTTGTAGGTGTGGGTCGGGTTACGATGGCCGTAACTGTGAAAAAGGACCTGACCTTTGTACAGTGGCCAACCCCTGTCAGAATGGGGGCACTTGCTATGTGGAAGGTGGCAAGGCCAAATGCAACTGCACGAATCGTGAGTAGATTCATCGTTTAATATAATCATCGTTTTAATAATATTGGAATGTTGTTAATAATTGGATTATTTATGGGTCACTTGATAATGATAGAGAATGGCTATTTAAAATAAGCTATACACAAATATATATAAATATATGTGTGTGTGTGTGTGTGTGTGTGTGTGTGTGTGTGTGTGTGTGTGTGTGTGTGTGTGTGTGTGTGTGTGTGTGTGTGTGTGTGTGTGTGTGTGTGTGTGTGTGTGTGTGTGTGTGTGTGTGTGTGTGTGTGTGTGTGTGTGTGTGTGTGTGTGTGTGTGTGTGTGTGTGTGTGTGTGTGTGTGTGTGTGTGTGTGTGTGTGTGTGTGTGTGTGTGTGTGTGTGTGTGTGTGTGTGTGTGTGTGTGTGTGTGTGTGTGTGTGTGTGTGTGTGTGTGTGTGTGTGTGTGTGTGTGTGTGTGTGTGTGTGTGTGTGTGTGTGTGTGTGTGTGTGTGTGTGTGTGTGTGTGTGTGTGTGTGTGTGTGTGTGTGTGTGTGTGTGTGTGTGTGTGTGTGTGTGTGTGTGTGTGTGTGTGTGTGTGTGTGTGTGTGTGTGTGTGTGTGTGTGTTTAATGTACCCAACTTCAGGTTTACATTTAATTGTATTTAATAACAGTTACGCAAAATGCCACTATACAAAAATGAAACTAATTTCATATTTCTCGAACTCTTTTAAATAATGGTATGATGTTTGAAATCAACGAACCGGATTTTCGATAAGCTAAATCTGTCGAGGATGGAGTTATGATGGGTGACGGGTGTGAGTGCGCGCTAGAGACTTCTGCTGTGGAACCAAGAACATTTGTATTGTCCAAGTGTTGGTTGTACACTTTATAGGGTATGGGTGTGAGTGTGCCAGAGAGTACTGCAGTGGGACAAACAGCATTTGTATTGTCCAAGTGTTGGTTGAAGGTTTACGGGTGATTGGTGTGAGTGTGCTAGAGACTACTGCTGTTATATAAGCAACATGTGTATTGTCGAAATGTTGGTTGTAGATTTTACCGGTGCCGGGTGTGAGTGCGCCAGAGACTACTGCAGTGGGACAAACAACGCTTGCCAGAACGGAGGCACATGCAGCATGATTTCAACTGGAGGTTTCTCTTGTTCTTGTCAACCAGGTGTGTCATTACCAAACAGTTACGTCACATGCGTGTTACAGCTGTCATCCAGTCTATCTGGACACAGCATTTGGCCGAAACATGATTTAGAGTTCAAAGTAGTGTGGCCAAGTTCCAATGATACCACTGATAAATGTTAATATACGGACCATTGAATATCTCACACACTGAGTGGAAGCCACCAACAATGCAGTTTGTGATAGTCTATTGTCATTCTCTTTGAAGTATTTAATCTTTGTCTGTGATAATAACACAATAAATTATGTAAGTGTCTAGACATTTATAAATTCCTAATGACGTTTTTTTTTAAAAATAATAATTTTACCCTACTTTGGTGCTATGCGCAATTTAAAAACAACTCAATAGTTGGCACAACGTCTAATGATAAATGCCTCAACTCAATTATAAATGTTTTACCATAATAATGGATATGTCACAGTTTCTGCCAATGCTACTACATGATTAAAAAATATTATGGTTATATCTGATTTATAAATCTTGCTTCTGTGCCTAAATCTGAAATTTAGATGGTAAATATATGCCAAGTTAGTTCTAGCTTAGGAGCTATGCATAACTTGTTACCATTATGGTGTAATCAGTTATACCCACACACGGATGCACTTGGTGTTATAATCTCAAAGTGTTTTATTAAGCAAGTTTATTTGATGCAAACAGGATTCACTGGCGTGACCTGTGAGACAAACAAGAACGACTGTTTTCGCAAGGACTGTCATGAAGGCACATGTATTGACGGCGTTGAGGACGCATTTTGTCTCTGTCCAGTTGGGAAGGCGGGGTCTGCCTGTGACAAAGGTACGTCCCAGCGGCTGTTGCTGCTTCTTGTTTTATCTTGACCTCACTCAAAGTGGCGTCTTCCAAATCATCATTGTGATCAGTTGTACTTTGCTCGAGGGTCGACAATTTCACCATGACTTGTGGTTGGGCTTTGACACGACGCCGATGATAGGGTTGCAGACATCAGTTGGTTATGCGACCTTTGTTATGACTTCGAGTCGCTCCATCCTGCTAATATAATGTTATTGTAATCCGTTTACACCAGTTTCACAGATACATTATTTATTACCGGCAAATATTACGCTTCATAACGTTGGTCAGTATAACCCCACTAAAACTACGTTCCTTTTGAGAAAGACCCTCCTTTTATTTTTCATACATCTATTTTTCACCAAATATGCAGACTTTTCGCGCGCCATTACATACTTCAATAATAGAGTCCGCATTCCTTTTCCGTTCGAATTAAGTTGAAATGTACCGCAGACAAGCAGAACAATCAATGCAATAAGTCTGATATAGACAGCGAGACGATAACAAAAAACTGTTTAAGTAACGAACGCCAAGACTGGATGTGTACTTGCGTGCGTGTGTATATGTGTGCAGATGTGTGTAAGTACCTGCATGAAATATCTTCAGATATCAAGAGGAAAGTTATCTCGCATGGTCTCACCAACTGCGTGTCAACTATTTGCAGACATTGAGAGAGACGTAGACCTTCAGTTTGACGGCAGAGGTGGTGCGTATTCACTGCACCCATTTCCAGTGAACGCGTCATCCAGCAGCATTGGTGTGTGGGTGCGCTATGCAGACAGGGGTAGCACAGGCACCTTCTTGAGTATGCATATGGTGAAGTAAGTAGATGCATTTCGTATTTTCTTACAAAGTAATATATAGCTTCATCAAACAAAATTAGCACAATGACATCACATAAAACAATAGTGTAACTCACTTCACTGATGTGTTGGCATTCCTTAACACATTTGCATTCTGTAACACATTGGTACACTTTCACATTGGCATTTTCTAACACACAGCGACTGTAGCAGGCATTCTGTTTTCTCGACTTGCAGAAGCAACTGTAAAAAATAATTTTAAACATTCCTGTGTCAAACATTTAGCAATTCATTGATGAAGATATATTGTAAAAAATAATGTTAAACATTCCTGTGTCAAACATTTAGCAATTCATCGGTGAAGATATATTGTAAAAAATAATTTTAAACATTCCTGTGGCAAACATTTAGCAATTCATTGATGAAGATATATTGTAAAAAATATTGCAGGACGTACAATTTGACAATAGGTTTCTTCCATGATGTTTACTGCTTGGCAGTAAACATCATGGAAGGTGACACATAGTGAGTGGTGACCTCTTCAAGACCTGCACTAGTTGTATAATATAGTGTTGTGTGTTTATAGATCACAGACCACAGCTCACGTGATGAGAACCGTCGTGTCCTTGAATGAGACGGGTGTGGAGATGAGCTTCAAAGACGATGTCAGTTTGACGTATCCTCTAGACACAGACATCAACGATGGCAACTGGCATTACGTGGCACTGAGACTGGAAGACAACGAATTCACTTTGTATCTGGATTCATTGACTGGCAGCTCAGCCTATTTTACACCTGTTGAACCAGACTAGTAAGTACTTACATCATAACAAAACGAATTTTGGACATTAATAGTGTGGGATAAGCCGGGTTGGAATCGTCTTGCGCCGTGTCGAAGCTTGAACAATTGTATGCACTCCACATTCACTCCAAGGATATCGCACTGTATAAAACAAACGTAACTTTGTTTCACAGTGCGGGCTTTATCGAAGGTGTTGCGTGTTAACGTTGACTGGCCGTGAACTGCCCAAACGTTGACCTAACTCTAATACCAGTCTTACTGTGGTCCAGTTTAGGTGCTTCTCTGAGCATGATACAGAAATATTGTTACAATGAGCAGGTTCTGTGAAGGCCATATCGTATGGTTAATGGAAGGTGCACCCACTGAAGTCAGCCAGAATGCATGGTTCCTCTGAGATATATGAGATTATTCGATAAGTGGCATATATGAATTACCCCAGTAACGTAGTTTATGGCCTGACACTCGTCATACAATATTTGCATGCAGTCTGCATTAAGGAGTAATACAAATTTAGTTTCCATCCTATGTTGACATTTATGTGAGAATAAAAAGAAACCTTATGGCCACATTAACGAAAACAATGTGATCAGACCAGCAAACAATCTTAAACCTTAACTGATCACATAATGTAAAAAGGATATGAAAATGTGATGGGGGTTCATGGGCTGGGTGTGATGAATGACAATGGGGATCGGTTTGTGAATGCTTGTGCAATAAACAATATTGTGATTGGGGGGGAATCGTGTTCACACACAAACGAATACATAAGGCGACATGGGTATCTCCTGACCAAGTCACTGAAAATCAGATAGACCACATTGGCATAAACAAAATGTTCAGAAGATCGCTACAAGACGTGCGTGTGAAGAGAGGCGCTGACGTCGCTTCTGATCACCACCTTGTAACAGCCAGGCTAAAACTCAACCTAAGAAGAAATGGAGTAGAACAAGAAAGACGAGAGGCAAGATATAATGTGGATTTCCTGAAGGATCCAAGAACAGCAGAAGAATATAAAGTCGCATTAGCTAATAGATTCAAAGTCCTGCAAGAGCTGTATGATGAAGAAGAGGGAGTAGACATCAACAGCCAATGGAGTCACATCAAGGATGCAGTAAACACCACATGCGAAGAGATAATTGGCAGAAGGAAACCCCAACAGAAAGACTGGATTTCAATAGAAACAATGAGGAAAATACAGACCAGAAGAGAAAAGAAGGAGGCAGTCAACAGCAGCCGCGCAAGGGCGACAAAGGTAATAGCTCAGAAAGAGCACATAGCAGCAAATAGAGAGGTGAAGAAAAGTGTCAAAACAGACAAAAGGAGCTTCGTGGAGAGACTTGCACAAGAGGCAGAACAGGCAGCAGCTAGCAGGAACATGAAGCAACTCTACGATACAACAAGGAAGTTAGCTGGAAAGTTTAAGAAATCAGAGCGGCCAATCAGAGACAAAAATGGGAGCGTCCTGATGGGGGCAGACAAACAGCTTAACAGATGGGCAGAGCATTTTGAAGAGCTGCTCAACAGACCCGCCCGGCAGAATCAACCAGACATCCAACCAGCTGAGACAGATCTCCTAATAGACTGTAACAAACACACTAGAGAAGAGATAAAAAAGGCAATCGCATATATGAAAAGTGGGAAAGTAGCAGGCCCTGATGGTATCCCTGCAGAAGCACTAAAGGCAGATGTAAATACTTCAGTAGAAATGCTGTACTGTCTTTTTGAGGAGATCTGGGAAAAAGAAGAAATTCCAGCAGAATGGAAAGAAGGTTACCTTATCAAGATCCCCAAGAAAGGAGACCTGAGCCGCTGTGATAATTACAGAGGAATCACGTTGTTGTCAGTACCTGGAAAGGTTCTAAACAGAATAATCCTAGAGAGGATGAAAGGCACAGTGGACCAAACTTTGCGTGAACAGCAAGCAGGCTTCAGGCAGGACAGATCGTGTACTGACCAGATTGCAACACTGCGAATCATAGTGGAACAATCCATCGAATGGAAATCATTTACGAGAAAGCCTTTGACAGTGTGGACAGGGAGACACTCTGGAAAGTGCTAAGACACTATGGGGTGCCCAGAAATCTAGTCAACATGATTAAAAACTCCTATGAGGGAATGTCATGCAGAGTTATTCATGAAGGTCAACTTACAAAGAACTTTGAGGTTATGACGGGGGTGAGACAGGGATGCTTACTGTCACCATTCCTCTTCATTCTAGTCATAGACTGGGTCATGAAAACAGCAACCAAGGAGAAACGAAACGGAATCCAGTGGACGATGCTGACCCAACTTGATGACCTGGACTTTGCGGATGACCTTGCACTCCTGTCTCACAGCCATAGGCAGATGCAGGACAAAACAACAGAACTGGCATTGATTTCAGCGCAGGTTGGGTTGAAAATCAACAAAAGGAAAACAAAGATCCTGAGAACAAATGCTCCTTGCGAAACACCAATCATGCTTGAGGGAGAGACACTGAAGAGGTCAAAGATTTCAGATATCTAGGCAGCATAGTGGATACGCTTGGAGGGACAGAGGCTGACGTAAAGAAAACTATCAGCAAAGCAAGAGTAGCTTTCCACCTGTTGAGAAATGTGTGGAAATCAAAGGTAATTGGAGAAACCACCAAAATACGCTTGTTTAACACAAATGTAAAGTCTGTGTTGATGTACGGAGCGGACACGTGGCGAATAAACAAGACCACTGAAAAGGATTCAGGCATTTGTCAACCATTGCCTGAGAAGAATTCTGCAAATACACTGGATGGACAGGATGAGCAACAAAGACCTCTAGGATAGAACACACCAAGCCCAAATAGAGATCCTTAAGAGGAGATGGGGATGGCTTGGCCACACCTTGAGAAAGCCAAGCACCAACATAACCAGACAAGTCCTGATGTGGAACCCCCAAGGCAATAGAAAGAGGGGAAGACCAAAAAACACCTGGCGGCGTGACCTCGAGGCAGACTTCAAGCAAACATGGAATGGCTGGCAACAACTGGAGAGGATTGCCCAAGACAGGAGGCGCTGGAGAAATGTTGTGGATGGCCTATGCTCCAGGAGGAGTTAAGGGCCTAAGTATAATGTAAATAGCATGCAATCACATAATACATAATATTATTAATAACCAAGCTCCTACCAATGTAGTGAACTGTCAATGATCACAAATATGTAGTTTTTTGTATAATGTATACATTATTATTTTACCATGATGTACAATGGTAGAAATGGTATCAGTTTCAATGACATCTGAAGAAAGGTAATGTTGTTTTATTTCCAGTGTGGTTTTGCACGTTGGTGGATCTGGGTCACATAGGTTCCGTGGGGCGCTCAGTCTGGTCCAGGCCTGGGACATTGCTCGCAACAGCACCGATGTCAGCAGTGTATTCAATGCGAAGAAGACTCCCGTCACCAGCCCGTCCTACACCCGGGGCCTCACTGCTGACTGGGGCTGGGACAGCTTTCAACCTGGGCTAGGCATGACAAGGATGTCTCCTTCCAAACGTGGTCAGACAATATGTCCCAGTGGACAACAATTGGACACAGATGGCAGCAAGTGTGTCAACAAACTAACAGGTAACTTAGAGCAAGGTGTGACTGAAATATGTATTTAGTATTTCCAGCAAAATCATTATATTTTTAACTCAATTCAAAATGCATTTAAAGACAATAAAAGGTGTTTTCGCCTAACACTAAATACAACATGTGCAGTAAATAAATATAATGTGTGTGTACGTGTAGGGGGCACGGTGGCGTAGTGGTTAAAACACCGGACTCTCATCGATGGAACCCGAATTCGAATCCTCTTGCTTGCAGCCGTTTCGACACTTGGGTCATTTCGTTCACCCCACGTTGCTTCATTCCACCCAACTATAGAATCCTCGCAAACGGGCTGTTACTGACAAAGTCAGCAGGATCTTTCCAGTTCTGACAAACCATGAACACGACCGCATATGTCCACCTAACTTCCCCTCATATATCTACCATGCATATACACATGTCACGTCATCAAAAAACACTGTTACGTCCATATAACGATCAAACTTTGCAAAAACTAAAAACAAAAATTCGCCATATGGAGCTAAGCACAGGAAATGGCGAGTTTTTGTTTATTTATGTTTTTGTAATTTTTTATCGCTATGTGGAAGTAAAAGTAATGTTTGGCAACGTCACGTGTGTACACATATCATACACGTATGAGGAGACATTTGGCGGTTCTATGTGGTCGTTCTCATGGTTAGGTCATAAAGTAAAAGAAGGCTACTGACGCGCTTAACTGCTCGGAAAGAGCCGGATTCGAAGATGATTATGAGGTATCACTTGCCACTAGCGGTTCGAAATCGTTACATTTTACTTTGTATTCCGGACATTTGTCATCGCCACCACTTGCCGTAGTGACGCAAGTGAAACTATACTGAACCAGTGCGTAGAAATTGCTGACTGAATGTAAACGAATGTTACAAGTTACGTCACAAAAACACGTGATCGTCCATTTCATTTGCTTCATATTTTACGTTGCATAAAAATGGCATAAATATAAATAATTAGTCACATTTTTCTCACACATATATATACCAACATGTTTTAATCATTCATTCATTTACATCGTTGTCGACAAATTAAAACTGTTAACATATTTCGCTTTGTAAAAAAATATTTGTTAGCGTTATTTCCTCCAAAATGCCAATCTACTTTACCTACCATAGCTTTACATAAACTGGTACATTCGCATTAGATACACCAACAATTACGCTTCTAAAAGAAGAAAAAATATTCCGCCTTGCCACAAAAGAAATATCAGTCAAACAAGTTATATATATATATATATATATATATATATATATATATATATATATATATATATATATATATATATATATATATATATATATATATATATATATATATATATATATATATATATATATATACAGTCTAGACCTTCGGATATTGTTTACCTGTTTCAGACAAATTTCCTCCAACTGCGACGTGTCCATCACAGGATGTTGTAAGGGTGGCTGAACAACGTCTTGCTGAGGTTAACTTTACAACAGAACCAACCTTTGAAGGTCAACACACAGTGGCCAGGAACCACAAGTCAGGTATTGTTCACAGCAAGTGGATGTCTCATTAATGCGGAATACATACAGTGGCCAGGAACAACAACTCATGTATTGTGCATAGCAAGTGGACGTCCCATGCGTCACGTCGCAATGAAATGTTTCAATATAGTGTAGATAATTTAACAAAAGACTAGCAAATCTTCGTAATTTAAAACATTTTTTAAGTATGTTATTTGTTATTATTTGGTGCACACCGGGTCAAACTGTAACTTTATCACCCTGATACAAAAATCTAAGATAAATTTGTGTTTGCAGGTGACGTGTTCCACATCGGAGTCTCTCCTGTCGTCTACAGCGCATCAGACCTTAAAGACAACCGAGCTGTGTGTCACTTCAATGTCTTCCTTCGCTGTAAGCATATTCCTTAACATATAACATGCCATGTTGTACCCGCGTCTCCTTACCCAATGTAGAAACAAACTGGGCAAAGAACTGTTTTATCAACTGGTGCCTGTTTAATCAGCAGTAGTTATTCTTTGATATGTGTGCTCAGAGTGACATTATTTGAATAGCGGATTTATATGTACATTTTGTCTTGTAATTCTTTATGATATATACATTGTTTTTTGGTTTCTTCAAAATATTGTCTAACCTAAAACGTGCATATAATTGTAGCAAATGCTTATTTTGTAACTACACTTTTATTCAATATCATGATTAGAAAAGAAATATGTTATTATGTCTTGCGTGACGATCATACCACATATCGCTGTTATATTAAGAGCCTACCACATCACGTATCATTGTTGTGTAAAGATCATACCCCATCACATAGTATTGTTATGTTATGAACCCCATCACGTGTCAATGTTGCATAAAAATCCTACCCCACCACATGTTAATGTTGTGCGAACATCCTTCCCCATCACATGTCACAGTTGTGTAAAGATCCTACCCCACCACATGTCAATGTTGGGTAAAGATCCTTCCCCATCACATGTCATTGTTGTATAAAGATCCTTCCCCATCACATGTCACAATTGTGTAAAGATCCTACCCCACCACATGTCATTTCATTGTTGTGTAAAGATCCTACTCCACCACATGTCATTGTTATGTAAAGATCCTACGCCACCACATGTCATTGTTGTGTAAAGATCCTACCCCACCACATGTCATTGTTGTGTAAAGATCCTTCCCCATCACATGTAACAGTTGTGTAAAGATCCTACCCCATCACATATCACCGTGTGGAGGTAAGTTGGACAAATAAGGGACTCCAGCAACAAAATGTGTTAATAATTTGTGGATCAAAGGTCCCAGTGAAATCAATAAGATATAACTGGGTCAACTCAGACATGATATCTAGTTGTCACACCACCTGGTTAGTTGTTGAAGGAAATGCCACATGAAGAAACAGCGGGACCCTAAATATATCACCTGATAAGGGCTTATTCAAACATCACATGCCACTATTGTGCAAGGATCATACCCCATCACATGTCACTATTGTACAACGATCCTACAACATCACATCACATGTCATTGTTGTGCATAGATCCTACCTCGTTACAATATCACGTTGCCATATTATGTCGAAGGAACCTATGTGAAAGTTTTTCGTAAATTACGTAACTCGGAACAATAGTTACGCACAATTTTTAGCAACGTTCTGCGTGTGTCTACCATTATTAGGTGATCTATGTCAAACGTACAACGAATGCTTCGTGAAACCGGCAGTTGTAGTCCAACGTGATTTTTGTTGCGTGAAGTTGTAAGTGCCATTGGCATTGCCCTACCAGAACCACAATTGATTATAAATTCAAAAAATACAGTTGCCAAATGGTTGCTGGGTAACGTAATTGTTTCATTGTGTCATTGCAACAGGCGATTGAGTAACATAGCATGGTTTCAAACATAAACGGACGTTATTGGGTTTCTAGACTTTATATTTTTTTTAAATATTCTTCCTAGCCTCAACATGCGGAGAGTACAGGCAGACGGATAGGCGACAACATAAATACTAACTTATATTCAGTTCAATTTGTTTTTGCATCTAAAGTGTGGGATAATGAAGTTTCTGAATGTTACTCTTAAATGCATCCAGACTGCTTAGACTAGTAATGTGTTCAGGAAAAAAAATAGGTGTTTACCATATGAAATAAACATGTGCAGAATCTGCATATTAAATTAAAGTTGTGGCAGAGGTAAATGGTTAGTGGCGCCACTGGTGGGAGTTTGTACCAAAACTTGACTGGGTAGTGCAAGGAATCATAAGCTCTTGCCTTTTCTGCTGTGCGACGTCGATCAACTCGGCTAGTTTAACACCTGACGGCTGGTGTCGCTGTTATATATATATATATATAGGGATATATATATATATATATATATGTCCTACATATATATATATATATATAACAGCGACACCAGCCGTCAGGTGGCGCTGTAGACGTTTATAAGTAGCTAGCAGCGCCTCCTGGTAGCGACGTCCTTTATAAAAAAAAAAAAAAGGAGGAGGTTTGAAAGGTCTATATAGCACATTACCACTGCTACGGTGCAGTGCTCGCTATGGCTGCTGGTGCTCCGCTCGCACCGTAGCAGTGGTAATGTGCTATATAGACTTTCAAACCTCCCTCCTTTTATAAAGACGTCGCTACCAGAGGCTGCTAGCTACTATAAACGTCTACAGCGCCACCTGACGGCTGGTGTCGCTATTATATATATATATATATATATATATATATATATATATATATATATATATATATATATATATATATATATATATATGTAGGACATATATATATATATATATATATCCCTATATATATATATATATATAACGACACCAGCAAATCAGGTACATTATATATATATATATATATATATATATATATATATATATATATATATATATATATATATATATATATATATATATATATATATATATATATATATATATATGTAGGGACATATATATATATATATATATATCCTATATATATATATATATATAACAGCGACACCAGCCGTCAGGTGGCGCTGTAGACGTTTATAAGTAGCTAGCAGCGCCTCCTGGTAGCGACGTCCTTTATAAAAAAAAAAAGGAGGGAGGTTTGAAAGGTCTATATAGCACATTACCACTGCTACGGTGCGAGCGGAGCACCAGCAGCCATAGCGAGCACTGCACCGTAGCAGTGGTAATGTGCTATATAGACCTTTCAAACCTCCTCCTTTTTTTATAAGGACGTCGCTACCAGGAGCGCTGCTGCTACTATAAACGTCTACAGCGCCACCTGACGGCTGGTGTCATTATTATATATATATATATATATAGGGATATATATATATATATATATGTCCCTACATATATATATATATATATAACAGCGACACCAGCCGTCAGGTGGCGCTGTAGACGTTTATAAGTAGCTAGCAGCGCCTCCTGGTAGCGACGTCCTTTATAAAAAAAAAAGGAGGGAGGTTTGAAAGGTCTATATAGCACATTACCACTGCTACGGTGCGAGACTGGTGGCGCTGTAGACGTTTATAAGTAGCTAGCAGCGCCTCCTGGTAGCGACGTCCTTTATAAAAAAAAAAAAGGAGGGAGGTTTGAAAGGTCTATATAGCACATTACCACTGCTACGGTGCGAGACTGGTGGCGCTGTAGACGTTTATAAGTAGCTAGCAGCGCCTCCTGGTAGCGACGTCCTTTATAAAAAAAAAAAAAGGAGGGAGGTTTGAAAGGTCTATATAGCACATTACCACTGCTACGGTGCAGTGCTCGCTATGGCTGCTGGTGCTCCGCTCGCACCGTAGCAGTGGTAATGTGCTATATAGACCATTCAAACCTCCTCCTTTTATAAGACGTCGCTACAGAAGGCGCTGCTATACTATAAACGTCTACAGCTCCACCTGACGGCTGGTGTCGCTGTTATATATATATATATGTAGGGACATATATATATATATATATATATATCCTATATATATATATAACAGCGACACCAGCCGTCAGGTGGCGCTGTAGACGTTTATAAGTAGCTAGCAGCGCCTCCTGGTAGCGACGTCCTTTATAAAAAAAAAAAAAGGAGGGAGGTTTGAAAGGTCTATATAGCACATTACCACTGCTACGGTGCAGTGCTCGCTATGGCTGCTGGTGCTCCGCTCGCACCGTAGCAGTGGTAATGTGCTATATAGACCTTTCAAACCTTAAAGGACGTCGCTACCAGGAAGCGCTGCTAGCTACTATAAACGTCTACAGCGCCACCTGACGGCTGGTGTCGCTGTATATATATATATATATGTAGGACATATATATATATATATATATATATATATCCCATATATATATATAACAGCGACACCAGCCGTCAGGTGGCGCTGTAGACGTTTATAAGTAGCTAGCAGCGCCTCCTGGTAGCGACGTCCTTTATAAAAAAAAAGGAGGGAGGTTTGAAAGGTCTATATAGCACATTACCACTGCTACGGTGCAGTGCTCGCTATGGCTGCTGGTGCTCCGCTCGCACCGTAGCAGTGGTAATGTGCTATATAGACTAACCTCTCCTTTTATAAAGACGTCGCTACCAGGAGGCTGCTGCTACTTATAAACGTCTACAGCGCCACCTGACGGCTGTGTCGCTGTTATATATATATTTATAGGGATATATATATATATATATATATGTCCTACATATATATATATATATAACAGCGACACCAGCCGTCAGGTGGCGCTGTAGACGTTTATAAGTAGCTAGCAGCGCCTCCTGGTAGCGACGTCCTTTATAAAAAAAAAAGGAGGGAGGTTTGAAAGGTCTATATAGCACATTACCACTGCTACGGTGCAGTGCTGCGCTATGGCTGCTGGTGCTCCGCTCGCACCGTAGCAGTGGTAATGTGCTATATGACCTTTCAAACCTCCCTCTTTTTTATAAGGACGTCGCTACCAGGAAGCTGCTAGCTACTTATAAACGTCTACAGCGCCACCTGACGACTGGTGTCGCTGTTATATATATATATATAGGGATATATATATATATATGTCCCTACATATATATATATATAACAGCGACACCAGCCGTCAGGTGGCGCTGTAGATGTTTATAAGTAGCTAGCAGCGCCTCCTGGTAGCGACGTCCTTTATAAAAAAAAAAAGGAGGGAGGTTTGAAAGGTCTATATAGCACATTACCACTGCTACGGTGCGAGCGGAGCACCAGCAGCCATAGCGAGCACTGCACCGTAGCAGTGGTAATGTCATTAAGTAATGTTAGTTAAAGAATAGTGTAGATTAGATATCAGTAAGTATTCGTTCTCACAAGACATCGGCGGTTTTAGTTTTGGATGGCAATTAAATCTAAATCTACTGTTGTGTAGAGTTCCTACCCCAGCACATCTGGTGTATAAAGATCCTAACCTATCACATGTCACAGTATTTTAAAGATCCTACCCTGTCACATGTCGTTGTAGTAATGCCATTGGTGACAGCGTGCATGTGTAATGTTCTGTTTCAGTGGGTGACTGTAGGATACCAGAACCTCCCATTGGTGGCAAGACACCAGACTGTGGTGATGTCAACAACTTGATCTACAAACGCTGTTCAGTGGAATGTGACAGTGGCAAGGCGTTCTTGCGTCCAGTGCCCAAATTCTACTCGTGTGGTCCAATTGGTGTGTGGAACACAAACAGCCCAATGAACAGGTTCAAGTTCCCACCGTGTGGAGGTAAGTTGGACAAATAAGGGACTCCAGAAACAAAATGTGTTAATAATTTGTGGATCAAAGGTCCCAGTGAAAACAATAAGATATAACTGGGTCAACTCAGACATGATATCTAGTTGTCACACCACCTGGTTAGTTGTTGAAGGAAATGCCACATGAAGAAACAGCGGGACCCTAAATATATCACCTGATAAGGGCTTATTCAAACATTGTATCACACGATATGGGTTTATTCAAACATTATATCACATGATAAGGACTTATGCAAACCAAATATGACCATATAAGGGCTTATTCAAACATTATGAAAATATTCTTGAATTTATAGAAATTCGGGTTCATTGGCTAGTTTCGTTAGATAGTGTTTTACCACCTAAGACATTTAAAATAATTCGGATAGGCCAGTGATATTCTTGTGAGGTAAAACAATGTATAAATATGAAAGCAACTGTGTTGACACAATGTTGGTAGTCATTGTCGAAGTCCTTCTCAATTCGCAATGTTGTGAAGCAGGGTTGCGTCCTTGCACCAACCTTGTTTGGGATATTTTTCTCCCTGCTGCTTTCCTATTCCTTCGGCTCATCTTCAGAAGGTGTGTGCTTACATTCAAGGACAGGTGGGAAGCTGTTCAAACTGGCCCGTCTGCATGCGAAAACCAATATACGACAGGTCCTGATCAGTGTGATGCTCTTCCATGAAGACGCAGCGCTAACATCGCACACAGAAGACTTTACCAAAAGGCTCACAGACCAACTTGTCCAGGCGTGCGTAGAATAGGACCTGATCATAAGCCTGAAAAAGACCAATGTCTTGGGCTAAGAAGTTAGCGAAGCTCCTGTAATCAGCACTGATAACCACACTCTGGAAATGGTGCAGTTCACCTACCTAGAGTCAACCATTACCAGCAACCTATCCTTCAACATAGAGATAGTTAAGCGCAATGGAAAGACAGCATATTTCATGTCAAGGTTGTTCCAGAGGGTGTGGGAGAACAGCATGCTCTCTGAGAATGCAAATGTTCGAATTACATCTCCAACATCTCCTCAGACGCATACTTGACATCATCTGGCAAGAACACACACCAAACAAGGATGTCAGTGGGCGTGCAGACATCCCCAACATGTTCGCCCTGCTAAGCCAGCGACGTCTGCGTTGGCTTGGCCATGTCTGCCTCATGGACATATTTCAAAGGACATCCTCTGTAATGAACTTGCTTCTGGTGGAAGGCGTTTTCTGGTGCAAAGCCGTCCAGCTATGCGGTTCAGGGATGCTTGCAAATGAGATATCAAATCTGCTCATATTATCTTCGAGTCATGGAAATCTGGTGCAGCAGATCGCAACAACTGGCGACAGGCTGTGTAGAGTGGTGTGAGGAAGGCAGAAGAAAGAAGAAACTAAATGTGGACGGAGAAGAGAGAGCGTCAGAGAGAAAGGCCATCGAAGGAAGGAACTATTTATCGATCCCTGGTCGCTATATGACAGCAGTTCTATGAATATCGTTGGAAGGAAAAAACCCAGAAACAACATGTAATATATGAAGTAAAATGTCATCTAACCTAAGTGGGCTCAACCAGAATGACACAGCACAACAACATGAGAGCCCCCCCACCCGCCCACCCACGGCGGTAGAGGGAAGTCAACCAAATTAGGGACATACAATCACGACCAAAGATGCTACAGTGCAGGCATGAGAAGACAACACCCGGCGCAGAAAGATCAGCGAAACGATTGAAATATGGGAGACACACCCAGCAATCAGCATAGACGGGGTTACAACCTTGCCGAGAATTTCACAGGATCGCATGACAGATAGCAGCTCAAAGTAATGCTTACGAATGGACTGAGAGGGTTCCGAAAGCTCTGTTGAGCACTAAATAGAGACTCTGAAATATAGCTAGATATAACAAGGCTGCCATCCAAACCAAAGAGCTCCAGATGCCAAGTGGACAAGGAAGACATTGTCTAATCGACAGTCGTTGTCTATCTATGCATAGCTCGCCCGTACAATATACCTGTCAATTTTATTTTAAAACATATTCACACTGCCAGCAATAACACAATCATTAGATAATGTGTTCCATGCAGTTGTCGAATGAAAACGTATATATCCTACACTGCTCCTCAACTAGTTTATCAAAAACATTCTATTAGGCATTGTCCACTAATGTGTCTTGGATGATACTTAAGATTCCGTTTGTCTTTCTTCGTAATCCTTAACAGTCCTCACCCTACATTCACTTCTCAAAAATTGAAACTACTATTCAGACTCAAAGCGATTACATTACTAATGTAACCAATGACAAAGTAAACACCACCTCACAGCGATTACACTACCAATGTAATCAATGACTATGCAAACATCATACTTGCATTGCTTACACTACTAATGTAAGAAATTTAAACACCATACTCAGAACGATTACACTACAAAAATAATCAAGTACACTATGTATTTAAAAGTTAATTCATTTTCAATGCAACACCATGTAAACTAATAAAAAATGTTGAGGAAGTGTTTTACATGTTAAACAATGTTGAACGATTGACAAAAGCTCTCAAGCTTTGCTATAAATATATACTAATACACAGAAATATAAACTATGCATGATTTCAGTTGTGTGTGTGGCACATCATAGCTGTGACAACTAACATATTGCCTTTTTGTAAGTTTGTTCCTTTTCTCTAACTTCAGAGTCTGGCATTGTAAGCAAACACCTGCGGTTTGGCTGGGACTTTGACCTGGATGCTGACTTCACCGCTGACAATGCCACTACAATGAAGACACAACTTCGCCAGAAGTTTGTGGACTGGAGTAAAGAACTGGAGAAACTGCAGTCTGCCAGTCCTTTTTGTGTGACAGCTAACTGTTCAGACGTGTCCATCACAGTGACTGACAACAAAGAAGATTACCGCATACACATCGACATTGATGGAGTGGCGCAAGTCTCATTACTTTGTCTTTAACTGTTCAATAATATTTCCATACATTGACATTGTGGTTTTACTACTATTTTAGAGATATACATGTATACAGAGGAGTAACGATTATGCCGAAATTAATATGTTGTTGCATATAATTGTTTTAATATGTGTTGTTTTGTAGAGTGGAGGTTGGAAACAAATGGCCGGTCGTGGAAGCAGTTGCACAAGAAGTGCTGCTTAACCATGGATTTGACTTGCATCCGGTAAATTCATTATGTACAGTATTTTAAAACACAACATTTTGGCAATATATATCAATAACAGTTGTATTAGTGGCTAGCTTCTATCTCGTGAGACAATGTTTGCTTTAGTTACGTCATCATCTTGTCGGTATATTGCCAACATGACGTCTTGCACGCCCTGATATCTTGATTAGACCAGTACGCTTTGATGTCGATATCAAGACGGCCGTTACAACTGGCTTGCCAGGTAGATCGGTCTTCGGCAACCGTTTGCCCAAGCAGAGGGTTTCCTTTCCTGTCTGCGAAACGTTGTCCATGTTTCTGCACAATACAACAGGATGCAGAGAACGCAAGGCTCTTTTTGGACCAGACTCTTTTGAAAGTCCTCCAAAAGATGTTGTATGCTTATTTCCTTGTCAAACATGAAATTGTTAGACCTGACGGAACATAATTATGCGATGATCTCCACAGTTTCGAATACTTCATCATTAATGAAGAGTTTGACTTATTGAATCCCTTTGCTCATTCTCGACATCTCTGGGAAGCATTCAGCCATTACTGCTGCGAGATGACAGTTCGTTGCTCCAAAGCTGATTTCCAACCCGTTGTCTTCCATCTGTCACTCATTTCTTATATCCGGTTGATGATGTCATCCCCTATTCGATGGGACTTTAGTTTAAGTAGATGCATACATGCATGCATGCATTTAACATATACACGCAAACATATTGTACGTGAATACATGTACAATATACATGTTAATACAGGCCTATAAACATACGTACACGTAGTCATTATGCCATAAGTGTTAGCAAAGGCTACTCGTTATATCACTAATGTCAACAAAGCCTATTCACAATGTCATCAATGTCATCAAAATATGTGTTATTACACAAACTATACAAAATAAACTCATTTATTCCGCAATCAATGTGTAATGTTATTGTCCAATCCTACATGTTCACACACGTATATGTATTATATTATACAAATGTTTATTCTTTTCTAACCAGACCATGCCTGGTGCGAAAGATATTGACATGTCGTCATTCTGGATTAAAGAGGAAGTGTCGTGTAAATTCAACTACCAGGCAGTTGGTGACACTTGTGGTACGTGATGTCAACAAACAGACAGTTAATGATATTTGTGGTGGGTGATGTCAACTATCAGGCAGTTTGTGACATTTATGATAAGCTATATCAATTATCAGGTAGTTGTTGATAATTGTGGTATGTTACGTCAACTATCAGGCAGATGGCGATACTTGTGGTATGTGATGTCAACTATCAAGCATTTGGTAATACTTGTGGTATGTGATATCAACTAACAGGCAGTTGGTGACACTTGTCGTATGCGAAGTCAATGATTGTTGTTTTATGAAGGTCATGTGCTAATGCACTAAACCACTGGAAGCAGAATTTTACTTGTGAGACTCGCATTGGGAAACATTTTTTAAGTGTCTTAGCCAAGTGAGCTCTACTTTCTGTTTTATTTTTTTTCAGTTAACAATAATATTCATTAACTATATCATGAAATTTAACTGGAACATTTGCCACTTTCAGTGAAGTGCACACCTGGAACTGTATACAGCAACACAACAAAGACATGTGACGACTGTCCCATTGGCTTCTACCGAGGCCAGAGAGACACAAAGTGTGAAGAGTGCCCATCAGGAAATACAACAGAGACAGTTGGGTCTACCAGTAGCAGCGAATGTATAGGTAAGACAGCTCTGCCTCATAAGTGTCACAGCAGTGTCACAGCAGTATCACAGCAGTGTCAAAGCAGTGCCACAGCACTGTCACAGCGGTGTTACAGCAGTGTTACAAGAGTGCCAACTCACAGTCACAGTTGCAAATGTTACATGAAGAACATATCAAACTACTCTGTAGCATTGTTCCAACTTCGCAACACTGGCAAGATATCTTTTTCACTATTATTGTTGCATACAAGGATATATTACAAGTTGTTGTGTGAACCAACAGTACCAATAGCATCAAATAGACAGAAATCTAGTTGAGTGTGAAAATCTCCTGATTTGGATGACATGATCCTATACATGCTTTACAATGTCATCCATTCATCATAACACAAAGGCCTGTGTGATTGTTGCAAACATGGTAACCTCTTTGACAATACAAATGTCAGTTAGCGGTCATGAATGAGTCCCTAATTGTATATATTCACATCTAAGATGTGCTTTGGGACCCTTGTCCTTCTCCACATACGAACACTTATGGTCAATAATAATATCCAGTTTCATTGTCACTTGTGAGAATGTATATTATTATCCCCTCCCCAACAAAAATCAAAAAGACATAGTATAATTTAGTGCAATGATACCTTAAACTATTGGCTTTCTAACAATAGCGATTAACTTATCTAAGCCAATATGATATATACGTACCATATACAATTTAAACCATGAGAGATATGTGCTCTAACTATACACTACAAGCTAACGTATGAGATACCTGTGCTCTAACTTTGTACAAGCTAAAGTATGATAAACATGTGCCCTAACCTTGTACAAACTGAAGTATGAGAGATATGTGCTCTAACTATGTACAAGCTAAAATATGAAAGACGTATGCTCTAAACATGTACAAGCTAAAGCATGACATATATGTGCTCTGCTCTAACCATGTACAAACTAAAGCATGATTAGACCTGTGCTTTAGCAATGTATAAGTTAAAGCTTGAAATACATATGCTCTAACCATGTACAAGCTAAAGCATGACATACATGTGCTCTAACCATATACAAGCCAACGTATTATAGGCACGTGTTCTAACCATGTACAAGCAAAAATAAGAGAGACCTGTTTCAAAGGTAAAAAGGTGAGTTCTTATATAAATAACGCGATATGCTGTCATCGGGACTGCTCAAAACGATTTACACTTCATCCTTGTACAGGGTAATATATGTGAGACCTGTGCTCTGTACAACCTACAACATAAGCCTTGTGACTGTTCAGACTCATGTAAGGCGGGCCACTTCTTCAACACATCCAGTCTTAGCTGTGAGTCATGTGGCTATGGTTACTACCAGCCAGACGTCGGCCTCACCTACTGTTTGGCTTGCGCTATTGGCAAGGTAACGCGCACACTGAAAGCGACGGACGAAGCTGAATGTTTTGGTGAGTTATGCCATGTTTATATCGTATGTGTGTAGTATTTTGGGCATAATACACCACTATTAATGTTAATGTTGGATTTATATTGTCCTCTTAGCACAACTGATATATAAGGCTGTGTAACTGTAGCTGCTAACTGAGCCATTGGTCAAATAGAGTATATGAAAATGTTACTTCTCAGTAGACACTGGGCCTGTTTTTTTTTTGTAAATTGTTTGTGGCGTTTGATTTTAATTATAAAAATTATACATGCACTAGCAACCACCCAGACTTACAGCAGTGTGTATAGCTTAATATGTTTCTGTCACCAGATGACTGTGTAAGTGGCAAAGAGTTGAAGCCAGATGGAAGTTGTGTGCCATGTGAGGTCGGCACATACAGGAAGCAAGGAGTAGATCCCGTGTGTACACAGTGTAGCGCTGACAGGACCACACCAGGAGAGGGAAGCAAGGGAGCTGACGCATGTTCACTGGGTGAGTGCGTTCATCGTGGTTGATACATTGCATCTTGTACGTATTCATTTGGGTGAGTGCGTCCATCACTGGTTGACACTGTGGATCTTGTACATGTTCACTGTGTGGGTGTGTTCACCGCTGGTTGACATTGTGTATGTTATACGTGTTCACTGGGTGAGTGTGTTCATTGCTGAGGACACGTATTTTATACGTGTTCAATGGGTGAGTGTGTTAATTGCTGAGGACACGTGTTTTATACGTGTTCACTGGGTGAGTGTGTTCATTGCTGATTGACATTGTGTATTTTGTACGTGTTCAGTAGACGAATGTGTTCATCACTGGTTGACACAGTATATCTTGTACGTGTTCACTGGGTGAGTGCGTTCATAAATGGTTGAAATTGTTTATCGTGTACGTGTTCGTTGGGTGGGTGCGTTCATCACTGTTTGACACAGTGTATCGTGTACGCAGGTTTTTTTTAGGCCTCTCATACGGGCACAATGCCCGTGTGGAAGACAAGCTCTGCCTGTATGATATTTTTAGTCTTCATTTTTAATATATAATATAAAATTTAAATTAAGAAAAGAACAACTTCATCTAATAACACCAATCATAATGAGTTGTAAAACGTCCCAGGTCACAGCAGCCAAAAACGCCAAACCCCGTTTTTGTGCGTAGCAGCCAGCCTGCCGACTGTGTTTTAAATGCTGCCATTCGGCTATTTATTTATAGCCCGATCGGGTTCAAATCTCGAGCAGGACTGTCTTCTCTTAAAGAAACGTTTAATCTTTCTTCTTCCGTTGCTCTATTTTATCTGCGTGCGTGCCTGCGTTGCGCCAGCAGCTCCAGGCCAGACATATCTTCATGTGTTGTGTCCACTGTGTGTTCCAGCGAAGTGTCCAACTGGTCAGTTCCGCGTGGGCCAAGACCCGGGCACATGTCATGACTGTCCACTTGGATCGTACCGCTCTGCCAGCAAAGAAAACTGTACGTTATGTGGAGACCCTGTCTACTGGAGAACAGACGGTGTGGGCAAAACGTCAATGGGTGACTGCAGATGTACGTACATGACGTCAGACATGTACCTGAAGATTGTGACTTGAAACAGGAATAGTCACAATGACATGTCATGTGTCATTGGTGCCCATGTTATATATATATATATATATATATATATATATATATATATATATATATATATATATATGATATGCCACCATAATTATATGATATGCCACCCAATGTATCAACAAACATGTCAATTTCATACCATACATTTAGATATGTATTCATTCAACTAATGTTACTAATTAATTACTACACAAACGTCATCATGAAAGATATGTAAAATATACTAGTACATGCATTTATGCGTGAAGTACCCATAACATCTTGAATTAGTCTTGATATGTTAATCTATCCATTTAACATTTTCTACAATATGCAGTATTCTGATATAATTATGTGATATATTACGCAGTATATCATCAAACATGTTGATTTCATTATGTCTCTCCCACCAAGGTCAGTTAATATATGTGCGCCATTGATTCATATTCTGCGTTCCGTTTCTTAATCAATTTCTCAACGTCATCACATTTAATAATTTGATATCTGGAAAACATAGATATTATATGCAAATGACCTCTTGAGTTCTTTCTTAAGTGCAGACATCGGGTCAATTCATTTGTATCAATTCAGCATTTACAACTAACAGAACAGCCCATTTGATTGCTTTAACAACACCACTCAATGCACACGATACGGATAAATGTAAGATTGTAATACTAGCTTTAAACAGCACAAAAATCAGTTAATACATGCAACAAGACATACAAGCTTAACTAGTACTCAGTGGAATACGTGTTATTACAGTAACCAGTATTACTATCAGTTTTGGACAATTTTCCATGTTATTGACCGTTTTAGTACAAATTATAATAACCTTAAATACTCATCAACATATATGAAATGCCTAGAAATTATGGGAAATGCTCAGTCATAGCATGACGTGTTTTATTAATATATGAAATGCCTAGTCAATACGTGAAATGCCTAGTCAATATATGAAATGAACACTGTGTTGGTATTACCACAAACTACAGGCTCATACAAAGTAGACTAACTTTGAATGATGTTGGGTTTGATGTTGTGCTTATTGAGAGAGTGGGTACAGACAAGAGCCCCCCCTGGAAAAAAAACATTCAGTACATCTAATACTTTCATTATTCATGCTTAATCAATCAAGATACGTCAGCCTACAAAACTACCAATAAAAATAAGAACACTAGTACTGACTTGCTGATAATGTGATACCTATAAGCGTGATATTGAAAATTCATCTTGGGCTGCAATATTGAGTTGCTCAATTGTATTAAAATAATAATATTTTGGAATTAAATGTTTTTGCCATTTCTAATGTTTTTATAGAACTTGCTTAAATTTTATGTCAACATTGTCCTGCATCATTGTGACAGCAAAGCCAAGAGGCAGGTGCAAGGTGATTTGCCTCGTTCTATAGGGAGAAGAAATGCACAACATCCAGTTGAGAAAATCGCTCGCCAATTTTAGGCAGTTAGCATTCTCAAGTGGTTATCGATTGAAAATAATGTACAATTAAATGCGGACTAATTCTCAGTACACAGTCTATATGTCAATGGGGAAACACCTTTATCCTTAATAACAGTATCTTCTTGTAATGGTCAGGTGAGAGTGTACTGGTCAGGTGAGAGTGAAATGGTCAGGAGACAGTGTACGGGCCAGGTAACAATAATGGTACCAGGGCTGTACAGACAAATGTGTGTTCATTAAAATGGTTTTGATTAGTCATTCCTTTAATTGTTGATACTAAACTGTATTGCCGGTGTTTCTAACAGTGTTATTCCTTCGTGTTGTATGTTTGTAGTCTACTGTCCGGCTGGCTCCTACATTGTAACTGACGCCCAGAATAAGAGTTACTGTGAGGGATGTCCACAGAACACGTACAAAACCCTGGATAATTACTACGCTGACCACTGCACCAACTGTTCATCAGCCAGACCTCGCACGGTCAATGTGAACTCAACTGCCGAGTCTGACTGTCGTCTTGGTTTGTTCAGTTTTACTCATTGTTTCTTGTCATTGTGGCTGTAGATAACCAGTAGGGTCCATGCATACTGGTTGTCAAGCCAAACTATATGTAAGAAGAGTGCGACATGAGTTGGCAGTGATCACTCCATGTCTACAGTTTACCATTCACAGCTGGACAGCTGTGTTGAATCTGAATTCAAATCAAGGCGTGCACTCTCTGAAAAGTTTTGTTATCTAACAGCCAGTGTTAGAAATTCAACTGTTTATTTGATGTGCATTATTTGATTTAACCAGGAAATTGCACGGTTGGAGAAGTACTAAAGAAAGACCAACTGGAACAGTGCATCAAATGTGGCTACGACACCTATCAGCCAGTGCTGGAGCCAGACAACACCACTGAGTGTCAGCCGTGCGGTACACGTAACGGACTCAATCTTGGAACAAAGCAAGAAAGAAATGGAAACAAATCCGCTTGCCTGCGTACGTACTGGCAGTTCATTGTCACTGGTCAGTGTATGTCCACAGTGTATGCCGACAGTGTGACGTATTTATAAAGAATGTACAACATTTGTACAATCAATGTATTGCAGGCCAACTCTCCTAATGTATGACATGTCATACATGGGTACAAGTGGTAACTCAGCTGAATGTATTATTACATATTATCTCAGCAGTACAGTTAGACTTTTTTCTCAGCAGTACACTTAGACTTTAGAGCCAACACACATCATTTGAGCGAATGCAACAGAAGTCGGTACTGTGGAGCCACATATAAAGACATGTCTTGAAGTTGGTATATATTGTGAAATAACATCAAGTTACTTGTGACTTCAGCTTACTGTGCTGCTGGGGAGGAGTTTGTGGGAAACAACACGTGTGAGCCTTGTCAGACAGGTTTCTACAAGGCCAATATCACTGGAGTGGCCAGGTTTGACAAGTGTACTGCCTGCCCAGTGAATCTCATCACTGCAACCACCGGGGCCACAAGTCAGAACAACTGCACCCAGGGTAAACTATGAACTCTTGGTGGCACACTAGCATTACGTTAATGTAGCAAAAGGTCTTCATTAAAGACAATTTGACATTTGGTCATATCAATGAAGTATGTTCCTACAACCGGTGACATCAGCCTGAAATAAATGTCCTATATTAAACTCATATTATCAAATTTATGTTCCACATCAAAATATATAATTAATTAAAATACATCCTAATAGATTAGTTTGATCTGAGACAGGTGCATTGAAACACTGTCACTTGTCCAGGTAACTGCAGTGCTGGCTACAAGACAGATGGAGCCAGCTGCATCCCGTGTCCACAGGGCACATATCAGCCAGAGAAGTGGCAGGATTCGTGTAAGAACTGCCCAAAGGGAAGTACCACTAAAGCAAACCAGTCATCAAGTGAGACAGACTGCAATGGTTAGTATTGATTCAAACGTTTCTTCTTTACTACATACGTCTGGAGTAAACACCCATGGAAACAATGTTTCGATGTATTGAATGCGAGTTCTGCATTAGCCTTGGCTGGCTTGTGTACTCCGTCCCAGTGTGTAGTGCAGTATTCCTGGCTGGATAGTGTACTCTGACCCAGTGTGTAGTGTAGAAGCCCTGGCTGGTTAGTGCACTCTGTCCCAGTGTATAGTCAGGTATTATCGTTGGCTGTTTAGTGTACTCCATCCCAGTGTGTAATGCAGTATCCCTGGCTGGCTAGTTTACTCTGTCCCAGTGCATAGTACAATACTCCTGGCTGGCTAGTTTACTCTGCCCCAATGTGTAGTGCAGTATCCTTGGCTGGCTAGATTACTCTCTCCCAGTGCATAGTACAGTATCCCTGGCTGGCTAGTTTACTCTGTCCCAGTGTGTAGCACAGTATCCCTGGTTGGCTAGTTTACTCTGTCCCAGTGTGTAGTGCAATATCCCTGCCTGGCTAGTTTATTCTGTCCCAGTGCATAGTACAGCATCCCTGGCTGGCTTGTGTACTCTGACCCAGTGTGTAGTGCAGCATTCCTGGTGGCTAGTGTAGTCTGTCCCAGTGAGTAGTTGTGTCCAAGTGAGCAACATGTTGTGTTTGACAGTGTGTTACTAGTGACCTAGTTATACTTTATAACCTTTGCTTTAAGACTTGAGCTGTTGGAGCAATACTTGAACGAGCCATGACATTACTTACGTAGATACATGGAAGGGTTGTTTACTGCTGTGTAATATGTAGACTTGTTTTATTATATTTGTTGTGTTCCACGCCAAAATTTTATATACTTTTACGTGTACTATTTTTGTTTTATGCCTCACATGTATTGTGCTGCTTATCATTAAATACATGTGTGTGTGTGTGTGTGTGTGTTTGTGTATATATGTGCATATATATATATATATATATATATATATATATATATATATATATATATATATATATATATATATATATATATATATATATATATATTATTTAGTAAATAAATAAATAAAGAAAAATAAATATATATATATTTATATATATATATATATATGCACATATATACACAAACACACACACATATATATTTAATGATAAGCAGCATATATATATATATATATATATATATATATATATATATATATATATATAAGGTACGTTTGTATAAGGTACGTTTTAACAAGCATGGTATTCAGTCCTTGGGATTGTTTAAAGCGCTTTACATTTCACTTCCTGGCAGACCTGTTCATCCCAACGCCATTTCGACTTCTCTGGGAAGCATTCAGCAATGCTGCAATTACTGTGCGAAGACTGTTCATTCAAATAACCACATATGTCTGTATCCAGGTAATTATGTATACATCTGAGTGAACTGTGGCAACATGGGATGAACGAAATTGCCAAAGCTTCGAAAAAGGCAAGACGGTTCGAACCCGGGTTCTCCTGATTGAGAGCCCGACGTTCTAAAGGGTACGCTAAGTAATAGCGAGCGTGACGTAAAGTGCCACGGAGCACGCAATTAATATGGTGCTATATAAATATTATTGTGCTGTTTTATTTTACCTATTGTTCCACAAACTGCAGAGTCATTGTCCACTAGATGGCACCATGGGTGATAGGCCATTCTTAATGGTATATCGGTAGACCATTCTTAATGGTATATCGGTAGACTATTCTTAATGGTATATCTGTATGTACTCCATCCTGGGCTAAGCCCTTATTTGTGTTTATAGTCTACCCCAACAACACTCGATGCACCTTCTCGCTCACATTGGAAATAAAATGGACTGCAGAATACAGCAACACAGCATCATCAGCATATAAGGTCTTGAAAGAAAAACTTCTGAAATCGGTAAGTATCAAATTTGTCTACAGTTGGGTTGACAAATGTGTTTCTACCATCAATGTTGTAGGTAACGCCTGTTGACAACACTGTATTTCAATCACATTATTTCAATGAGGTCTTGAATTAAGACATGTGTATTTTCTGTTATAGATTGAGTACTTGTTTGGCAGAGATCTGGTTGATATCTACAAAAAAGAAAAAGGACTTAAATTACTTGCACTGACGTAAGTCTGTCTTGCCGTATTTTTCTTGTTGACTCCTTCACTAAGTTGTTATATCTGCTCTATCTTGGTCTAAATCAATACTTAAGCATGTTCTTTCTTGGAACAAATAATATAGAATTGAAGACATAAGGAGACTTTGATTGACACCATCAATGTGTGGACGGGACTGAACTTGACAGAGAGTCTGGACCAGGGACCGAGTGGGGTGGAGAAGCGTTGTGCGTAAAGCAGTGGCCTCTTGAAATAAACCAGTGTATCACAATTACCAATGCCATCTTGAAATAAACTAGTGTGTCACTGTTTGCTGTGACATCCTAAAATGACTCAGTGTCTCGCAGTTAGAAGTGACATCCTGACATTTTGTTTAAATGTGTGAACCTATATATGTCTACTTATTCCCACGTGACTGCTTGTCTCCTTAAATCCTTAAAGAGATGATATACAGCAACATTGTTTTATGATAATCTTATGAAATACATAAGGATTTTTATTATTTTTAACTTGCCATCAACTTGTAGCATGATGTTGACTCGCAATTAAATTAGCACAGTTAGTATTATTTCAGCAAGTGATCACTGTGGTGTTTATTCTTTGTAGTGAAGGGAGTGTGGTTGCATCATTGGAAACACAATTTGTCAAAAAAGACACAACAGGTACAGAAGTGGTGGTGCGTGTGAGAGACGTGTTGACAACTGTTGTCAAGACTGGCGAGTTACCTGCACCGCCAGGGGAATCCTTCACACCTTTGAAGACAGTTGTCACAGCACTGCCTCAGGTGGCTGAGATACCTGATGGAGCTCCACGTAAGTGTTTCGCTGAGGCTTCCCTAGGTTAGTGCTGCTACAATGAGAACTAATAGTATAACTTATACATGTCTTGTTATATTATGTGTGGTTTTAGATGACCAGAAGTAGTTGTGAAGGTATTATTGACTTGCCCCAACAGCGCTCATAGATCCCTTTATGTAGCTAGTTCTAAGAAACAGCCACATAAAAAAGTCATGGAAATAAACTCACGTGTAGAAGCCACGAGTCAAGGGAAAGGTCACACAGACGCATAACAATATATATGCATTTAGAAAAAAGTACTAAGCTGGAGCTAAGCACTGGTTATAAAATATAATTGTACCTTTTCTATGATTCGCACTCAGTGTGGAGGCAGCCTGACATCCTACTCGCGACACAAAGACAAACCGAGAGATGGCCACTGTTATCTTTACTCTGCTATGTATTCAGGCTGCGTCAGTGGAAAACAACTCAATGCTGCCGGCACTGGATGTGAACTATGTGATGTGGGTTACTATCAGCCCAATGACGGAGAATACCGCTGCTACAAATGTCCTTCTGGCTACTCAACAATTGGCACTGGAAAAAGCTCCATCAAAGAAATATCCTGCAAGGGTTAGTGTTGTGAGTTCTTAATCACAAGATGGCCTGCAAGGATTAGTGTTGTGTGTTCTATAAGGGTTAATGTTCTGTGTTCTCTGTTGCAAGATTTCCTACAAGGGTTAGTGTTGTGCGTCCTCAGTTGAACTTTAGAAATAATTTGTTGTGTAGCTCGACTTTGTGGATATCTTCAACAATATCGTATGTTTACAGATATGTGCACTGCGGATGCAAACTATTGTCAGCATGATGGCAGTTGTACATTTGACAAGTATGCAAAGAAACCCATGTGCACTTGCCGCGACCTCTATAAAGGAGATCAGTGTCAAACAAGGATAGGTCAGTCGCAAGCGTTCTTACAATTCACCGTAATCTTGTCTGATATATGTGTGTGTGTGTGTGTGTGTGTGTGTGTGTGTGTTTGTATGTATGTATATATATATATATATATATATATATATATATATATATATATATATATATATATATATATATATATATATAATAGTCATAAATTATATACATTATATATGAGTAGTTCTTTCGAATTGATGACTAGTAGGTTGAATTCATACAAAACAAGATAATTCACAAAAAGTATATTGTCGGATTTTTCCAACCGGCACAAAAGGCTAAAAATTGATGAGCGAATACGTTCATTAAATATGAGTTCAAATGCTAATGCATGGTATGCTTACTGGTTGTTGAGGGCAAACAACAAAGTGGTTTTACAACTGTGATCGCCTTTTGTCGCTTCAAATGCCTACGACTAGTCCGACTTCCCACTGATATATTGCCCTTGGTTCTATTGCTTCAGATGCCTATGCCAAGTCAAACTGTCACCTGATCCTTGATCTGGTTACTGGTCTTGTTGATTCAGATGCCTACACCGAGTCCAACTTTCCACTGATCCTTGGTCTTTTTGTTTCAGATGCCTATGCCCAATCCAACTTTTATCTGATCCTTGGTCTGGTCACTGGTCTTGTTGCGCTTCTGTTCATCATCATGTTCATCGTGGCGTCCTTCGGATTCAGGCAAGTAACTTACTGCTGATACACAGCTTGTCCTACAACTTTTAGAATGTTACACATAAATAAGTTTCTGTAAAAATTATCTAGCAGAAATGTATTCCTTTTTTCTAACAAAAATAAATATTAATGTTCACACTGACCATTTACAGATTCAAACAGATGACACGAATCATTACTTTTTGTCTACCGAAATCGCATACCTTAGCGTGCCACGGATATTATGTATCGTGTACCGCACAGTAGCACGTGTATCGCGATATTGTGCATCGTTTACCGCACTGTAGCACGTGTATCGCGATATTGTGTATCGTTTACCGCACTGTAGCACCTGTATAGCGATATTCCGGAATATCGTTCCAATCCTAGCTATTGACTAAATACTAGTGTTTTTAAAATAATTTATGTAAACGTATTTCATCACAAGAAACGGTGTTGTTTCAACTAAACATCAACTTCAACTTCGACAACAAGAAAGTCCATGTGATCACGTGATCACGCTCGAATCTTGCCTCACAATGTTTATATTTCAGATGAATTTGTACCGAACAATTTTATGTTAATAAATTAGAATCGATACGCCATTTCCAACAAAAAAATCCGATAACATTGTACATGTAATATTAATATTAGTAATTTAGCTGTCAGTAATAAAGATCCTAATATTGGTAGTGTGTTCGTTTCTAGCTCAGTGTTACATGAGTTCAAACAGACAGCAACGAGGTAAAGGTTATGGGCTTAAAATAAAGTTATATAGTTTAAATAATGTAACAATAAAACAAGTGTCTCTCAGAAGGATCGTATCATGCATTGGAATTAAAATCATGTAAGACATAATTTCTTGATCAGGAAGCGCATGAGAGAACGCAAGGAGAGAGAGAGGGAGGAGATGGAGGATCGCGAGAGAATGAGACATCCCAACATGACGCGAGCCTTACCTCCATCCTCGGTGTACGGCGGTCACTCACGAAGCGGCCCTCTAGGATCCACTGCTCCGTGGTCTCAGCCTGGCCACTACGTGTTCTACAACGACGACGACGACGACGAACCTGCTCGCCCAGCTCAGTACCCCGGCGTACGCCAAGCCAGTGCTCGGCCCCTCAACGTTTACCAAACCAGCGCTGCGCCCTCCACCTTTTTCCAAGCCAGTGCCGTGTCCCAGAGTCAATAAGACGGCACAGAATCAGGAGGTCTACCATTTTGACAATCCATTCAGTGGTGGACAATGTATGTGAAACAATAGGTAACCTTTGCAATAAATCACCTTCTCCAAGTTAACCTGAGTCTAACAGAAGACAGTGTCACTGACCATGCCATTTGACTAGCAAATGACACTGCTATGTCATCTATCTTGGTTCTGACTACTTCGTTCATTCTGTGTCCGTACATTTATCAACATAACATTGTTTGATGACTCTTGATATATCACATGACCATGCTCAGAGATGTATCTTTAGCAATGCCTATTACATGGTATCACTACCTTCAATATATATCACATGACCATTTTCAGATATGTATCTTTGTCAATATTGTGTAGTATCACTGCTCTTGGCATATCACATGACCATTTTCAGAGATGTATCTTTATCAACATTACGTAGTATCACTAATTCAACACATCTGACATGACCATGTTCAGAGATGGATCTTTGTCAATGCCTACTATATAGTATTATTACTCTTGATACTTCACATAACCATGGTTAGATAAGCTGATAATGTTGGATATGCTGTACCTTATCGCATCATTGTGATTTGTGGAATGATAGTTCCCTGTCAAAAATGATGAGCAGTCTTCTGTCAAGAAGACGATCATGTTTTCATCACTAGACAGTGGGCGCGTATAAGTGTAATGTATCGTGGGATAGGTTGTCGACGGAAGTGCAACTTATACTTTAAATAAGAGAGTCGGAAAGAATTAGTTTCAGCAAAGAATACATCTTGGCAACAATAACGCTTACTGATATTAAACAGAAATCACAACGTTAGCATTAGAACGCAACAATCGACTGATCTGACGTTTCAATAACTCCTCACATCACACGCTTTCACCTTTATGTTAGTGTCACGTTATTTTATGCACCAGCGGTGCCACTGGTCATTTTGGGTCGCGTCTATTGGTGACGACGACCCAGTCGCTGTGTTTGTAGTAAGTAATGCACGGGGAATGACTCAATTCACAGTAAATGCTAACATTACCCACATACTTTCTGCATCTTGAGTAAATTTATATTTACACTTACTAGAGTGTTTAGCTCATGTAACATATTAATTCTGGTTATAGAGAGAGACTGGTTTTATAATACATGTAATTCTTTTGCCATTAACACAATAGTGTATTTTAATTACAAGAAATATAACTTGATATTTATATTTTATGGACTATTAAAGCTGCCTCCTCAATTGATTTAGTTCATAAAGGATCATGTTTGTTTTAATGCAAATCTGTAGTGTGGAAATAGTTTAAATAACGGGTTTTGATAAAGATTTATTACTAAGTTAAAATCATCGAAATAATTTACTTTGATCAATATAATGATCAATATTATAGCTTGCAAAATGTAGATAACTTTCTTATAGTATATAGGGATGTACTACATACTACACTGTTGCCTTTTGTTAACATTATTTTTCGTTTGGCCGAACATCAACCATTTTAATAGTTTGTCCGATTATTTTATCGAAACTAAATAAAACATTGCACAAAGGAGCTAGCATGTTGTAGTCGAAACTAGATAAGTTGAAATGAATGAAACGAGTCGAACAAAACATGGAATTGAGAAGGCAGCTTTAACATTTATCTGTATTGATATATGTTGTAAGTTTGCATACATTATATACATTGTTTAATTGTATTAATATTAACTAATGTTAGGTGGTAAATGAAGTTTATCACACAAGGTATATATATTCAAGAAGATAATACTAACATTAAACAAATATGACTACAGTATATATTCTTCAACTGGCACAACATTCGCAGCTTGAAATGTGACAGCCTGCACAGTTGCAAGAATAGTCGGATGTGGATTCATCGTGTACTTGGTAACCACGTTGACGTACCATTAGGATGAACTTTGAAGTTGTGATTTGACAATGTGCGTTTGTGTAATTATACGTTTAATTGACCAAACTGTATTGGAAATACAGTTTTGAAAATCTGTGTATTTACATATTGCGTTGACTATTAATATCTGTTTGATATTGTAATTTATTTTATGGAAATATTAACAATTTGTAGTTTTACTATTAGGAGATGGTGCACAATAAATTCATTAATATATAATATTATGTGTGTTTTTTAGTAGTCAAGGCATATTAATACATATAATATGTATATGACAAAGAAGGGTGACGGTGGTTTACGTACATAATACAGATGCATAGCTGAGAAAACTTAAAATCGCATTTTACTAAACAGAATCAAATATATATATATATATATATATATATATATATATATATATATATATATACACACACACACACAATTGTTCGGCGAATTCAGAATGGCGTTACGCAGGCAGCTCTGCCAGAAGAACTAGAACAAAGCCTTATTTACACACATAACATGGAAAGATGTTGTTTGGACTCATTAGCAAAGATATACAGAAGCTTGCTTACGAACTCGCTGAAAAACATTAAATGAACCATCCTTTCAACAAGGAAAATACAAAGGCCGGTAGGGATTGGCCACAGGGTTTCATGAAACGACACCCAACCGTAGCGCTACACGTGAAGCTAAGTCAGCTCAATAAGCCAAAGGTTTCAACAAGAGGAAATTTTATCTATTAGAAGGTCTCATGGACAGGTATTCGGTTACACCTGACCGCATATACAACTGTGATGAAGCAGGGATTACCACCGTACAGAGTAGACCGCAAAAGTCCTGGCACTGCGGGGCAGCATGCAGGTTGGGTGTCACCTCAACAGAGAGGGGCATTCTTTTGACCGTGGTGATATGCTTCAATGCTGCTGGTAACTATGTGCCACCCATGCTTGTTTTTCCTCGTGTGCGAATGAAGATTGAATTTATGAATGCCATCCCACCTGGATCAGTGTACACATGCCATCGCTCAGGCTGGATACAAAATGACATTTTCATCACGTGGTCCGAAAACTTTCTCAAACAGACAAAGCCAACAGCTGAGGCGCCAGTGCTATTTATTCTTGGTGGGCATAGTACGCACACCAAGTATATTGAGCTCCTTAGCAAGGCAAGGGAAAGTCACGTGGTGATACTGTGCCTTCCGCCGCACTGTACTCATCGTATGCAGCATGCTGACGTCACCTTCATGAATCCTTGTTCAACCTACTTCGATGAAGAAGTGACAACTTGGCTACGAAACCATCCTGGAAGGGTTGGTGCACAGTTCCAGCTTGGAGAAATACTCGTGAAAGCCTACACCAGGGCTGCACGGATGACGACTGCAATCAATGGTTTCCGTTGCACAGGAATATGTCCTGTATACAATAATATATATTTCCAGATCAGATGTTTGCTGCAGCTGATGTTACTAATGACTACAGCCAAGACGGCAGTGACCAGCGGACTACTCGAGTCAAGGCCAAGGCCAAGGGCCTTCCATTTGTCAGTGAGGTGCGACGTTTCTGCTCTTCACAAGTCTGAGTACTCGCCCAGCCACAAATACTGATTTACGTACCAGTCTGCATGCAGCTACTACTCAGTCACGTACCAGCATGGCTGCAATTTCTGTGCTCTCTACCAAACCAGCTGCAACTAGTCAGTCATTTACCAGCCTGCCTGCAATTAGTGAGTAACTCAGTAGTCTGGCTGCAACATCTGCGCCCTCTACCAGCACAGCTGCAACTACCCAGGCACTTGCCAGTCTTATTGCAACTCCCGAGTCACATACCAACCCGGCTGCAACTCGTGAGCTCCTCACAAAACGTGGCCCGAAACGACAATTATATATATATATATATATATATATATATATATATATATATATATATATATATATATATATATATATATATATATATATATATATATATATATATATATATATATATATATATATATATATATATATATATATATATATATATATATATATATATATATTACCAGCAGAAATAGCTCATAATCCGAAACAGCCACGAATGGATCTTACAAAGCAGAAAAGCAAATGTGGACGAAGGGTAGGATCAACAGTCATCATCACAGATAGTCCATATAAACAAGAATTTCAGAAAAGCAGAATGTCTACAAAAGAAATACATTACAAGATACGAAACAAATCTGTTGGAAAGAGAGGCAAAGCTGGGAGAAAAGGCATGGGCAAAGCTACAATGGAAACGAACATGAAGGTCTCATTAAAGACAAAACAAGTGGCAAAGATATCCAAATAACGTAGATTTTTTCTCGAATATTTAACGCGTTTTAATTATTTCTACTTCTATGACAAGTTTGGCTTGCCATACATCTTCCATAAAAGGGCAGTCATGTTCACGTGGCCTGAGCCTGTGTAATCGAGGCTATCGCACGTACATTGATCGCACGAGAAACTGTGTGAGACACACGTGATCAGTAATGCGTGAATATACGCAAGAAGGAGTTCAAAATCTCAGAACGTAATAACGCTTCGTTTGAAACACTTATACGTCAACAACGATCAACTCTTCCAGCACACGTATAAGGTATACTCAGCGTAGTCAACATCGGGACAAATATCGGTACACACTAAACTTGGTTAACTTAGTACCGTTGCCGGCATTGGTTGTCATTGCATAGCCATAGGCATAGCCTAAGCCACAGGCATATAGACTTTATAATATATACTCAGTGGTCGGTGTGGTTTTCGCCTTATGTAATAAAATATGCCGTTTTCACAAAAATAGGAAGGCCCTTTTGCGCATGAGATCAATATTCAAAACAACTACCAGTTATTTTATCTATCGAGTACAAACAAGTTATTAGAAAAGTTAGTTTGAGTGAACTACTCACCAATATCGAACCACGAAAGATGCGTATCTCAAAGTGAGGCTAGCGCCGGAATTTGCCTTAACAGAAAGAACGTCTTCGAAAAAGCCTCACTGTACGGTAATATTCAACGCATTAAATGTATTACAATTACGAGGCCGTTCGATTAATATTATATAGTGTTCATTATGAATAATTGCGGAAATTTTCATCCGATAAAGTTAAATGCACCGGTGTGTCGTACATGTAAGGCCACATGGCGATTAATGTCGAGCTAGATATACCAAAATGTGTCTCAAAAACCTGTTTATACATAATTTTCTTCGAAAACGTTAACTTTGTCAGACGTTTATACTCCCGATATATAATTTATATGAGATCAATGACGTATCTAATGTGAGATCCAGCGAGATCACAAAATGAGGCAAAATCTGGCGGGAGGCAAAAACTACACCGGTGACGATACGTAAGTCCTCGACCTTGTTCAGACTTGGCTTGGCCTTGCCCTTGGCTTGGGTTGGGAGTGCATCAGAGGTCATCAGTGACTGTTGCTGTCAACATACGACATATTTTATTTTATCAGACGAAAATGTAACAATCATTTCGGGGACACCGTCAACATGTGATATTTGGTTGGCTACTTGGGGTTTGTGAATAAAAATAGTGGTGTCCAACTGTTTTGTTAGCGTAACCACTAGTATTAATTAATCCCTGCCCGGCTCCTGCCCTGTCCCTGGACCCCGTCCTAGTAGATAAATTAAGGCAAACAACAACAAAGCCTCACAGTGATATGTTTTTTGTTCTCTCTCAAGTAAAATCGTCTAAAATAGACTTTTTACTTCGAAATGTTCAATATAATATGCTAACAAAAAGCTATAATGTTATGCACGTCACAAGTAAATAATGTACACGATCCCTATCATTTGTAAATTAGTAAATTCATATTAATTTGTATGTATGTGACATAGAAATATGAAATAAAAAATAAAACAACATTTCTCCACCGATAACGGCCAGTGCGTTATGCACGGGACAATTCTAGTCATAGATACTTTATCAGCAATGCAGAACATCGCATATGCCTTGAGGTTATTTAAAGTAAACAAGTATTTGCTTCATACCGTAGATAAACTATAATTACCAAGATAATTTCAAATTTGTTTTATAGTCGCCCGTATGCAGGGCGTTTTTTATTGAATTTTCACTGGGGGGGCAATGTCCTAAAAGGGCACTCCAAATGGTTAAAAATGGCACCTTACACATTATTAATGATTATTTACATAACCCTTAGGAATGTATGAAACATATATATATATATATATATATATATATATATATATATATATATATATATATATATATATATATATATATATATATATATATATATATATATATATGTGTGTGTGTATATATATTAGTATATTTTTATCCATATGGTTGCACACTGACGACTGCATCTCGGTATAAAATTAATGTTATACTTATATCCCAGAATTTTTTATTACAAACACATGCAGTAGTTAGAGAAACATAACACGTCTCTAGCAACTTGCAAGTCAGTACGTTTGACAGTCGTCTCAATTTCACTAGACGAGCCCCGTTTTGCGGGTGAATTTCCTAACGAATTCACTCTGCCCGTAGATATCCCAATCTGGAGCTCCGCATCTTCTGGCCTTCTCCAGGAATTTGACGACAGCGGGTCGAGGGTCAAAGTAGGCGGTGCCCACACCATTCAGTGCCACCATGAGGCGGGCGTTTCTCGTGTCCTCACCCATGCTGGTGCGGTGATTGTTCTTTCCGGGAATGGTCAATCCCTCATCAATCTCAACTTCTTGACGGCAGCGCCAGTCACAGTGAGAAGATCGCTGATGAACAAATCACTCCTTTGCAACTTCTTCTGGAGTGTTTCAAATATCTCCAGGATGTCGCCCACCAGTGAGGTTATCCACTTCTGTTGGTGGTTCCAAATTCTCAGAAACCCTTTGGCTTCAGCCTTCTCCTTTCTGTCGCTGGTACTTTCAGGTGCTTGCATCTGTTCCCACACCTTAATGCAGTCTGGTAGCACAGCATCCACCACCAGTCCGACCGGTGAGCAGCACACCAGAAAGTTGCCAGACCTCTCTGCACTTGGTCAGCAAGCAAACGCCATAACCCACCATGTCTGCCAGTGTTTGCCGATTCGCCGTCAGTGGTGACACCGACGAGCTTCGTGTCTTTACCTCCGGTCAGAACCAAAGCTTTGTTCACCGCTTCCAGTAGTCCAGGGGCGCCGTTCGTCTCTGGCGAATGCATGACGACGAACACACACGTTACGCTACCATCACTGTTAGCCATCCGTCCACTTACAAACTTGTAGTCCAACATTTGCCTGTCACAGCTGCCATCAATCTGCACACTGAAGACTGTGCATCGGTTGAACATTTGAGACAGACACACTTTCTCTAGTTCGTATATGACATCCAGCATCTGCTTATAGTAGTTTGGGTCCCGGATCATGGCTGCTTGATGAACTGGCTATCGGGCGAGAACACGACGAAGGCAGTATCTCTGTGACTGGTTGTACACTTTTATCTTTGGGAGTGTCATCAGATGTGATGGCAGTGAACGGATCATGGCTGCTTGATGAACTGGTACTCGAGCGAGAGCACGACGAAGGCAGAATCTCTATGACTGGTGGTACACCTTTGTCTTTGGGAGTGTCATCAGGTGTGATGGCAGCGGACGGATCATAGTTCCCTGGCGGCATTGTGGGTATTTCTGGCAATGAGTCATTGAGGCTGCGTCGAAAAATTGTGTCTAGGCGTTGACATTTTACGGCAGATTTCTCTAGCCCTTTTTGTTTTCGTTTTGCTTTTCTGTCTCTGTTAGGCATGGCTGGCAGGATATCGACCTGGACAAGTTAGATGGTTAAATGTAATAACTAACTCAGGAAAAGCCTGTCTATTTGAAACACTTTTATAGTGGAATTACATTGCGAGCGGCGACATGCTCTAGACTCTAGACATAAATATACTGAAGATTTAGGCATAAGGCAGAAAAGAGAGTAATACAAAACATGCATACCACGTCTATCAATCAAATGGTTGGCTAAGTACATAACAAATAAAAATATAGAAAATACGTACTTCCAAAACTGACATGTGCAAATGTTGATTACATTTTTTATGTTAATATGTGGACCACCAACTTTTGAATAACAATTTTCCAAAGTTGAAGTCCCTGCTGACCGCCAACTTTCCATATCACATATAGACCACTATCAACTACTCATACATTTTAAAATTTATTTGTTTGGTATGTATACAATATGCTTCTTTGAGTTACCATGCTTAAAATTTCGATTTCTCAAAGATGCGGAGAATGAATTGGCTAGGTTACTGCCTCAATAAAAATCTACCCTGACAAGTTTATGGCTGTTGTGATGTTTGTATCATCTTACGTACAAGAGGGATCATTATTAAATGTGATTATTTTGTGATATTTGTTAAACGTTTCCAATTGCTTTCTTGGACACTACACACACTTTGCCAGGTTTATTTATTATTTGAAAAAAAAAACAGCCGACTGAAAGGTTGTTGATACATCGTTAATCCCCGCCCGCTCGCTCTCGACCAGTGGTAATAGCGAATGGGCGTGGTTTAGTCTCGCCTGGTACGTTTCGCAATTTCGCGGCCAGGACACCGGTTTATGTTAACAGCTATTTCAACATCACTGTAAAGAACTGGATTGCACGCGGCTCAATCGTGTAAAATGTGATAGCAGGTCTTGTTGAATTATACACAATTTAAACAAACAGTAACATGCAGGTACACATATTTACATATACATAATCATTAGCTATTCTAGCACCGGAACACTGACGTCATAAGTAAACACTTCTATGGCTATGGTATGGCTATGCTATTACATTCCTCACTTCCTGTTGCATGCATTAACATAAACACACCATAACTCGGGTACTACTGCCTATGTCCATGATACTGCCATTATTCTTCGACTTTCGAGTCGAAAGTAAACCTCACCATTCGAGACGCATCGAACATGAAAATGGTAACATGAAAATAGTAACCTGGCATCTAGTTATGGAACAGGAAATATAAAGCCTTTTTTGAAAATGTAAGATTCCCCTCTGAGCCATATCAATAAATTGATCTTTTGTAGACATATTGCCCTTCTTTAACTTTGGTACTTTCTTGATTTTGCCACCAATGAAAATTAGCTAAATCACACTAACAAAAAGAATGCAAATTTTGACCTACATTAATGCAAGGGGCTGGTTAAGGAGAATGGGGGCACGCACTGGGGGGGGGGGCAAGTTGGTTTGACTGGGGGGCAAATGAAAGGGCTGGGGAGGCATTGCCCCCCACTTTGTATGTTAAAAAACACCCTGCCCGTATGGTGTAGAGCAGGCCTGGCCAACCCGCGGCTCCCGAGCCGCATGCGGCTCTTTGCCTGGTTTCATGCGGCTCTTACGTTCATATCGAAGTTTGTGTTTGTGTTTTTTTTTAATGTGCGTGTTCGCTTCGCTTGAGTTCAATACGGTATTTTCGTCAAACGCGCATGTGCGTGAGATGAAAATACCGCAAAGTTCCCCAGTAGGGGCAAGATCATTTGAGTAAACAATTTGTGTCAAGTTCACTCTCAAAATGGCAGGGAAAAAATGCACAGCAAAACGAAAATATGAAGATGAACACAGGACGTTTTTAACAGAGTGGGAGAGTTTATATTTTTTTGTTGAACGTAATGGCAAGCCATTCTGCCTTATATGTCAGGCGTCATTTATCGCATTTCAAGGCTTCAAATCTTCAGCGCCACTTCAGCTCACTCCATGCTAACATCGACCAGGAATTTCCAAAAGGGACTGAACTTCGCAAGCACAAGTTGGTCACTTTGAAAAGTCAGGCAGAAAAGCAGATACAGTTTTTCCAAAAATTTACGAAGCACTCAGAGACTGTAACGCTTGCATCTTATCAACTGGCTTGGAACATTGCACGGGCTAAAAAGCCATACAATGAAGGGGAGTTCGTTAAAAAATGCCTCAGTGACGTTGTTGAAATCTTGTCTCCTGAAAACGACAAACTAAAACGAATGGTATCAGACGTCCAACTGTCCCGACACACTGTTGAACACAGAATATCGGACATTAACACGGCTATTGAATCACAGTTGCACTCTGAACTTCAAGCATGTGAGTATTTTAGTGTCGCATTGGATGAGAGTTGTGACATACAAGACAAGCCTCAGTTGGCAATATTTGCACGGTCTGTGTCAAACGATTGTGTGACCAAGGAAGAACTCCTTGATATTGTGCCATTAAAAGACAGAACCCGTGGCATAGATGTGAAAGAAACAATGATGGCTGCATTTGGGAAAGCAAATCTGCCCATACCGAAACTAACTGCAATAGCCACGGATGGAGCGCCAGCCATGATCGGATCTGTGAACGGGCTTGTGGGGCTGTGCAAAGCTGACCAAACATTTCCCGAGTTTTGGAATTTCCACTGCATCATCCACAGGGAGCAACTCGTGTCTAAATCATTGAATTTAGACAACGTCATGAAGCCTGTGATGGAAATCGTCAACTACATCCGCACACATGCGCTTAAACACAGGCAATTCAAGAATCTCATCGCTGAGCTGGACCAAGGGCTTCCAGGTGACCTGCCGCTGCACTGCACTGTGAGGTGGCTGTCAAAAGGCAAGGTACTCTCTCGCTTCTTTGAGCTTTTGGATGCCGTGAAACTGTTCATGGAAGAGAAGGACAAGGACTGTCCCGAGCTCTCGGACCTCAAGTGGATTATGGATCTGGCCTTTTTGGTCGACATGCTGTGTCACTTGGACAGACTGAACCTGACCCTGCAGGGCAAGTTAAAAATGCTGCCTGACCTGGTGCAAAGTGTGTTTGCGTTTGTCAACAAACTGAAGCTGTTCAAGACGCATATTCAAAAGGGAGATTTAACGCATTTTCCCACTCTGCTAAAAGCCAGTGGGCAAGTCACCAGCGCCGCCCTTAATAAGCAAACAGCCAGATATGCAACACTGGTTGAAAACCTGCACGAAAGCTTTGTGACCCGGTTTCGTGATCTACAACTGAAAAGGCCACAGATTACGTTCCTCGTCGACCCATTTAATGCGGAGACGGACTGTTTGAAAGCCCCGCTAGTCACAGATGAGGCTGCGGCTGAGTTGGAGATGATCGATCTTTGTGAGGAGGACCAACTGAAACCTGCTTTAAGGGAAGGGACCATTGAGTTCTGGAAAAGTGTGCCAATGGAAAAATACCCCAATGTCAAACGGGCTGCGCTTAAGATACTGTCAATGTTTGGGTCAACATACGTCTGCGAGTCTGTGTTTTCTACCCTGAAACACGTGAAATCAAAGCATCGATCTGTTCTGACTGACACCCATGTGAAAGAATTGCTTCGAGTGGCAACAACGGAATACAAGCCAGATTTGAAGAGGATTGTTCAAGGCAAGGAATGCCAGAAGTCCCACTAAGCAACATGCATAGTAAAAGAAAAACGCAATTGTAAATTATTATATTTTTGTTTGTGGACTTGGTTGAACTGAGAGTTTGTGTGTGTGAGGAAAAAGGGAGCCATGCAATGGAGAGCAAGAATGACTGCCAAGCTGGATTTTTATTTGAAATCATTTGGTGACTCCGGAACATGCAAATGTTCACGCCTGTCCAAAGCATTGTCTTAGAAGAACAGAGAGACTGTAACAGGGCTTCATATTTGAGGCGAGCAATAGCTCTTGCTCCCTATCGCTCGCGCATATTAATAATCTAGGGAGCGATTTATCGCTCGCGTCAATTGTTAAAATCGCTCGCTGCCTGCAAGTATTCGTCTTGACAAGTACTTTCTTGAGTATTAGATTCACTAGGAAAGTATAACCTCTTTATAACGCAGGGTTCGGGCTCCAATATTCGGAGTTCACATATCATCCGTCACCCGCGATGGCGATCGCAGCCCGCTGCACCAAAATTGCAAGAACGCCATCGAAGCTATGCTGGCCGCGCGGTTTATAAAAAATGATCAAATGAGTGGACTAACGTCGATTTCTATTATGTGTAAATGTCACATAATGTTGTATGTCGAACTGAATAAAATACATGTATACATGTACAGTTTTGGAATAGTTAAGGGATCAACAATATTTCGTTACGATCCCATTGACCGACTACGCAGTAATGGGAATCGAAAATAATAACCTGGATCTGAACTTCCGAAAAGAGTTGACACGGAGTGTAAAAGTTGATCAGACATTGAAAACGATAATTTTAGTAATTGTTCCACTTCGTCTTTCAACTGTTCTGAACACATAAATTCACGACGCACATCTCCGGTACCATTTAACATTGATTCACTGTTTCATGTGCGGATGACGAATTCATGTTTTTTGCGCACTGAGTTTGAGTTGTGAGTTTGGCATTGTGATGCAATGGACGCATGCCATTTCACCCCAGTTTATATTGGTGTTGCCTACTAAGCTGCATTTATGAGTTATGACTATACATGTCATTCTTATACGTGGCGTATTTGTGAATTTCAATTGCAATTTTCAAACTGCCTAAACGAAGTCGCACACGAAACCAGTACTGTGTCATGGCCACGGCCCGGGCACAGTAAAACGGCACAGCCACTGGCTTTGCCCAGGCTACGGCCTACGGTAATCGGTGACATGTTGCAATTTAAAACCGTTTCACCAATTGCAATCAGAACGTATGGGCTTTACTAAAGTAAACATTTGTTTCTTTCTACAAACGTCAGCACCAACAAGCACCAATTAAAATTTCATGGCGAGAACGACAGATTCCGAATGGGAAATGGTGGCGCCACCGCACGGTGAACAAAACAACTAACAATTCGCTCGCCTAAATTAATTTGGCATATTTAGGCGAGCGATTGCCCAGGCTACGGCCAACGGTAATCGGTGACATGTTGCAATTTAAAACCGTTTCACCAATTGCAATCAGAACGTATGGGCTTTACTAAAGTAAACATTTGTTTCTTTCTACAAACGTCAGCGCCAACAAGCACCAATTAAAATTTCATGGCGAGAACGACAGATTCCGAATGGGAAATGGTGGCGCCACCGCACGGTGAACAAAACAACTAACAATTCGCTCGCCTAAATTAATTTGGCATATTTAGGCGAGCGATTTATCGCTCGCCTGTTGTTTTCAAATATGAAGCCCTGCTGCAAGTATCAAGTTGGCAAAGGAGACCACATTTAGACGCATGTACCAGAGGAGAAGTCAGCGCCACCTCATCAGTGCTGCCAAAAACATGCAGCTGAGAGTTGTTGTAGATATTAGAATTTGTTGATGCAAAAAAAGGATAACCTCAAATTTGGTTAACAACCCTCTACTCTGAATACCACAACAGTAACAACACCATTCTGACGACAGTAACAATACCTGTTCATCATGGAACAGCACCCAGTAGGTTTGCCACTGAACCTCGTGTTCTAATCGCATGCTAAACACAATCAAGTCGTACTAACTATACTGAATACTTGAAGATGTACATTGATGTACTGATACGCCTGTCTGGTCTGGCTATCAGTAGTATCATTGGCTTCACAGTGTCTCTGTTGGCCGTCCTTTAATAAAAGTCACATGATTGACAGAACCGAGTTACATCACCAAATATTCCCTGCCAAAAGTAATTCCTAGGAATTCGATCAACGATCCTCTTAACGCCCAAATGTCCGGCTAAAATGGCTTCATGACCTACACCGATGGGCCCATTAACTGAGACCATTCTTCCGGTCCTTCTCGACGTTGAAAGTATCGCTTTAACAAACCCACCTTCATGAAGAAACAACTCGATTTCGAATTTCCCAGTCGAGGACCTTAGCGAAGCATGCTTTTTTGGGCTATGCGAAAAGAATCAGCCGACACATTAAGGGAATCTGCTTCGGGAACGCAAAGGGGTCGCCTATCTTTTTCACGTTGCACCTTTTGACTACGCGTTTCTGCAGTACAAGCTATCTCGGCCTCAGGGACAATGTTAGCCGCCTTTTCTATCATCGTTTCTCGGAGGGTGTCTCGTTGATTATCGGGTCAGATTGTACCTCTAATTCCTATAGGATATTTACATGCACCTCTAAACATTTACAATGATCACATCGCATATACGATTGTCAATACATATGCCATCGGTCTCACCTTAAAATATAGGGGAATTGATACTGCACCGAGCTACTGGTACCAATATAGCCGAACGAAATCATGACTAGAATCTTCTTCTTACCAGTAAACGCCACTGAATCCAGTATCCCTAAGTTCATTCAATGGACTCTCATTCAAATGACCCTGTACTACCAGTGCCTACCAGTGTGAAGTGGATCACGAATAGTGGCTAGGTCAGGATTTATCCTGTCTATCATTCAGCTTAATGGTTTCCTTTATACCTCCGGTCGAATGAGACGCCGAATAAACGTCTGCCTGTTCTTTAATGGCCTCCATGTTCGAGGGAGAACGCTTCCTAATGAACACTGCTAGTTCACGATGACAGGAATGCAAGAATGGCACGCGCAGAAACAACTCCTTCAACTCTTCAAAGGTTTTCCCAATACCGGCCAAGGTTATCCATTGACTCAAACAACGATCTAGTCTACTGAGATATTAGGACGCAGTTTCATCTATTCCCTGTTTACATTTGTAAAACTTTCCCCTGTAGTCCTCTGCTCTTAAGAGAAACTTTGCCAAGAGGACTTGCTTAAGTTTTAAATAATCGTTCATGTCTCCAGTGGGGAGGCGGGAGTTATACTTCTAACGCTCGGCCCATTAAAAGACTGCTTAATACTAAAGCATAATCCCCCGTTTCCCGTCCTGCATTTTCTACATATCTTTCAAAACGGGTCGGAAAAGCACCGATGCCATCTTCTGCTTCATGGAACTCGGGAAGTTTGGGCATCTTAATTCCTAATCTAGAGTTATCCAGAATACGAGTTGAATGATCTAACCCCTCAGCCTTAGCCTTGTCACAGTTCCGTGAATCCACGGAAGAATGCACTGATATATTATCGGTGGGGATATCGGTGAGGATATACCGGGGTGTGTTCCACAACGGTAGGTCAATACATGGTATCCAACCTTACTGTCGGATCGGGTCGGCTTGTCCACCAAGCAAGGCAGAAACGAATGTGGTGACGAACGACAGGGCGTCACACAGAATCATCGCACGAGATGGCAGCGGACGCGACGGCGTTACACGTATGCAGTCAACCGTGATGACAGCTTAAAAGAAGATGTCGCTCGTGGAATTAAAGAAGATGTCGCTCGTGGAATTGTTGAACAGTAATACAAAGAATGTGAACTCACCCACGCGTGGTTCACGCCCCGTTAATGTGTATATGGCGACGAATACCGGTGGTACTTGCAAGGCTGGACGCTCCGTCAAGTGAAATTAGATTGACCTGAAGTCGTGTCGACGGAGAAGAATGTTGACTTTTATACGTAAGTCGAATACATTCGTAGAAGTGATAAAGAGTATTTAACTCTTCTTGTAGCAGTCACAACCCATGTACACAAGGCTGGATCCAGTCATTTTGCAATGAAGTTACAACCACAAGACGTGGGCCTAAATAAATCAATTATTTGTCTTTAGCCCATGTCTCGGAGACGAGGAGACTTCATAACATTGTAGTACCGCATAAATTAATCGTCTCCTCCTTACTTCGTGTAAATTCGTTAAAACACTAAGGCGGCCATATTGTGCCGGAAGTCTAATTAACAACAGCATAGCTTAATGGAAACTAAACCATTAGGATTGTGATATCACGTTCCTGGGACTTCTGGTTTAGATCCTATAAAAGAACTTCACTTCTAAGTATTACATAAACAACAAACAATGTTCATATATTCAAAACAAACTCAAATTACACATATTTCTTATAAATGCATTTTTATTATATCACTCAATTCCTACAACGTAACGCGTTATATTAATACAAAGGATATTCCGAGCTGTCTAGCACTTGTCAGATGGGTGAATTCGTTTGTCGCAACTCGCTTGCTTGCCAAACAACAAATCGCTAGTTCGTGTATCAAAATTATTATACTTTCACTAAATGCGATGCACAATGATACCAATGTATCCGTCACATAAAACAGATTCTACACATGCTAAATTTGACAACCTTATCCGAAGGAATTACGCTCAAATGTAATGGTATAAATTCAATCAGGTACTTATACCTTAGTTACCAGGTGGCACGTTTCCATCGTAGAAATATTACTCCCTGCCGAACGCTAGATGGCAGCATTATTTGCGTAGACTACCGTACGCTACTGAACAAAGGGGCAAAAGATAATTCCAGACTCATTCTCATAAATCACTTCGTGACCCGTTGGTAACTAATTTGGTGGAACGTATTTGGATATCACTATTTGTTTGCTTTGGAGAACGGTATCCATTTTATGCTGTATTTTCTTGTACTGATTTCTGGTCATCGTATGTTGTAATTCTAGCTTGTTATTGTACGCTGTAATTTGTTGTTGGTCATCACACGCTGTAATTTGTTGTTGGTCATCACACGCTGTATTTTGTTGTTGGTCATCACACGCTGTATTTTGTTGTTGGTCATCACACGCTGTAATTTGTTGTTGGTCATCACACGCTGTAATTTGTTGTTGGTCATCACACGCTGTAATTTGTTGTTGGTCATCACACGCTGTAATTTGTTGTTGGTCATCACACGCTGTAATTTGTTGTTGGTCATCACACGCTGTATTTTGTTGTTGGTCATCACACGCTGTATTTTGTTATTGGTCATCACACGCTGTAATTTGTTATTGGTCATCACACGCTGTAATTTGTTATTGGTCATCACACGCTGTATTTTGTTATTGGTCATCACACGCTGTAATTTGTTGTTGGTCATCACACGCTGTAATTTGTTGTTGGTCATCACACGCTGTATTTTGTTGTTGGTCATCACACGCTGTATTTTGTTATTGGTCATCACACGCTGTAATTTGTTATTGGTCATCACACGCTGTAATTTGTTGTTGGTCATCACACGCTGTATTTTGTTGTTGGTCATCACACGCTGTAATTTGTTATTGGTCATCACACGCTGTAATTTGTTGTTGGTCATCACACGCTGTATTTTGTTGTTGGTCATCACACGCTGTATTTTGTTATTGGTCATCACACGCTGTAATTTGTTATTGGTCATCACACGCTGTAATTTGTTGTTGGTCATCACACGCTGTATTTTGTTATTGGTCATCACACGCTGTAATTTGTTGTTGGTCATCACACGCTGTAATTTGTTATTGGTCATCACACGCTGTATTTTGTTGTTGGTCATCACACGCTGTATTTTGTTGTTGGTCATCACACGCTGTAATTTGTTATTGGTCATCACACGCTGTAATTTGTTGTTGGTCATCACACGCTGTATTTTGTTGTTGGTCATCACAAGCTGTATTTTGTTGTTGGTCATCACACGCTGTATTTTGTTGTTGGTCATCACACGCTGTAATTTGTTGTTGGTCATCACACGCTGTATTTTGTTATTGGTCATCACACGCTGTATTTTGTTGTTGGTCATCACACGCTGTAATTTGTTATTGGTCATCACACGCTGTAATTTGTTGTTGGTCATCACACGCTGTAATTTGTTGTTGGTCATCAAACGCTGTATTTTGTTGTTGGTCATCACACGCTGTAATTTGTTATTGGTCATCACACGCTGTATTTTGTTGTTGGTCATCACACGCTGTAATTTGTTGTTGGTCATCAAACGCTGTAATTTGTTGTTGGTCATCAAACGCTGTAATTTGTTGTTGGTCATCAAACGCTGTATTTTGTTATTGGTCATCACACGCTGTATTTTGTTGTTGGTCATCACACGCTGTAATTTGTTATTGGTCATCACACGCTGTAATTTGTTGTTGGTCATCAAACGCTGTAATTTTTTGTTGGTCATCACACGCTGTAATTTGTTATTGGTCATCACACGCTGTAATTTGTTGTTGGTCATCAAACGCTGTAATTTGTTGTTGGTCATCACACGCTGTATTTTGTTATTGGTCATCACACGCTGTATTTTGTTGTTGGTCATCACACGCAGTAATTTGTTATTGGTCCTCACACGCTGTAATTTGTTGTTGGTCATCACACGCTGTAATTTGTTGTTGGTCATCACACGCTGTAATTTGTTATTGGTCATCACACGCTGTAATTTGTTATTGGTCATCACACGCTGTAATTTGTTGTTGGTCATCACACGCTGTATTTTGTTATTGGTCATCACACGCTGTAATTTGTTATTGGTCATCACACGCTGTAATTTGTTGTTGGTCATCACACGCTGTAATTTGTTGTTGGTCATCACACGCTGTAATTTGTTATTGGTCATCACACGCTGTAATTTGTTGTTGGTCATCACACGCTGTAATTTGTTGTTGGTCATCAAACGCTGTAATTTGTTGTTGGTCATCACACGCTGTATTTTGTTATTGGTCATCACACGCTGTAATTTGTTATTGGTCATCACACGCTGTAATTTGTTGTTGGTCATCACACGCTGTAATTTGTTGTTGGTCATCACACGCTGTAATTTGTTGTTGGTCATCACACGCTGTAATTTGTTGTTGGTCATCACACGCTGTATTTTGTTGTTGGTCATCACACGCTGTAATTTGTTATTGGTCATCACACGCTGTATTTTGTTATTGGTCATCACACGCTGTAATTTGTTGTTGGTCATCACACGCTGTAATTTGTTATTGGTCATCACACGCTGTATTTTGTTATTGGTCATCACACGCTGTAATTTGTTATTGGTCATCACACGCTGTATTTTGTTATTGGTCATCACACGCTGTAATTTGTTATTGGTCATCACACGCTGTAATTTGTTGTTGGTCATCACACGCTGTAATTTGTTATTGGTCATCACACGCTGTAATTTGTTATTGGTCATCACACGCTGTAATTTGTTATTGGTCATCACACGCTGTATTTTGTTATTGGTCATCACACGCTGTAATTTGTTGTTGGTCATCACACGCTGCAATTTGTTATTGGTCATCACACGCTGTGTTTTGTTGTTGGTCATCACACGCTGTAATTTGTTGTTGGTCATCACACGCTGTATTTTGTTGTTGGTCATCACACGCTGTAATTTGTTATTGGTCATCACACGCTGTATTTTGTTGTTGGTCATCACACGCTGTAATTTGTTGTTGGTCATCACACGCTGTAATTTGTTGTTGGTCATCACACGCTGTATTTTGTTGTTGGTCATCACAAGCTGTATTTTGTTGTTGGTCATCACACGCTGTATTTTGTTGTTGGTCATCACACGCTGTAATTTGTTGTTGGTCATCACACGCTGTATTTTGTTATTGGTCATCACACGCTGTATTTTGTTGTTGGTCATCACACGCTGTAATTTGTTATTGGTCATCACACGCTGTATTTTGTTGTTGGTCATCACACGCTGTAATTTGTTGTTGGTCATCACACGCTGTATTTTGTTGTTGGTCATCACACGCTGTAATTTGTTATTGGTCATCAAACGCTGTATTTTGTTATTGGTCATCACACGCTGTATTTTGTTGTTGGTCATCACACGCTGTAATTTGTTGTTGGTCATCACACGCTGTAATTTGTTGTTGGTCATCACACGCTGTAATTTGTTGTTGGTCATCACACGCTGTAATTTGTTATTGGTCATCAAACGCTGTATTTTGTTATTGGTCATCACACGCTGTAATTTGTTGTTGGTCATCACACGCTGTATTTTGTTGTTGGTCATCACACGCTGTAATTTGTTATTGGTCATCACACGCTGTATTTTGTTATTGGTCATCACACGCTGTAATTTGTTATTGGTCATCACACGCTGTAATTTGTTATTGGTCATCACACGCTGTATTTTGTTATTGGTCATCACACGCTGTAATTTGTTATTGGTCATCACACGCTGTAATTTGTTGTTGGTCATCACACGCTGTAATTTGTTGTTGGTCATCACACGCTGTAATTTGTTGTTGGTCATCACACGCTGCAATTTGTTATTGGTCATCACACGCTGTAATTTGTTGTTGGTCATCACACGCTGCAATTTGTTATTGGTCATCACACGCTGTGTTTTGTTATTGGTCATCACACGCTGTAATTTGTTATTGGTCATCACACGCTGTAATTTGTTGTTGGTCATCACACGCTGCAATTTGTTATTGGTCATCACACGCTGTGTTTTGTTGTTGGTCATCACACGCTGTAATTTGTTGTTGGTCATCACACGCTGTATTTTGTTGTTGGTCATCACACGCTGTAATTTGTTATTGGTCATCACACGCTGTATTTTGTTGTTGGTCATCACACGCTGTAATTTGTTATTGGTCATCACACGCTGTAATTTGTTGTTGGTCATCACACGCTGTATTTTGTTGTTGGTCATCACACGCTGTATTTTGTTGTTGGTCATCACACGCTGTATTTTGTTGTTGGTCATCACACGCTGTAATTTGTTGTTGGTCATCACACGCTGTATTTTGTTATTGGTCATCACACGCTGTATTTTGTTGTTGGTCATCACACGCTGTAATTTGTTATTGGTCATCACACGCTGTAATTTGTTGTTGGTCATCACACGCTGTAATTTGTTGTTGGTCATCAAACGCTGTATTTTGTTGTTGGTCATCACACGCTGTAATTTGTTGTTGGTCATCACACGCTGTAATTTGTTGTTGGTCATCACACGCTGTAATTTGTTGTTGGTCATCAAACGCTGTAATTTGTTGTTGGTCATCAAACGCTGTATTTTGTTATTGGTCATCACACGCTGTATTTTGTTGTTGGTCATCACACGCTGTAATTTGTTATTGGTCATCACACGCTGTAATTTGTTGTTGGTCATCAAACGCTGTAATTTGTTGTTGGTCATCACACGCTGTAATTTGTTATTGGTCATCACACGCTGTAATTTGTTGTTGGTCATCAAACGCTGTAATTTGTTGTTGGTCATCACACGCTGTATTTTGTTATTGGTCATCACACGCTGTAATTTGTTGTTGGTCATCACACGCTGTAATTTGTTATTGGTCCTCACACGCTGTAATTTGTTGTTGGTCATCACACGCTGTAATTTGTTGTTGGTCATCACACGCTGTAATTTGTTATTGGTCATCACACGCTGTAATTTGTTATTGGTCATCACACGCTGTAATTTGTTGTTGGTCATCACACGCTGTATTTTGTTATTGGTCATCACACGCTGTAATTTGTTATTGGTCATCACACGCTGTAATTTGTTGTTGGTCATCACACGCTGTAATTTGTTGTTGGTCATCACACGCTGTAATTTGTTATTGGTCATCACACGCTGTAATTTGTTGTTGGTCATCACACGCTGTAATTTGTTGTTGGTCATCAAACGCTGTAATTTGTTGTTGGTCATCACACGCTGTATTTTGTTATTGGTCATCACACGCTGTAATTTGTTATTGGTCATCACACGCTGTAATTTGTTGTTGGTCATCACACGCTGTAATTTGTTGTTGGTCATCACACGCTGTATTTTGTTGTTGGTCATCACACGCTGTAATTTGTTGTTGGTCATCACACGCTGTAATTTGTTATTGGTCATCACACGCTGTAATTTGTTGTTGGTCATCACACGCTGTATTTTGTTGTTGGTCATCACACGCTGTAATTTGTTGTTGGTCATCACACGCTGTAATTTGTTGTTGGTCATCACACGCTGTAATTTGTTGTTGGTCATCACACGCTGTATTTTGTTGTTGGTCATCACACGCTGTAATTTGTTATTGGTCATCACACGCTGTAATTTGTTGTTGGTCATCACACGCTGTATTTTGTTGTTGGTCATCACACGCTGTAATTTGTTGTTGGTCATCACACGCTGTAATTTGTTGTTGGTCATCACACGCTGTAATTTGTTGTTGGTCATCACACGCTGTAATTTGTTGTTGGTCATCACACGCTGTAATTTGTTGTTGGTCATCACACGCTGTAATTTGTTGTTGGTCATCACACGCTGTAATTTGTTGTTGGTCATCACACGCTGTAATTTGTTGTTGGTCATCACACGCTGTAATTTGTTGTTGGTCATCACACGCTGTAATTTGTTGTTGGTCATCACACGCTGTAATTTGTTATTGGTCATCACACGCTGTAATTTGTTGTTGGTCATCACACGCTGTAATTTGTTGTTGGTCATCACACGCTGTAATTTGTTGTTGGTCATCACACGCTGTAATTTGTTGTTGGTCATCACACGCTGTAATTTGTTGTTGGTCATCACACGCTGTAATTTGTTTTTGGTCATCACACGCTGTAATTTGTTGTTGGTCATCACACGCTGTAATTTGTTATTGGTCATCACACGCTGTATTTTGTTATTGGTCATCACACGCTGTAATTTGTTGTTGGTCATCACACGCTGTAATTTGTTGTTGGTCATCACACGCTGTAATTTGTTGTTGGTCATCGCACACTGTAATTTGTTGTTGGTCATCACACGCTGTAATTTGTTATTGGTCATCGCACGCTGTAATTTGTTGTTGGTCATCACACGCTGTAATTTGTTGTTGGTCATCACACGCTGTATTTTGTTGTTGGTCATCACACGCTGTAATTTGTTATTGGTCATCATACGCTGTAATTTGTTGTTGGTCATCACACGCTGTAATTTGTTATTGGTCATCACACGCTGTAATTTGTTATTGGTCATCACACGCTGTAATTTGTTGTTGGTCATCACACGCTGTAATTTGTTATTGGTCATCACACGCTGTAATTTGTTATTGGTCATCACACGCTGTATTTTGTTGTTGGTCATCACACGCTGTAATTTGTTGTTGGTCATCACACGCTGTAATTTGTTGTTGGTCATCACACGCTGTAATTTGTTGTTGGTCATCACACGCTGTAATTTGTTGTTGGTCATCACACGCTGTAATTTGTTGTTGGTCATCACACGCTGTATTTTGTTGTTGGTCATCACACGCTGTATTTTGTTGTTGGTCATCACACGCTGTATTTTGTTGTTGGTCATCACACGCTGTATTTTGTTGTTGGTCATCACACGCTGTAATTTGTTGTTGGTCATCACACGCTGTAATTTGTTGTTGGTCATCACACGCTGTAATTTGTTGTTGGTCATCACACGCTGTAATTTGTTATTGGTCATCACACGCTGTATTTTGTTGTTGGTCATCACACGCTGTAATTTGTTATTGGTCATCAAACGCTGTATTTTGTTTTTGGTCATCACACGCTGTAATTTGTTGTTGGTCATCACACGCTGTAATTTGTTGTTGGTCATCACACGCTGTAATTTGTTGTTGGTCATCACACGCTGTAATTTGTTGTTGGTCATCACACGCTGTAATTTGTTATTGGTCATCAAACGCTGTATTTTGTTATTGGTCATCACACGCTGTAATTTGTTGTTGGTCATCACACGCTGTAATTTGTTTTTGGTCATCACACGCTGTAATTTGTTATTGGTCATCACACGCTGTAATTTGTTATTGGTCATCACACGCTGTAATTTGTTGTTGGTCATCACACGCTGTAATTTGTTATTGGTCATCACACGCTGTATTTTGTTGTTGGTCATCACACGCTGTAATTTGTTATTGGTCATCACACGCTGTAATTTGTTGTTGGTCATCACACGCTGTAATTTGTTATTGGTCATCACACGCTGTAATTTGTTGTTGGTCATCACACGCTGTATTTTGTTGTTGGTCATCACACGCTGTAATTTGTTGTTGGTCATCACACGCTGTAATTTGTTGTTGGTCATCACACGCTGTAATTTGTTGTTGGTCATCACACGCTGTAATTTGTTGTTGGTCATCACACGCTGTAATTTGTTGTTGGTCATCACACGCTGTATTTTGTTGTTGGTCATCACACGCTGTATTTTGTTGTTGGTCATCACACGCTGTAATTTGTTATTGGTCATCACACGCTGTAATTTGTTGTTGGTCATCACACGCTGTAATTTGTTGTTGGTCATCACACGCTGTAATTTGTTATTGGTCATCACACGCTGTAATTTGTTGTTGGTCATCACACGCTGTAATTTGTTATTGGTCATCACACGCTGTAATTTGTTGTTGGTCATCACACGCTGTAATTTGTTATTGGTCATCACACGCTGTAATTTGTTATTGGTCATCATACGCTGTAATTTGTTATTGGTCATCACACGCTGTAATTTGTTATTGGTCATCATACGCTGTAATTTGTTATTCGTCATCACACGCTGTAATTTGTTATTGGTCATCACACGCTGTAATTTGTTGTTGGTCATCATACGCTGTAATTTGTTGTTGGTCATCACACGCTGTAATTTGTTGTTGGTCATCATACGCTGTAATTTGTTGTTGGTCATCACACGCTGTAATTTGTTGTTGGTCATCACACGCTGTAATTTGTTGTTGGTCATCACACGCTGTATTTTGTTGTTGGTCATCACACGCTGTATTTTGTTATTGGTCATCACACGCTGTATTTTGTTGTTGGTCATCACACGCTGTAATTTGTTATTGGTCATCACACGCTGTAATTTGTTGTTGGTCATCACACGCTGTAATTTGTTATTGGTCATCACACGCTGTAATTTGTTATTGGTCATCACACGCTGTAATTTGTTATTGGTCATCACACGCTGTAATTTGTTATTGGTCATCACACGCTGTAATTTGTTATTGGTCATCACACGCTGTAATTTGTTATTGGTCATCACACGCTGTAATTTGTTATTGGTCATCATACGCTGTAATTTGTTGTTGGTCATCACACGCTGTAATTTGTTGTTGGTCATCACACGCTGTAATTTGTTGTTGGTCATCACACGCTGTATTTTGTTGTTGGTCATCACACGCTGTAATTTGTTGTTGGTCATCACACGCTGTATTTTGTTGTTGGTCATCACACGCTGTAATTTGTTGTTGGTCATCACACGCTGTATTTTGTTGTTGGTCATCACACGCTGTAATTTGTTGTTGGTCATCACACGCTGTAATTTGTTGTTGGTCATCACACGCTGTAATTTGTTGTTGGTCATCACACGCTGTAATTTGTTGTTGGTCATCACACGCTGTATTTTTGTTATTGGTCATCACACGCTGTAATTTGTTGTTGGTCATCACACGCTGTATTTTGTTATTGGTCATCACACGCTGTAATTTGTTATTGGTCATCACACGCTGTAATTTGTTATTGGTCATCACACGCTGTAATTTGTTGTTGGTCATCACACGCTGTAATTTGTTATTGGTCATCACACGCTGTAATTTGTTGTTGGTCATCACACGCTGTAATTTGTTGTTGGTCATCACACGCTGTAATTTGTTGTTGGTCATCACACGCTGTAATTTGTTGTTGGTCATCACACGCTGTAATTTGTTGTTGGTCATCACACGCTGTAATTTGTTGTTGGTCATCACACGCTGTAATTTGTTATTGGTCATCACACGCTGTAATTTGTTGTTGGTCATCACACGCTGTAATTTGTTGTTGGTCATCACACGCTGTAATTTGTTGTTGGTCATCACACGCTGTAATTTGTTGTTGGTCATCACACGCTGTAATTTGTTGTTGGTCATCACACGCTGTAATTTGTTATTGGTCATCACACGCTGTAATTTGTTGTTGGTCATCACACGCTGTAATTTGTTGTTGGTCATCACACGCTGTAATTTGTTGTTGGTCATCACACGCTGTAATTTGTTGTTGGTCATCACACGCTGTAATTTGTTGTTGGTCATCACACGCTGTAATTTGTTGTTGGTCATCATACGCTGTAATTTGTTGTTGGTCATCACACGCTGTAATTTGTTGTTGGTCATCATACGCTGTAATTTGTTGTTGGTCATCATACGCTGTAATTTGTTGTTGGTCATCACACGCTGTAATTTGTTGTTGGTCATCATACGCTGTAATTTGTTGTTGGTCATCACACGCTGTAATTTGTTGTTGGTCATCACACGCTGTATTTTGTTATTGGTCATCACACGCTGTAATTTGTTATTGGTCATCACACGCTGTAATTTGTTATTGGTCATCACACGCTGTAATTTGTTGTTGGCCATCACACGCTGTAATTTGTTATTGGTCATCACACGCTGTAATTTGTTATTGGTCATCACACGCTGTAATTTGTTGTTGGTCATCACACGCTGTAATTTGTTATTGGTCATCACACGCTGTAATTTGTTGTTGGTCATCACACGCTGTAATTTGTTTTTGGTCATCACACGCTGTAATTTGTTGTTGGTCATCACACGCTGTAATTTGTTGTTGGTCATCACACGCTGTAATTTGTTATTGGTCATCACACGCTGTATTTTGTTGTTGGTCATCACACGCTGTAATTTGTTGTTGGTCATCACACGCTGTAATTTGTTGTTGGTCATCACACGCTGTAATTTGTTGTTGGTCATCACACGCTGTAATTTGTTGTTGGTCATCACACGCTGTAATTTTTTGTTGGTCATCACACGCTGTATTTTGTTGTTGGTCATCACACGCTGTATTTTGTTGTTGGTCATCACACGCTGTATTTTGTTGTTGGTCATCACACGCTGTATTTTGTTGTTGGTCATCACACGCTGTAATTTGTTGTTGGTCATCACACGCTGTAATTTGTTGTTGGTCATCACACGCTGTAATTTGTTGTTGGTCATCACACGCTGTAATTTGTTCTTGGTCATCACACGCTGTATTTTGTTGTTGGTCATCACACGCTGTAATTTGTTGTTGGTCATCACACGCTGTATTTTGTTTTTGGTCATCACACGCTGTATTTTGTTGTTGGTCATCACACGCTGTAATTTGTTGTTGGTCATCACACGCTGTAATTTGTTGTTGGTCATCACACGCTGTAATTTGTTGTTGGTCATCACACGCTGTAATTTGTTATTGGTCATCAAACGCTGTATTTTTTTATTGGTCATCGCACGCTGTAATTTGTTGTTGGTCATCACACGCTGTATTTTGTTATTGGTCATCACACGCTGTAATTTGTTGTTGGTCATCACACGCTGTATTTTGTTGTTGTTCATCACACGCTGTAATTTGTTATTGGTCATCACACGCTGTATTTTGTTATTGGTCATCACACGCTGTAATTTGTTATTGGTCATCACACGCTGTAATTTGTTGTTGGTCATCACACGCTGTAATTTGTTATTGGTCATCACACGCCGTAATTTGTTCTTGTAATTTGTTATTGGTCATCACACGCTGTAATTTGTTATTGGTCATCACACGCTGTATTTTGTTATTGGTCATCACACGCTGTAATTTGTTGTTGGTCATCACACGCTGCAATTTGTTATTGGTCATCACACGCTGTGTTTTGTTGTTGGTCATCACACGCTGTAATTTGTTGTTGGACATCAAACGCTGTATTTTGTTGTTGGTCATCACACGCTGTAATTTGTTGTTGGTCATCACACGCTGTATTTTGTTGTTGGTCATCACACGCTGTATTTTGTTATTGGTCATCAAACGCTGTAATTTGTTATTGGTCATCACACGCTGTAATTTGTTGTTGGTCATCACACGCTGTATTTTGTTGTTGGTCATCACACGCTGTAATTTGTTGTTGGTCATCACACGCTGTAATTTGTTGTTGGTCATCACACGCTGTATTTTGTTGTTGGTCATCACACGCTGTAATTTGTTATTGGTCATCACACGCTGTATTTTGTTGTTGGTCATCACACGCTGTAATTTGTTGTTGGTCATAACACGCTGTAATTTGTTGTTGGTCATCACACGCTGTATTTTTTTGTTTGTCATCACACGCTGTATTTTGTTGTTGGTCATCACACGCTGTATTTTGTTGTTGGTCATCACACGCTGTAATTTGTTATTGGTCATCACACGCTGTATTTTGTTGTTGGTCATCACACGCTGTAATTTGTTATTGGTCATCACACGCTGTAATTTGTTATTGGTCATCACACGCTGTAATTTGTTGTTGGTCATCACACGCTGTAATTTGTTATTGGTCATCACACGCTGTAATTTGTTATTGGTCATCACACGCTGTAATTTGTTATTGGTCATCACACGCTGTAATTTGTTGTTGGTCATCACACGCTGTAATTTGTTGTTGGTCATCACACGCTGTAATTTGTTGTTGGTCATCACACGCTGTAATTTGTTATTGGTCATCACACGCTGTAATTTGTTGTTGGTCATCACACGCTGCAATTTGTTATTGGTCATCACACGCTGTGTTTTGTTATTGGTCATCACACGCTGTAATTTGTTATTGGTCATCACACGCTGTAATTTGTTGTTGGTCATCACACGCTGCAATTTGTTATTGGTCATCACACGCTGTAATTTGTTGTTGGTCATCACACGCTGTAATTTGTTGTTGGTCATCAAACGCTGTATTTTGTTGTTGGTCATCACACGCTGTAATTTGTTGTTGGTCATCACACGCTGTATTTTGTTGTTGGTCATCACACGCTGTAATTTGTTGTTGGTCATCACACGCTGTAATTTGTTGTTGGTCATCACACGCTGTATTTTGTTGTTGGTCATCACACGCTGTATTTTGTTGTTGGTCATCACACGCTGTATTTTGTTGTTGGTCATCACACGCTGTAATTTGTTGTTGGTCATCACACGCTGTATTTTGTTATTGGTCATCACACGCTGTATTTTGTTGTTGGTCATCACACGCTGTAATTTGTTGTTGGTCATCACACGCTGTAATTTGTTGTTGGTCATCACACGCTGTAATTTGTTGTTGGTCATCACACGCTGTATTTTGTTGTTGGTCATCACACGCTGTAATTTGTTGTTGGTCATCACACGCTGTATTTTGTTGTTGGTCATCACACGCTGTAATTTGTTGTTGGTCATCAAACGCTGTAATTTGTTGTTGGTCATCAAACGCTGTATTTTGTTATTGGTCATCACACGCTGTATTTTGTTGTTGGTCATCACACGCTGTAATTTGTTATTGGTCATCACACGCTGTAATTTGTTGTTGGTCATCAAACGCTGTAATTTTTGTTGGTCATCACACGCTGTAATTTGTTATTGGTCATCACACGCTGTAATTTGTTGTTGGTCATCAAACGCTGTAATTTGTTGTTGGTCATCACACGCTGTAATTTGTTATTGGTCATCACACGCTGTATTTTGTTGTTGGTCATCACACGCTGTAATTTGTTATTGGTCATCACACGCTGTAATTTGTTGTTGGTCATCACACGCTGTAATTTGTTGTTGGTCATCACACGCTGTAATTTGTTGTTGGTCATCACACGCTGTAATTTGTTATTGGTCATCACACGCTGTAATTTGTTGTTGGTCATCACACGCTGTAATTTGTTATTGGTCATCACACGCTGTAATTTGTTATTGGTCATCACACGCTGTAATTTGTTGTTGGTCATCACACGCTGTAATTTGTTGTTGGTCATCACACGCTGTAATTTGTTGTTGGTCATCACACGCTGTAATTTGTTGTTGGTCATCACACGCTGTAATTTGTTGTTGGTCATCACACGCTGTAATTTGTTGTTGGTCATCACACGCTGTATTTTGTTATTGGTCATCACACGCTGTAATTTGTTATTGGTCATCACACGCTGTAATTTGTTGTTGGTCATCACACGCTGTAATTTGTTGTTGGTCATCACACGCTGTATTTTGTTGTTGGTCATCACACGCTGTAATTTGTTGTTGGTCATCACACGCTGTATTTTGTTGTTGGTCATCACACGCTGTAATTTGTTGTTGGTCATCACACGCTGTATTTTGTTGTTGGTCATCACACGCTGTAATTTGTTATTGGTCATCACACGCTGTAATTTGTTGTTGGTCATCACACGCTGTATTTTGTTGTTGGTCATCACACGCTGTAATTTGTTGTTGGTCATCACACGCTGTAATTTGTTGTTGGTCATCACACGCTGTAATTTGTTGTTGGTCATCACACGCTGTATTTTGTTGTTGGTCATCACACGCTGTAATTTGTTATTGGTCATCACACGCTGTAATTTGTTGTTGGTCATCACACGCTGTATTTTGTTGTTGGTCATCACACGCTGTAATTTGTTGTTGGTCATCACACGCTGTAATTTGTTGTTGGTCATCACACGCTGTAATTTGTTGTTGGTCATCACACGCTGTAATTTGTTGTTGGTCATCACACGCTGTAATTTGTTGTTGGTCATCACACGCTGTATTTTGTTGTTGGTCATCACACGCTGTAATTTGTTGTTGGTCATCACACGCTGTAATTTGTTGTTGGTCATCACACGCTGTAATTTGTTGTTGGTCATCACACGCTGTAATTTGTTGTTGGTCATCACACGCTGTAATTTGTTGTTGGTCATCACACGCTGTAATTTGTTATTGGTCATCACACGCTGTAATTTGTTGTTGGTCATCACACGCTGTAATTTGTTGTTGGTCATCACACGCTGTAATTTGTTGTTGGTCATCACACGCTGTAATTTGTTGTTGGTCATCACACGCTGTAATTTGTTATTGGTCATCACACGCTGTAATTTGTTGTTGGTCATCACACGCTGTAATTTGTTATTGGTCATCACACGCTGTAATTTGTTATTGGTCATCACACGCTGTAATTTGTTGTTGGTCATCACACGCTGTAATTTGTTGTTGGTCATCACACGCTGTAATTTGTTGTTGGTCATCGCACACTGTAATTTGTTGTTGGTCATCACACGCTGTAATTTGTTATTGGTCATCGCACGCTGTAATTTGTTGTTGGTCATCACACGCTGTAATTTGTTGTTGGTCATCACACGCTGTATTTTGTTGTTGGTCATCACACGCTGTAATTTGTTGTTGGTCATCATACGCTGTAATTTGTTGTTGGTCATCACACGCTGTAATTTGTTATTGGTCATCACACGCTGTAATTTGTTATTGGTCATCACACGCTGTAATTTGTTGTTGGTCATCACACGCTGTAATTTGTTATTGGTCATCACACGCTGTAATTTGTTATTGGTCATCACACGCTGTAATTTGTTGTTGGTCATCACACGCTGTAATTTGTTATTGGTCATCACACGCTGTAATTTGTTGTTGGTCATCACACGCTGTAATTTGTTGTTGGTCATCACACGCTGTAATTTGTTGTTGGTCATCACACGCTGTAATTTGTTGTTGGTCATCACACGCTGTAATTTGTTGTTGGTCATCACACGCTGTATTTTGTTGTTGGTCATCACACGCTGTATTTTGTTGTTGGTCATCACACGCTGTATTTTGTTGTTGGTCATCACACGCTGTAATTTGTTGTTGGTCATCACACGCTGTAATTTGTTGTTGGTCATCACACGCTGTAATTTGTTGTTGGTCATCACACGCTGTAATTTGTTATTGGTCATCACACGCTGTATTTTGTTGTTGGTCATCACACGCTGTAATTTGTTATTGGTCATCAAACGCTGTATTTTGTTATTGGTCATCACACGCTGTATTTTGTTGTTGGTCATCACACGCTGTAATTTGTTGTTGGTCATCACACGCTGTAATTTGTTGTTGGTCATCACACGCTGTAATTTGTTGTTGGTCATCACACGCTGTAATTTGTTATTGGTCATCAAACGCTGTATTTTGTTATTGGTCATCACACGCTGTAATTTGTTGTTGGTCATCACACGCTGTAATTTGTTATTGGTCATCACACGCTGTAATTTGTTATTGGTCATCACACGCTGTAATTTGTTATTGGTCATCACACGCTGTAATTTGTTGTTGGTCATCACACGCTGTAATTTGTTATTGGTCATCACACGCTGTAATTTGTTGTTGGTCATCACACGCTGTATTTTGTTATTGGTCATCACACGCTGTAATTTGTTGTTGGTCATCACACGCTGTAATTTGTTATTGGTCATCACACGCTGTAATTTGTTGTTGGTCATCACACGCTGTAATTTGTTGTTGGTCATCACACGCTGTAATTTGTTGTTGGTCATCACACGCTGTAATTTGTTGTTGGTCATCACACGCTGTAATTTGTTGTTGGTCATCACACGCTGTAATTTGTTGTTGGTCATCACACGCTGTAATTTGTTGTTGGTCATCACACGCTGTATTTTGTTGTTGGTCATCACACGCTGTATTTTGTTGTTGGTCATCACACGCTGTAATTTGTTATTGGTCATCACACGCTGTAATTTGTTGTTGGTCATCACACGCTGTAATTTGTTATTGGTCATCACACGCTGTAATTTGTTATTGGTCATCATACGCTGTAATTTGTTATTGGTCATCACACGCTGTAATTTGTTATTGGTCATCATACGCTGTAATTTGTTATTCGTCATCACACGCTGTAATTTGTTATTGGTCATCACACGCTGTAATTTGTTGTTGGTCATCATACGCTGTAATTTGTTGTTGGTCATCACACGCTGTAATTTGTTGTTGGTCATCATACGCTGTAATTTGTTGTTGGTCATCACACGCTGTAATTTGTTGTTGGTCATCACACGCTGTAATTTGTTGTTGGTCATCACACGCTGTATTTTGTTGTTGGTCATCACACGCTGTATTTTGTTATTGGTCATCACACGCTGTATTTTGTTGTTGGTCATCACACGCTGTAATTTGTTATTGGTCATCACACGCTGTATTTTGTTATTGGTCATCACACGCTGTAATTTGTTATTGGTCATCACACGCTGTAATTTGTTATTGGTCATCACACGCTGTAATTTGTTATTGGTCATCACACGCTGTAATTTGTTATTGGTCATCACACGCTGTAATTTGTTATTGGTCATCACACGCTGTAATTTGTTATTGGTCATCACACGCTGTAATTTGTTATTGGTCATCATACGCTGTAATTTGTTGTTGGTCATCACACGCTGTAATTTGTTGTTGGTCATCACACGCTGTAATTTGTTGTTGGTCATCAAACGCTGTATTTTGTTGTTGGTCATCACACGCTGTAATTTGTTGTTGGTCATCACACGCTGTATTTTGTTGTTGGTCATCACACGCTGTAATTTGTTGTTGGTCATCACACGCTGTATTTTGTTGTTGGTCATCACACGCTGTAATTTGTTGTTGGTCATCACACGCTGTAATTTGTTGTTGGTCATCACACGCTGTATTTTGTTGTTGGTCATCACACGCTGTAATTTGTTGTTGGTCATCACTCGCTGTATTTTGTTGTTGGTCATCACACGCTGTATTTTGTTGTTGGTCATCACACGCTGTATTTTGTTGTTGGTCATCACACGCTGTAATTTGTTGTTGGTCATCACACGCTGTAATTTGTTGTTGGTCATCACACGCTGTAATTTGTTGTTGGTCATCACACGCTGTAATTTGTTGTTGGTCATCACACGCTGTAATTTGTTGTTGGTCATCACACGCTGTAATTTGTTGTTGGTCATCACACGCTGTAATTTGTTGTTGGTCATCACACGCTGTAATTTGTTGTTGGTCATCACACGCTGTAATTTGTTGTTGGTCATCACACGCTGTAATTTGTTGTTGGTCATCACACGCTGTAATTTGTTGTTGGTCATCACACGCTGTAATTTGTTGTTGGTCATCACACGCTGTAATTTGTTATTGGTCATCACACGCTGTAATTTGTTGTTGGTCATCACACGCTGTAATTTGTTGTTGGTCATCACACGCTGTAATTTGTTGTTGGTCATCACACGCTGTAATTTGTTGTTGGTCATCACACGCTGTAATTTGTTGTTGGTCATCACACGCTGTAATTTGTTGTTGGTCATCACACGCTGTAATTTGTTGTTGGTCATCACACGCTGTAATTTGTTGTTGGTCATCACACGCTGTAATTTGTTATTGGTCATCACACGCTGTAATTTGTTGTTGGTCATCACACGCTGTAATTTGTTGTTGGTCATCACACGCTGTAATTTGTTGTTGGTCATCACACGCTGTAATTTGTTGTTGGTCATCACACGCTGTAATTTGTTGTTGGTCATCATACGCTGTAATTTGTTGTTGGTCATCACACGCTGTAATTTGTTGTTGGTCATCACACGCTGTAATTTGTTGTTGGTCATCACACGCTGTAATTTGTTGTTGGTCATCACACGCTGTAATTTGTTGTTGGTCATCACACGCTGTAATTTGTTGTTGGTCATCACACGCTGTAATTTGTTGTTGGTCATCACACGCTGTAATTTGTTGTTGGTCATCACACGCTGTATTTTGTTGTTGGTCATCACACGCTGTAATTTGTTGTTGGTCATCACACGCTGTAATTTGTTGTTGGTCATCACACGCTGTAATTTGTTGTTGGTCATCACACGCTGTAATTTGTTATTGGTCATCACACGCTGTAATTTGTTATTGGTCATCACACGCTGTAATTTGTTGTTGGTCATCACACGCTGTAATTTGTTGTTGGTCATCACACGCTGTATTTTGTTGTTGGTCATCACACGCTGTAATTTGTTGTTGGTCATCACACGCTGTAATTTGTTGTTGGTCATCACACGCTGTAATTTGTTGTTGGTCATCACACGCTGTAATTTGTTGTTGGTCATCACACGCTGTATTTTGTTGTTGGTCATCACACGCTGTAATTTGTTGTTGGTCATCACACGCTGTAATTTGTTGTTGGTCATCACACGCTGTAATTTGTTGTTGGTCATCACACGCTGTAATTTGTTGTTGGTCATCACACGCTGTAATTTGTTGTTGGTCATCACACGCTGTATTTTGTTGTTGGTCATCACACGCTGTATTTTGTTGTTGGTCATCACACGCTGTATTTTGTTGTTGGTCATCACACGCTGTATTTTGTTGTTGGTCATCACACGCTGTAATTTGTTGTTGGTCATCACACGCTGTAATTTGTTGTTGGTCATCACACGCTGTAATTTGTTGTTGGTCATCACACGCTGTAATTTGTTGTTGGTCATCACACGCTGTATTTTGTTGTTGGTCATCACACGCTGTATTTTGTTGTTGGTCATCACACGCTGTATTTTGTTGTTGGTCATCACACGCTGTATTTTGTTGTTGGTCATCACACGCTGTAATTTGTTGTTGGTCATCACACGCTGTAATTTGTTGTTGGTCATAACACGCTGTAATTTGTTGTTGGTCATCACACGCTGTAATTTGTTGTTGGTCATCACACGCTGTAATTTGTTGTTGGTCATCACACGCTGTTATTTGTTGTTGGTCATCACACGCTGTAATTTGTTGTTGGTCATCACACGCTGTAATTTGTTGTTGGTCATCACACGCTGTAATTTGTTGTTGGTCATCACACGCTGTATTTGTTGTTGGTCATCACACGCTGTAATTTGTTGTTGGTCATCACACGCTGTAATTTGTTGTTGGTCATCACACGCTGTAATTTGTTGTTGGTCATCACACGCTGTAATTTGTTGTTGGTCATCACACGCTGTAATTTGTTGTTGGTCATCACACGCTGTATTTTGTTGTTGGTCATCACACGCTGTAATTTGTTGTTGGTCATCACACGCTGTAATTTGTTGTTGGTCATCACACGCTGTAATTTGTTGTTGGTCATCACACGCTGTAATTTGTTGTTGGTCATCACACGCTGTATTTTGTTGTTGGTCATCACACGCTGTAATTTGTTGTTGGTCATCACACGCTGTAATTTGTTGTTGGTCATCACACGCTGTAATTTGTTGTTGGTCATCACACGCTGTAATTTGTTGTTGGTCATCACACGCTGTAATTTGCTGTTGGTCATCACACGCTGTAATTTGTTGTTGGTCATCACACGCTGTAATTTGTTGTTGGTCATCACACGCTGTAATTTGTTGTTGGTCATCACACGCTGTAATTTGTTGTTGGTCATCACACGCTGTAATTTGTTGTTGGTCATCACACGCTGTAATTTGTTGTTGGTCATCACACGCTGTAATTTGTTGTTGGTCATCACACGCTGTATTTGTTATTGGTCATCACACGCTGTAATTTGTTGTTGGTCATCACACGCTGCAATTTGTTGTTGGTCATCACACGCTGTAATTTGTTGTTGGTCATCACACGCTGTAATTTGTTGTTGGTCATCACACGCTGTAATTTGTTGTTGGTCATCACACGCTGTAATTTGTTGTTGGTCATCACACGCTGTAATTTGTTGTTGGTCATCACACGCTGTAATTTGTTGTTGGTCATCACACGCTGTATTTTGTTGTTGGTCATCACACGCTGTAATTTGTTGTTGGTCATCACACGCTGTAATTTGTTGTTGGTCATCACACGCTGTAATTTGTTGTTGGTCATCACACGCTGTAATTTGTTGGTGGTCATCACACGCTGTAAGTTGTTGTTGGTCATCACACGCTGTAATTTGTTGTTGGTCATCACACGCTGTAATTTGTTGTTGGTCATCACACGCTGTAATTTGTTGTTGGTCATCACACGCTGTAATTTGTTGTTGGTCATCACACGCTGTATTTTGTTGTTGGTCATCACACGCTGTAATTTGTTGTTGGTCATCACACGCTGTAATTTGTTGTTGGTCATCACACGCTGTATTTGTTGTTGGTCATCACACGCTGTATTTTGTTGTTGGTCATCACACGCTGTAATTTGTTGTTGGTCATCACACGCTGTAATTTGTTGTTGGTCATCACACGCTGTATTTTGTTGTTGGTCATCACACGCTGTAATTTGTTGTTGGTCATCACACGCTGTAATTTGTTGTTGGTCATCACACGCTGTAATTTGTTGTTGGTCATCACACGCTGTAATTTGTTGTTGGTCATCACACGCTGTAATTTGTTGTTGGTCATCACACGCTGTAATTTGTTGTTGGTCATCACACGCTGTATTTTGTTGTTGGTCATCACACGCTGTAATTTGTTATTGGTCATCACACGCTGTAATTTGTTGTTGGTCATCACACGCTGTAATTTGTTGTTGGTCATCACACGCTGTATTTTGTTGTTGGTCATCACACGCTGTAATTTGTTGTTGGTCATCACACGCTGTAATTTGTTGTTGGTCATCACACGCTGTAATTTGTTGTTGGTCATCACACGCTGTAATTTGTTGTTGGTCATCACACGCTGTAATTTGTTGTTGGTCATCACACGCTGTAATTTGTTGTTGGTCATCACACGCTGTAATTTGTTATTGGTCATCACACGCTGTAATTTGTTGTTGGTCATCACACGCTGTATTTTGTTGTTGGTCATCACCCGCTGTATTTTGTTGTTGGTCATCACACGCTGCATTTTGTTGTTGGTCATCACACGCTGTATTTTATTGTTGGTCATCACACGCTGTAATTTTTGTAAGTAGGTTTGTGTGTTGTTGTCGACAACAATATGTGAATCTTTATGCTAAAACATAGTTGAATAAAGGTTGATGTATGGGGCTGCCTCCATAATCAATACAACGCGTCTCGATCTTCGTCTTTCAGGCACTCGGTAGGTGTACGTGTTTGTACCAGGCCCCACGTTGTTTGTACTAGGCCCCACGTTATTTGTACCAGGCCCCACGTTGTTTGTACCAGGCCCCACGTTGTTTGCACCAGGCCCCCACGTTGTTTGCACCAGGCCCCCACGTTGTTTGCACCAGGCCCCCACGTTGTTTGCACCAAGCCCCCACGTTGTTAATCCGGCACTGGTCTACGCACACATGTTCTTTTTACACACGGATTAGACACAGTCTGTGCATATATTTCCCTGATATCAACATGCTGCTGCAGATTGTTGGTAGCTGTTTCCTTTCTTCTAACAGCCATGATGTATAATAACGTGACCAATGAGCTTAAAGTGACTCGCCTGCAATGTAGACATGCCCGCTCTTCAATGCACCAAACTACAGTTCTGAGGTCGTATCAATTATTATCAGCGCCTTGCAAATAGGATAGGTTTTCTACATGAAAATACCCTCAGATACAGCCATTGTTTGAATCCTCTCATCACTATACTTCTAGACACAGCAATGACAAGGTCGAGTTTGTCTCGACAGCTGCTAGCTTTGATGAAGAAGAACATTCTCATCAAGTCGAGGAACAAGGTGCAGTTTCTGAGGGTACGTCTCTGTTCTAAATGAAGCTTCATCATTATTGTAAGGCGTTGACTTCTTTCTCCGTCATTCCTTTCTTTCTTCTGCAGCTGGGCAATGCACTAGTAGGTCCTCGATACTCATCGGTACATAAGTGTCACCGCTCACCATCCCGAAAATTCTTTAATACTTATCCTAGACTAAGAAATTTATATTTCATTCACAACAACATAGTACGCAAAGGATATTCACTGGAAAGACAACATTCTTCATTTTGCATTAGCGAAATTCGATAAATATTTGTTTGTATGATGACTCCACATAGACATTACCTGTGGAGTTCTTGTTGTTATTGTTTTATTATTCCAGGAAATACTTTTCCTCGTTCGCCTTGTGCTCATATTTGCTTTTATAAAATATATAAAATTGACATCAACCGATGATGTGATCACGAGCTTCCCAACCAAGCCTGTTTCTCCTGTGGTGCGAAGCGGTCAACTATACGTCAGTCCAGACACCACGGATGTTGGTCGGCTTATGGACAGAGTCACTGCTCAACTAGTGCCTGATGGTTCAGTCACATACGTTCTCTTTGGAACGGTGGATGAGGCATTCACTAAATACAGAAGAAATGGTCCTAATGTGGTTGCTGGAATTAACTTTGACGACGGAACGTTGCAGAATTTGACATATACAATTCGTATGAACCTTGCCAAGATACCTTCAGCATGGGTGGCTGAAAAATATTCGCCGGACGGTAAATATGTGTTTATCTGGGGAATCGGGATAAAAACATTGGGTGTCATTTCTAGAGCAGTAAAAGTAATCTTATTGCGAAAATATGCTTTTCCCAGCTTGTATTGCAACATTGTAACACATTATATTGGTTACCAAATGTGCAGTTCGCAAACAAACTATTGAAAATGTGTTACCTGTGTAGAATATAGTGTGCAGTTGAAATCAGAACATACTATTGATACTGCTTTACGTTTTTGACCCTTTTATGTAGCAATAAATAACGTATTTTGCTAACAATTCAATGAACATTCGTAAAAAAGTATATTGTGTGTGTGCGTGCGTGCGTGTGAGTGCGTGCGTGCGTGCGAGTGCAACTAAAATACTTTTTAATGCACGGAACATTTGTGAATAAAACGTAAATTAAACCGGTGTTGTAATATTAAGAAATTGTCTGTAGATGCATGCCGTGGTACTATACAAAACTGCAATGCTGACAGTTATCTTGAACAGGGCTTCGTTGCGTTACAAATGTCCATAGATGCTGCACTCATTGAGGCAAGTTTGCTCAATTCTGAAACTATTGGTCACAAATGTTTCACATGTCAGTGGGCCACAATAGCATAGAGCATAGAACTCAATTGTTTTAGTATCTTGATGCCATTCTAACGATGTCGTTTGCTCCATCATGCTTCAGTTCACCAAATTGTATAAATGGGTAACACTTACTTAACTGGCTATTGACAGTGGTGAAAGTATGTTTGATTTGCTTTCATGCAGTAATCACACAAATGAATGCTTCCCAGAGAAGTTATTCTTCGTTTCATGCCGTCTTTCGTGTATTTTAGTAAACACAGAAATATAATAAAGGAATAATTAATTATAACTCTTGGAATAATTTTTTTTGCAAAGTTTATGCTGATATATTACGTTAGTGGCAGGCATAACACATTGGAAAAACGCCCTCTACCTCTGGCTAACACCCGCATAGGCGAAGCTGGGTCTAAGCCGTTTTAACTAGTTACTGACATATCATCTAACAAAAGAGCCCATATGTCAGTGCTGTTAGATGATATAACAGCTTATAGACTATTGTCTTGTTTCTTCACTACCACGCATGTTAACATGTTCATGTGTCTTTGCCAGTACATGTTGTTTTGTTGGAATTACCTGTTTATTTTAATAGAATGATTATTAGGGATTTTGCTAATTTACAACAATGTGACCATAATGGTGATCACCTCTTGACAGTTCCATGTAGATAAGTTCCTGCACCAGACATTGCTCTTCTTGACAATATTGTGACATTTCGGGCAGCGGTGTGACAATGGATGCTAAGTTAGCATGCATAATATAGATGTGCTGGTTTCGCCCATGTGTGTCTGTTGACAGTCTGTTCATGTTATTATGCATAAATTTTTTGCGCAGCTGAAGACGGGCATAAAGAACATCAGTCAGATGGTGTCGTCTACACAGAAGTTCCCAAAGGGAAAATGGGCGTCCGTCTTCAAGTTCACCCAAGACGCTCTAGCAATATACGTCGTTTTAGCATTTGGGCCGTTCGTGCAGTGTGTGACGGCGAGTATGGTCGCTGAGAAAGAGAAGAAGATCAAAGACAGTCTTCGCATGGCTGGCATGAGAGACTCAGCCTACTGGTGAGCTGAGGGAAGAGTTGAGAGAACGGATTTGCCTTGCTGGGGTGTCTCACGGATACCTGTCTACGTGTTCACTCAAATGAATACATTTTATTTTTTACGTATAACGTATACATTTTTTTTTAAACAGCTAGTACGTTGCTTATTGATCATGCCTGTTACCTCTAAGTGTGTTTGGTGGTGTATATCTTGCCGAAATAACAAATGTAATTAAATTTGGACCATCGTAAACGTCGGACTAATTGCTACCTACGCATGTATCTGTCTTGCAGGTTGTCATGGGGCGCCATCGACCTAGTAATACTGCTCGTTGGCGTTGTTGGCACCGTCTTCGTCGTGTACATCACACGGTTGTTCAACAGTAATAGTATCTTCCTCTTCTTCGTCATGCTCTTGCTCTACGGTCTGTCTATCATAACAATGTCCTTTATGATGACGCCATTCTTCAACAAGAATGCTGAGAACGCTGGCGCCTTCGCTGCAACGGCATCGTTGAGCTTCAGCGTGCTGTTCCTAGCGGTCAGTTACACTCGGATCAACAACCCGATGGGTTCTCCAGAGTCCAGTATACCTGTTGTCGGGCAGATGTTTCTCTGTCTGTTTTCACCCGTTGCTCTAGCCATGGCCGTTGACCAGGTGGGTTTGTATTTTTGTCAGGTGTATATCAGTTGTCAGCTTGTTGTATTTCTTAGGAGTTGTTAGAATGTGTTAACATCTATGAAGGCAAGTTCCAAGAGGCGATGGTAGCATCCAATTTTTTTTCGGTGGGGGGAGCTCTGCGATGCATTGTCTCTTTGCTCGGTCATTTGAGGTTTCTACAATTAGAGTTGACACCAACATTGAGTAAATCTGCTTGTAATCATTGGCATTGGTTACACTCTTTATCAAAAGGCACTGCATCTGTTGAAAGCGTACTCGATCATTTCTCACAATTTTCATCATCAAGGGTATCAATTCTTTGCCGACCTCTGCTTCTTTTCCCCTTGTCACTATAAGTTTCTCATCACGTGGCCTATAAATTCTGCTTGTCTGTTTATAACTGATCAACATATGCAGCATATTACATTAAACACTTGGGCTGGACATGTTTGGATGTCCAGCTGAAATGTCGGAAACTCCATGTGTCTGACACACGTTTAACGTTTTGAGTAATTATGCGGGTCAAATAAAAACGAATTGCAAAATGCTGAAACGTATTTAACCAAACACGCAGAATACTATTTCATGTAGCTAATTATGTTCATGTCACCGAATATTGAATGAAATGTGTAAAGTCTTGAACATGTCTCGCAGTGATAAGGCCCTTGGACTTGCTTCAGGGAATTTACCTGGACATGACTTACGGTGGCATGACCGTTGACAGACTGGACATTGGTCAGGTGCCACTCTATGCTCTGCTCATCATGCTGCTCTTTGACTTTATTCTCTACGGTCTGTTGGCTGTCTACTTTGACAACGTCATCCCTGGTGAGAAATGGCTTAAGCAACCACCGTAACTAGTACGTCCACTACATGGTCAGTTTGGCAATCTCGGCAGAATGTTGGACATGGGTAAGATCCGGGCTACTCATGAGCACGTATCCTCGTAGTGGAGAAGACATTCGTTATCTCACACTTGGGTACATCAGGAGGGCGGATATACTAGCCACTCCACTTCACAAAGTCACCAAACCATAGTCAGTTGGTATATGATATCCTGTGCTAATTACATTATTAGAAGATCACATCTATTTCAGTACTTTCTAACACCTGAAAGAGGAATACAAGAAATGGAAATCACTGAGGGGTGGCTGATGGCGGCCATTTTGAATTTCAGAATACCCGAAGGTATATGCTACTACATCATTTCAACAACTCAAGCTGTGAAGAATACGTTATTTAGCGAACTGGAGTAAAATAAGTTATGTCAATCTGTTTAATGCGTCATTGCCAGTCCTTGCCAATTGTTCGTGTTCTCAAAATTAATTCCTGTATCTTCATTTTTATCACTCTCATCCTTGTCATGTGCTGAGACACTTTCAGCCTAATTTTTATACGGTTCTGCATAATCAGAACATTAATTTTACATAGGTCAGTACAGCGCAATCTATTTGATCTGCATTTGCAGCGGTTGTTTGCACGCCGTGTCTGTGCACATGAACACTTCACCAGATGTGTCACTGCATCAGGAGCCGGAGACGAGAAAGTTATCACTGGTTTGAAGTGCCGATCAACTAAATATCAACCTTAATGTTAGGTTGTGGTACCGCGAGGTTGGCCACTACATAATTATACCAAGCGATAGCCTGGCCTCAAAATTGCAGGTAGCTATGCAGCCCTAGTTGGAAGTAGACCTTCGTTAAAGCCATCAACCCACATCTGCTACATTTTTTAGTTATGCATGAGGCAAATATAGCTTGCACAGATATGATTCAAGGGCAGCAATTAAGGCTTCGGATGTTTTTTCTTTCACCAAGATGTGTCCATGCTAGTACTTTCTCGTCATCTTCATCCAACATTGAAACCTCCGGTGGAACCAGTGGGGACGGCCATGACAGTCACCTGACTTCTGATATAATGGCGCCACAAGTTCATAAAATCTATTCATGTGGTTCACAAATCACAGAGACTCAGTGGTATGAATCATATCTGCTTGGGCCTTCATCATCGTCATCGTTGCATGCCTGCTTGAGATCAGTGTCACAATTACCATTAGGCAATATGAGGTACATGCCTCATATGATTTAAAAAAAAAATAGTAGTAACATTAAAATGGATGAATGTTAAAAATAGTTAATTTTGTTAATGTGGTTGTAGCCACCAAAATTAACTTCATAAGATACTCATAACTGGAGTTCTGGTAAAAATGAATAAATTGCACCATTGAAAACTAACATGGCCACCCTCAGACACCCCTCAAAGTTTTCCATCATGATTGTGTTGTTCTTTAGGGTTTATGGAAGGTATATAAACAAATGGGATATTCTAATCATTGTGTGCCTACGGAACCATGTCACAATGTCCCTAACTACACTGACTTAGGATACCTTAGGATGGTTCTGATCGCTCGGCTTGGTTCATCAATGATCAGATCATCTTCAGAATATAACAATAGTAATAATGGTGCCCCATAATCATATAAAATTGCCTTGGTTGACCAACGTTTATCCGGGCGATTTTAATATATATATATATATATATATATATATATATATATATATATATATATATATATATATATATATATATGCATATACTACTGTATATGTGCATATACTACTGTTTGCGGGAGGCCATTCCATTGTTCAGCCTCTCTAATAAGGAAAGCTTGTTACGTTATATTTAAACTTGGTCCTTGCGTAAATATGTTTTAGGACCTATGTTCCATATCTTGAGAGAGATTTTCTCTCAATTCAAGAGCTGTAATGGGGATTCATAGTCATATTTTGTGTGCACAATACTGTGTAAGACTAACTACAGGTACTTGTTGAATACGAATGCTATATGCCGGTAAATCAATAAAAAATGTCAAACGGATTTGAAAGGATTTATACAGAATACGGATTTCAACCAAAACAAATGTTGCATGTCTGCAACTGGTGGGAAGCACATTACAGGAATTCATACCGTGTTCTCAACTGCATAATTTCAAGAGTAGCTTCAATTGCTTGCCAAGCGTATTTAGTAGCTATAACGGGAACAAGTACCTATGATGGGAATTAGCTATAACGGGAAGACACCCGAGAACGTGCAGCATAAAGGAATCCAACAGCTACTTAGGCCATACTTCAAGTTCATCTCTTGTGCAATTACACATCAGGAAAAGGTTAAATTGGAACATTATATTAAAACTAGTGTTTTGTGATTATAGGTTAAAAAATATACATTATGCAGACATTTTTGTTTCAATATCAACAAAAATAATACAGCACAGCGTCATTGAGATCATATGAAATTCAAAGGCTATCATTGCAGAAGTTATTCAGCCATCAGCTATTCATAGAATATTTGCACGAATACGGTTAGAAAGTATTAATATACTAATACGAATATTTGTCAAAAATATGAAGGTATATAAATACTTTCTAATGCATTCAAATATGAATACTATACAAGCGAAACGTATTTTGAAAAGAATCATTTTTAAAGTATTCAAATTGTGAAGTGTACAATTACTCTCAAAACAGTATTCGAACACGTTTCAAATAGCAGTATTCAAAGACCCAAATCTTATATAAATTATTTCAAATTATATTTGTTTAGATGAATATGGCAAGAGGAGGTCACCGCTGTATTTTCTCAGTCGAAATTATTGGTCGGTGGAGAAGTGCCATGACGAAACCGCAAGCCTGGATGCCAACAGGGCAATTTATAATATGGATCAACCAAAGATAGGCTTCCATATGGACAGAGATTTGGTCGAGAATGTGGCGCAAGAATTTCAAGGGAAGGAGTCCATTAGGTAAGAAGTCTATTGTTAACATGTATTTGATATCGCTGGAGAATGTGCTTATAGCAGCAGACATAATTATGAAATCTTTACAGTTATTTCAAAAGATAAGATCAGGATTGTTCATGATTTAAACCTGTCATTATCATTTTTATTTTGAAAATAATACAAAGGTAGTTAATGTGTATACAAATAATTTTATAATCAGTTTGGTTATATTTTATTGTTGCCGAATCTTTGATTTATGTAGAACTTTAAACGTTAAATTGGGCATACCTGACATATGTATAGGCAATTAATTGAAAGAAATCGATTAATAAATTTATTTATCCATACAAAAATAGCTGTTGTTATCGTCTAACTTACGTAACCGATTTTTGTCACAGGATGTTTAGTCTGAGTAAAGTGTTCACGTCAGGCGAAAATAAAGTGGTCGCAGTTGACGGTAGGACTTTTGTTTTACTTTCATATGCAGACATCGATATATATATATATATATATATATATATATATATATATATATATATATATATATATATATGATTTTTAACAAGATTTAACAAGATTTGCCATCCAAGCCAAAGGCCCAGATGGCAAGTGGACAAGGAAGCCATTGGCTTATCGAGAGTCCAACAATGTTCACCTACTTATACCCCGCCCTCCTGATATATGTGTCAACCTTGTTTTTAAACATATTCACGCTGCTAGCAGTTACACAATCTGTAGACAGTTTGTTCCATTCATTTACTGTCCTCTGTGCGAACGAGTGCTTCCTGATGTCCAATCTACATTGATCCTTTACTAATTTTACCTCATGTCCTCTAGTTCTGCTATCCTTCTTGAGTGAGAAAAACATATTTCTATCAATATTTTCATACCCATTCAATATCTTAAAAACTTCAATCTGATCTCGTCTTAACCTCCTTGTCTCTAGAGTTGTTAAACCACATTCTTTCAGGCGTTCTTCATAACTAAGGTCTCTAAGTTCTGGAATCATTTTAGTTGCTCTCCTTTGTATGCGTTCAAGCGTTTCTATATCCTTCTTACGATATGGTCTCCATGCTTGTATACAGTATTCTAAATGAGGTCTAACTATTGCTTTATAAAGAGGTATAATTAACTTTTTTCCCTTGTATGTTATGTTTCTTCTAATCAATCCAAGAATTTGATTACCCTTTGAAGCTGCAATACCACACTGCTCTGAAACTTTCATATCAGCGCTTATTGTAACTCCTAAGTCCTTTTCTTTTACAGTAGTACCAAGAACAGTAGCTCCCATTTTATAGTTTACATTCAAGTTCCCATGTCCTGTATGTAGGCATTTACATTTCCCAAAATCGAACAGCATCTGCCATTTCTCAGACCATTTCACTAATCTGTCTAGATCGTTTTGTAAATGTTGTTTATCACCATCAGTATTAACCTTTCTAAACAGTTTTGTGTCGTCCGCAAATTTCAGTACGTTACTTGTTATACTGTCGTCCAAGTCATTGATATAAATTAAGAATAATATAGGTCCTAATACTGATCCTTGAGGTACCCCACTCAAAACCGATTTCCAATTTGAAACTTCGCCATCTACTACAACTCGTTGTCTTCTGTCAGTCAGCCATTGTTCTATCCAGTCAGTTATGCTATCCCCGATACCATGGGCTTTTAATTTAAGTAGCAATCTTTGATGTGGCACTTTGTCAAAAGCTTTCTGAAAATCTAAGTAGATAATATCTACTGGCGATCCCTCGTCTATCCACTTAGTGATTTCTTCCAAAAAACATAACACATTTGTTAAGCATGACCTCGCTTTAAGGAATCCATGTTGAGATGAATTTAATAATTTATGCTTAACGAGGAAGTCCACCATATGGTCTTTAATTAACCTTTCTAATAATTTACAAATCACTGACGTTAAACTCACTGGTCTGTAATTCTCTGACTTATTTCTCGAACCCTTTTTAAATAATGGTATGATGTTTGCTTCTTTCCATTCAAACGGAACAACTCTCTCTTTTAATGACAAGTTGAATACTCTTGCAAGTGGTATACTGATTTGATCTACTGTTTCCATTAGTAATTTTGGAGGAATCCCATCCACTCCCGGTGATTTGTTATCCTTCATTGCCTTTATTTTCCTAGCTACCAATTCTGGAGTTACAACTAACGGTCCTAAATAGTCAGATTTAGTCCCCTGAAATTTAGCATCAGCAACTGGTAATGAACTAATATCTTCTTTTGTAAACACTGAACTGAAGTAACCATTTAAGTCTTCCGCCATTAAAAACCCCTGTGATATTATATTTCCAGCACTGTCTTCTAGAGGTCCAACCTTGTCTTGTACGTTTTGTTTACTCCTGACATATGCATAAAAACTCTTGCTGTCAGTTTTTATGTTACATGCCAGTTTTTGCTCATAGCTTCTTTTAGATTGTCTGATTTCAGTTGTAGCTGCATTAAGTGCCTCTTTGTATTTTGCATAGTCTTCTTCCTTTCTGGTACGCCTATAAACCCTCCACATAGTTTGTTTTAGCATTATTTTTCTAATTGCTTCTTTTGACACGTGTTTCTTTCTACACCGTTTTCCTTGTTTTCGGAAGGGAACAAATTTATCAATGATACTCTCAATTTCATATTTTAGAATATTCCAACATTCAATTGCAGTCTTATTCATCAGCATGTTATTCCAATCTAGCTGTGCTAAGTATTTTCTCATATCTTTGTAGTTACCTTTGTGGAAGTTTCTCTTGTACGTTTTCTTATTTTTACTTTCTGATTTTACATTGATGTCAAAATGTATTTGATTATGGTCACTATTACCCAATGGTTCAAATATTTTTACATTGTCCACTAATTCTTTTTGTGATGACAAAACTATATCTAATACATTTTCTCCCCTGGTTGGTTCTAGTACGTGCTGAGTAAGAAAGCTATCCTGGATTAAACATAGAAATTGTTGATCCTCAATCCCTGTGCTCTCTAGAGAATTCCATTGTATGTGTCCATGGTTAAAATCTCCCATTATGATACATTCCCTTTACTAACTTCCTTTATAGCGTTTTTTATTTTTGTGTTGTCCTCTTCGTTTATGTTTGGACTTCGGTAAACTAATCCAACAGTTAATTTTGAATTTCCTGAAACAATTTTGCACCAAACAGCTTCATCGCAATCTGCTTCCCTTTCTAGTTTCATTTCATAAGCCTGAATAGATTCTTTAACATATAAAATAACTCCCCCGCCCCTTCTTCCTATTCGATCTTTCCTAAACATTACGTATCCTGTCAGTCCTAATTCAGCATCTGTTATATCTATGTTGGCCCATGATTCAGTTATACCAATTATGTGAGGGTCAATATCTTCTACCATAATGTTTAATTCGTTTTTCTTATTTACTATGCTCCTTGCATTTAAACATACGCATCTATAACCTTTTTCAGAGATGTTTTTCGGATGATTTGATATTGGTTTATCTGTGCTAGTGGTCTCTTGTTCTGCTTGAGACACCTCTAGGTAACCCCCCTGCACTTCTAGTTTAAAGAATGTTTACTTCCAAAAATATTTGTCATTGTACCCAAGTCGCTATCTACTGCTGCTGAAAGTTTGTCCGCGAATACTGACGCCCCCTTTCCACTTAAATGAAGCCCATCCTTCATGTACATATCACCACTCCCAACAAAACTTTCCCATAAATCCACAAATCCAACTTCCTCTTCCCTACACAGCCTCTGGACTAACATGTTAATTGCCATCCCCCGACAATTTCGATATTTATGACCCCTCCTGCCCATCACAGGTAAAATACCTGACAGTATTACCTGCTCAACCCGCGTCTGTTTTAGTGTTCTGACCAACTGCCTATATTTCCTAACTATGGCAGTTGTACCCTCCCTCTCTACGTTATTTGTCCCTACATGTACTAAAACAGATCCACCCTTACCCGAGCCTACGATGTTTTTTACCCTCTCAGTTATCGCCTCTATTTTGGCTCCAGGCAAGCAGACCACCACATCATCTCCCTTGTTTAAGACTCTGTCGGTCTTCCTAACTATCGAATCCCCCACAAACACCCTCGCTCTCTTCCTCACCCCCTCTATCACTGCTGCAGAATAACTCTTCCTTTCGATCCCTCCATCACATTCTGTCCTGACCCCTTCCCTTCCGTCTCCCCCACTCCCTTCTCCTTCCCCTCCTGTCTCCCCTACTCCCCTCCTCCTTCACTCCGGTTGTTTTCCTCCCGTCTCCCCACTCCCTTCTCCTTCCCTCCTGTCTCCGCTACTCCCCTCTCCTTCACCCCGGTTGTCTTCCCTCCCGTCTCCCCCACTCCCTTCTCCTTCCCTCCTGTCTCCCCTATTCCCCTCTCCTTCACCCCGGTTGTCTTCCCTCCCGTTCCTTTCCTTCCCGTCTCCTTACGTCCTGTCTCCCTATGACCTGTCACCTTCCCTCCTCTCAGCTTCCTCCCAGGCTGAGGTGAGCTCTCCTAGCATCTCTTGTGTCTTTCCCCACTTTATCGTCTACTGTTCCTCACCGGAACTACTGGCACAACTCCCCTGTTCCCTTCCCACCATTGCCACAACGAGCAGTCTCAGCTTTTCCAATTCCACCTCTATTTCCTTCATCCTTGCGCATCCCCTACACTCAAAATTAAAACTATCTGCCTGGACCTCAGCCCAGGACTTTTCGCACCCAGACTTGACGAAATCTACCCAGTTACTACAACTGCCACAAATTACGTGCCTTGTGGCCTTTAACTGTCGTTTGCACGGGGCCATCATACAATTTAGTTTTAATTAGTTTGCTACGTTAGCCTTGAATAAGGCTGTTTTTGTGATCAAAAGAACACTTTAGGCTAAAAATCCTGCCACCTAGCGAATACGGAGAACACTGTGTAACAAAACAACGAAGTGAGTGTGTACTAATTTACGCTAAAGTCCTGCTGTTAATTCCTTTTTACCGAAAACGTTGACTACCACTATGTCAGATATTACCTTATGTATGTAATTTAAGTAAATAAAT